>OZ038485.1:114052285-114059785 GCA_964036315.1 Acanthosepion esculentum | reverse complement strand
CTCTTATGTAATTTTTCAAATCACCAACACTTCTTGGTTTTTGACTATAAACTTTGTCCTTGAGTACTCCCCAAAAGAAGAAATCCATTGGGGTCAAGTCTTGTGAACGTGCCGGCCAATCAATTGGACCTCTTCGGCCAATCCATTTCTCAGGAAATGTTTCATCAAGATACTCAGTTGTAATAATATAACCGATACATAAACCTATTCCACATACAGTCCACCTATTTTTGAACCACCCTGTATATATAAACACACAATGATGTTTTTGAAAAGTTGGTAAAGTGCCTTTGGTTTTTCTTATGCAAACCTTAAATCCTATCTTGAGTTTATGAGGTGGACACTTCCCACTCCCCATACTGAAACTGTTTTGAAATCCTAGAGTCCCTATTTTTATGAAGTGACTCAAACATTGGAGATGTAGTGACACTCGGATACATTCTTCAATGCCGGTCCAAGATATGACAGAGACACCAATTGCTTCAGATAGGCTTGGTATGCTATTTACATCTTACAAGAGCTGAACAGACAACACACACACACAGATAAATTATCACTTTAAAATCAGTGTATGTGTGTGTGTGTATATATATATATATATATATATATATATATATATATATAAATAAAAATAAATAAATAAAATGTATACTAATCTTCTGTGAATTCAATGTTTTCATGTAAATCAATGAAAAGTTGACAGAATCAAATGAATATAGAAGTAGAATGTACAGTGGACCAATACAGTAGAGGAACTTATAGGACAATATGGAAGTCTATAAATTCACAGTAAGGTATTTTGTGTAAAGTACAAAAGATTGCTGTATAAACAAACAAAAATAACCAAGAAAGATCAAGTTACTTATATGGACATTTAAATTACCTTCATAATGATTAGAACTAAAACAACAACAAAAAAAAAAAAAGTTACAAAATTAAAGAAGTGTAATTTAATCATTTTTAATCTGATAAATGGGGAGGGCCTGCATTTAACTGAAAGTCAGTCAAAAGTGCACATTTCTTTATACACAGAATACACATGTTCAGTACTAGTACAATTTTGGCCAATGGCACAGAAATCTGTCTTTTGAACCTTAATTTCATTCATATAAGCTTGATATAAAGCCTATGCAGCTGTAATTTTACATAAAAATCAGTTTCATCACACTAATAATAGTAATATAGAAATCATAATGTTCAGTGATATGAAACTGAGGTTTCATATTGATCACTTGTGAAAAAAAAATGGATTTTGTATAATAACCAAAATTTTTATTTTACTGATCTTTACTCCAAAACAAATTTCATGTAAAAACTCCAATGAAATCATAATTCTGCTTCTTCCTTAGTATGTTATGCTCTGCTATCAATTCAGATAAACAACAGACCATTCCTGTTTGATTGTGAGGATAGACAGATCTAGCAAATATATCAGAGGCACTGTTTAGTTTCAGGGAAAGAAAGAAAGAATAAAAGAAAGAATAAAAGAAAGAAATAGGAAAGTAAAGATGAGGGGGCATAACACTCACATTTGTTTAACATCTGCTTCAATGAAAACCTTGTCAATTGATTCTTTTTCATTTGTACCCTCTTACTTCTTTAAATAATGTCCTGCTTTAATATTCATGATTGCTATTGTAATATTCTGTTAAAGTTGTTAAGCTCAAATATTTAACAGGAAAATAGAGATTTCCCATACATATTTTATAATTGTGGAACTCGCAAGAAGTGTATTCAAGTATTAACATAAGATTCATCAAAAGCTTAAAACAGAAAAAAAAAAAATTTCATTGGTATTTTTAACATTAATTATGTCGTAATATCCTCAATTAAGCAACATTTTTATTTTATAGATGTTATAATAACAGATAAAAATTCTAACAATTTTTTAAACTGGACTTCAGAGCCACTGAGGTTGCTCACAGGATTCTGCAAATAGACGGAAATGAATAACTGTCGGGTGGGGTAGTGGTGTCTCTTAAAATAAAGATGTCAATTTTTGTTATGATGCTTAAAAAAGCACAAAGTAGGTGAGAACATGACTACCAGGATCCAAAAACTTTCAGAAGAACTAGAATCACCAAAAGATATATGTAGAGCTTTGCATTGGGATTCGAAAACATGTAGGAAGAGGCTTCCCCATTTAGATGCACCTTAATATTTAGACCAGCAGGAACAAACAGGGCATTCAAGGCTCGAACATATTGATGAATAGAAAGACCATTTTACTGAAGGATTACACTTGCCTTAAGGTTACAAAAGTGATATTAATAAAGTTGAAAGAATTGAAGATGGAAATTTTATTGCATTCAACTTTTCTCCTAGGGATTACCTATTTATGCAAAAAAAAAAAATAATGAAGAAATAGAATGAAGCAAAGTAGAATAAATGTATAGAATCCAGTGGAGTTTATTTTAATTGAATGAATAATTTTTCCGCTTTATTTTGTTTAAGTAAATGAGTAATCACATGTTAAACAAATACTATTACCTGTAAATAGTGATATTAATATGCTATCATATAGTGATTTACTAATCATAGCTTAGATGTGAGACAAGGCCAAAAGTATGGAGCACTCAGTGAAGATTGAACTCACTACTCAGTCATAAATTGATCTAGTGAGACAAGCCTTTTAAACATTGCATCATATCAAAGTGCCCTAATTATTATATATGTGACTAATATGTGGTGCCTAACCATGGGGTAATGGTTAACAAACTTTTATTTGAATGATTGACCTGGAGGTAACCAGGCAAGTAACATCTACTATGCCAGTTGTTTTTTTAATTTAATAACAAAATTAAATTCGAAGCTTTTAGCTTCCATTTTTGAAACATGGTTATTACTGTGTAGTGAAAAAAAAACATTTTAAATCACTTAATTTATATTATATATATATATATATATATGACACCACACATTATGAAATGGACAAAGCCCGACAATTATTAAGACATTTTTTGTTTATACATTCTTTTACCTAAATATTTGTATCTACAAAAAGAACATATAAACATAAAAAATGTCTTAAAATTATATATATATATATATATATATATATATATATGTATGTATAGCTTCAGTTTTTGAAACATGGTTATTACTGTGTAGTGAAGAAACCATATTTTAAATCAGTTAATTTATAATATTTGTGCTCTGTAAATTTACATTGAGCACTGTTTTGTAAAAATAAAAAATACCAATACGATCGCCGGATTATATATCTTACTGTCCTTTCTTTTTATTATAATATATATATGAAATAAAACTTGTAAAGACTTCCTTATTAATGTTAAAGACTTACTGTATAGTCATTTTATTTTACAACTTGACTAAACTAGTAAATTAAATACCTTCTCCACTATCATTAAAACATGCATAGACAATTCCAACTAATATTTATTGAAAGGTTTGTTTTTGCTTCATCATTCTGTTTAATCAATATCAAAATGGCTGACCACTAGAGAAACCAAAGTATTGCAAGTAAAAAGAGGAACATTTCAAATTAAGATAAACTGTTCTATTCTCATAAGCAATCTTGGAAGCATAAAAGCTATTTACATTAACTACCGTAGATTTGTTTGTTAGCAACAATGCATCGAGTTAAATGGTTCTTATTTCAATTAATAAACTTTATTCTAAGCCCAGATATCCTCCTTTCAAGTAGATGGTTTTAAAAGTTGTTTTTTTTTTTTTTGCACCACCTAATATATAGTAATACTCATAAAAATATACATTACAGAAATTTTAATTATAAAAAATTATGTCATTGTTCACATCATATGTTAATACTTCCTACATACTTTTTATCATTAGAATTGTATCATATTGTAAAAATACTTTCTTCAAAAAGTTGCCTCCACTTAAAAAACAAAAAAAAACAAACAACTCTTTAATAATTGCACTAAATAAATAAAAATGAATTGGTTAATAGTATAAAAGTATAAACCAGCTAATTAAAAAATCTTTTTTGTTTAAATATATTGACAATGTTCTGATGAGATGCTGGTATACAGACACACCTGAAACATAGTAAGAAGCTTTCTTTTGAGGTTGCACAGTTTTGTCTTATATTTCATTTATAAATACATTTACTAGCATATGAATAGGCACAGGACTAACATCCAAAAAATCTTATTTAATGCCAAGTGTTGTATTGAGAAGTTCCATTACTATACATTTAATGAGAGTCAAATGAAAAAGGAGAAAAGAAAAAAAAAAGAAAAAAGAAGAAAAAAAATAAAATAAAGGGGTGGGGAATAAGGAGAGAAAAAAAGGCAAAAAAGCAAAGGAAAAAGGAGAGAGAAAAGCAAAAAAAAAGAAAAAGAGGAAAAAAAAAGCAAAAAGGCAAAAAAGCAAAGGAAAAAGGAGAGAGAAAAGCAGGAAAAAAAAGAGAAAGAGGAAAAAAAAAGGAAAAAGAAAAATCTATAATAACCAAATATTGTCTGTCTTAATTTGCAATGTAGAATTATTATATCCAGATTTATTCAAAGTCTTGTCCTAATTTTGATTGTTAGTCATATTTTAATAGCAGTACATTTTAGCCTTATTCAGGTAATTGTTGCATTTGACAACATTCTTAGAATTTCAAACTGAACATTCGTTTTAATCCATGTGTGATAATTTGTTCTAACTCTAGTGTCAATTTTTCTGTTGCTTCATCTTTGTCATGCCATTTATGATAACAAGTAAGACAAAGACAACCATTACAATAAACTAGTGTATAATAAAATAAGTTTTTTTTTTTTTTTTTTTATATAATTAATTTTGGTTAAACTATCTTATTGTTTTTTTTTTAATCCACCTTTAATGAAACTCATTTATATAAAAATAAAATGGAAACAAATTTCTTTTGCTACAAACTTTTCCTTCTACATTATAAAATTAAGCAGAACTTCAACTGGATCTCGCTTGATGTTCAATATTGATTTTTTTTTTTTCAGAAGCTAAATTATGGCTTTAACAATTCCCAGTTCATTTCTGGCTAGATATACCACTGCACATTGGTCATGTGTAGATCTACAGCAAATCTTATTTTCTAAACAGTTATGTAACAGTTTAATCAAAGGCAGTTGATCTACTTTATTTTATAAAAAGAAAAAAAATTCGAGTTGAGAATTTTAAAACTAAGATTATTTACATGAAGACAATTGTTTTCATATCTTATCACAACTTTTTTGCCATTTTTGCCCTTCTGACTTTCATCAGGTGCTTGTCGATCCAGGTAACTTTAAGGGAATTTTGAACTGAGCCTGTTATTTTATCTAGAGTGGGGGGGTAGATTATTCTTGATTATCTAGGGATAATCTAGTTCTTATTTAGTATTGTTCAGTTATTGCTTGCTTCATTTCCACAAAGTCTGCCCAGCCTGGAGATTGAAATCACAACGACTGTGTCAAATTCATGAAACAATGCTTTAAACCACTAGGATATTATTATTCCGTGCAGATCTCTTGAAGCCGAATTCTTAACTGCTTACTTTTTGTTAAAACCACTCTTACTTCCTCATCAAAAATTTCTCCAAAAGGACATTTAATATAAAAAAAAAAGCCCATTGGTTATCATGATAGATTGAAAATAAAAATTCATGAACTTCCAGTATAACTGACAAAATATTGAGCTAAAAATTATTTTAGGTACAAGGCTTGTGAGGTGTGCCCCTTCTATACATTTGCTAAGGTAAAAAATAAGTTATTTCTGCAAGTCTGCACTTGTAGAAATCTATAATACAAGAGTTAAAAATATCTACTTTCAGCAGGCTAGAAGTAAAAATGGTACAAGATTTTATTGATCATAAGAGATAAAATAAAAAAAAATTAAAATCATAATTCAAGAAAGGAATTGAATTGCATCTTATCGATCAGTTACATGATCAAAATCTAATTTATAATCAATACTGCTGGAGAAGGGGTTGAAGCAAAATGTAGGTGAAAAATATTACCTTTCTACATCAAGTAGAATGGAGTCGTACTCATTTTAAGTTATCCAAAATACAAACCACTTGTTCAAAGAGAGAACTGCTGATATACATTTATCAAATTACATAATCTTGCTAGAAAATGCTGAACTGCTAAAAACCTCTAAACATTAACAGATCTTATTTCAACCTGAAAGAAAATACTTTCCCATCTGTGTCCACAAATTTGCTATTATTGGAAAAATAACTCTTCATTTATATATAAGTTTTATTGATTTTGTTATTGTCATAATAATAAAATAAAAATCTGTTGTATTTTACTTTTTATCATTAACATATCCATTTCTTGCCCAAGCCAGCTATGGGTTAAATATAAAATTAGACTAGGCTCTAGGTTTGGGTGGCAGCCAGTCAAGGAGAAAGACTACACTAAACTGAAAACCATGAAGTCACAGCAATTAAGAGAAAAAGAATGAATGTGTCCAGAGTCATGATTGGCAATATTTTGGTAGATATGGTATTAAAATAAACAAGTCAGTCAAGACTAAAACATTTTTTTTTGTATTTGATATACTCTATTTTACTAACATTTACATGAGCTTTAAAAGTAATTAAAATATATTTTTTTTAATTTTATTGGCATGTAGAATATTTCACAAATAAAAACATTGAGGTGCAAGTCTTAAACAGAATTGAAAAGTTACACAACTCCAGAGACAAAATAAGAAAGAGGTTACAATTTAATTAAATTGTACCAAAGGAAAAAAAATGTAACATTGGAAGTAGTTATTTTAGTTTCAATAATTTTTAGAGAATTATATACACCTATTCTTGTTTTACAGCTTTCTCTTTGATAAAGTAGTTTCCATCACTTTATAACCAATTTTCCCCCCAATCAGAAAATAATAGCCAGCAAATTTCAGTCTGTGACCTTAGTAAGAGTAAAAATATACATTTTTTTTAAACTAATACCAGTTATACAGTATCTTGAAATGTTAGTTAAAATAAAAAAAAAAATGAAAAATCCTAAAGAATATTTCAAAGAACTGTCTAATGCCAGATGCTTTAACAGCTTCCAAATTCTTGCTTAGTTTCATTCACTATCTCTATAAACAAAATTTTTGTTCTGAACACAAAGTAAAAAAAAAAAAGTCATAACTAAAATGAAGCTCATGAAAAAAATCTTTACCTCATTTTGCTTTTACACTATTTGCAAATAGTTATTTTGATGTAAATAGAAGGATGCCAATAAGTTTTCAGCCCAACCAAGAAAAGTGTCTGAAATAAATTTCCGTTTGGTCAGATTTTTGGAAAGTGGGTATTACTGAGAATTTTCTCAACTCTTATATATCTAAATATCAAATTTAATATTAAACAAGTTTTTAATTAAGAATTAGCAAAAAAAATCAAGAAAAACATAGAAATTGTAATAATTTAAAATATGGTTAATATGAGGAAATAAAATGGATAATTGATAAATAATTATATATAAATATCTATATATATAAATATATATATAAATATCTATATATATAAATATATATATAAATATCTATATATATAAATATATATATAAATATCTA
>OZ038485.1:114024785-114044785 GCA_964036315.1 Acanthosepion esculentum | reverse complement strand
TAATCAATTAACGATATTTATGATTAATTACAGTGACACTGACAATCAACTTGACAGCATGATGGACCTGTTTTTTTTTTTTACCATGAGCTGTTCTTTTTCCGTTATTAAGTATAAAAAAATAAAATCCTTTCTTAAAACAACCTTAAGAAGTTAATATAAAAATACACTAAAAAGAAAAGCAAATCACTCAAAAGTCGAAATAGTTATTACTTTTTCGTTTCCAAATGGCTAAACACACACACACACAAAACAACAAAAAACCCCAATAAAACTGGATTCGATCTGTGGCGAGGACACACCAAAGCGCAACACAAGGTGCTTGTGGAGGAGGAGGGGGATAAAGCTATTTAAAATTTAAAAGTTAAAGCATTTTTAAAAGTTCGATTACATTTCAATTTTTTTTTAAATGTATGTACAATCCAAATAAATACGTTTTCAAATCGTTCGATAAACTGATGCCTTTTTATTTAAAAAAAAAAAATGGAGAGCAAACGTAGAATGCAGGTCTTTCTTTATTGTTGTAACCTCTTCGGACAATGCATATGATGAGAGAAAGGACATTATTTCCATGAGTACTCTTAGAATTTTTTTTTTTACCCTAGGGCATATGGGATGAGAAAAAAAAGTCGCTTATAAATAAAATTAATTAATGATTTGATTCAAACGAAAATACCAATTTAAAAAACCCAAAAAACTATTGATTTCTAGGACATTAATTAAATAATTTTGTGATAAACAATATAATAATAAAAAAAAAATGTATAGGTAAATAACAAATAAAAATTAAGCTTTAGTGCTTGTGAACTTGGGTGAAGTACTTCTAATTTCCAGCCTCTGTGCTGCAACCTAAGGGTCAACTACTGAACATTAGACTTGAACCAATGTAGTCAATTGACAAAAAAAAAACAAAAAAAAAAAACCCCAGTATATTACAAGTTACAACTTACAAGTCAAGGTATTTTAAAATTAGGAGCGGTAATTTTGGATGTTCAGGTCACCGTCTCTAAGTTATTACAATGTTAATCACCTATTCTAAAAAAAAAAAAAAGCAAACAAATAATAATATGAACATTAAATAAGTTTTTAAACAATCACAATTATTGGATGTGTACGGTGTTTAAATTAAATTCAATTGTTACTGCAAGATGGTTGAGATGTTTAATATTGTTTTTTGATGAAGTGAACTTGAGACGGAAGTGTGTTATTGTTTAAAAAATGATGTGAGGCTGGAATGTCAGTTGGGTGAGTCAGGGAAAAAAATAAATAAAAGAAAGAAATGGACAGAACAAGGGAGAGATAGACCCACGACCCAAGGAGAGAGAGAAGCGACAAATAAGAACAATGAAAAATAAAAAAGCTGCCAGTTAAATAGTGAAAATTTTCATTTAAATAAGACTAAGAGTGAACTCTCTACCGGGCAAGAAATTTACTTAACGTTTTTTTTTTCCTCTTATAAATTTGTAGTCCCGTTGAAATAATGAACTTAAGAAAGGGTCAATAATTACGACAGTCTTTGTTATGGTCCAGACCACTTAAGGCTTAAATGTAGCCAACAAATCCAGTACGAGATAATAAAATAAAACAAGATATTTTTTTTGTTTTTTTATACAAAAACATTATGTAGATAGATCATAACAATATATTTCATAGTTTGTTTTTTTTAGTACAAAACAAATGATACCGTCAGCTTTTTTGTTCGTGTTTGTATCCGCTCTGTAAAAGGAAATAAATAGGGTGGCTCTCTAGTTCGATGCGACTAATGACGCAGTGGCAATAAGAAAATAATAATAAATACTAGATAAAAACAACAGAGTCTCGACAAATCGAATATTGAACGTGCATCATGCAATGTTGTGTATATAATAAAGCAGTAGTAGTAGTTGCAAGAAAGTAGTAAGTAAAGCCTGCCCCCATAAACACGTGTTTCCACGTTCACCTCATATTTCTGCCTATGACCCAGCCATTTGCATGTTTCTGTTCAGCCTCTTTTAAACAGTTTTTAGTTTTTACACACACAACAACCACGAAGGATTTATTGCTAGAGACCACCCCAGATTCCTTGAACGGGGTTACTTTTTTAAAATTTCCCCCTCAATTAGATCTCTTGGATAGAAAATATTGATATTTTCAAAATAATAAGTGATCGTATATAATTTTACGAGAGAAATGAGATATGGTAATGTATTCTAATTAAAGAGTTCACTTCACACGAAGGTCGATTCTCGGAGCTGATTTTTCGTTAAAATTAGCATAGCACAATAAACACTATTTTTTTTTAAAATCCAATTATTTATTTACAAGCACAGATAGTTAATTTATTCTACATTTTCATTACTAACGTTATTCATTTAACAACAAAAGACAGAATAAGAAAACATTTAAAATCAACCTACCTAAGCTTTTTTAGTTTGTATTCTACACAAAGATAAGAAGAACAATTACGAAATTTATAGTTTTTTTTGGGGGGACAACCTTGAAAAAAAAAAAAAAATAATAAAATTACTACTCTTAAACAACTCCACTCAGAGGTCCTAAATTTAATATCTATTGAAATGACAGTTTAACACATTTAACAAGAGTTAAAGTCGGTCTGTTTATATAGATATGTAAATGTTGATTTTATATATTTATGAATATGCATAAGCTAACAATGATTTCAACTAGAAAAGCCTACTTTTCAACAAAATTATTTATGTACGCCCTGCCTATTTATTTATTTTTAACGGTTGGATTTTTTTTTCCCATAATAAACATGAAAATTGGTTATATAAATATTTATTATTACTTTTTAGCTTTTTGTGCTTAAGCGTGTTATTGTTTTCAGATTTATTTCAAAACTTGAAGTTTTTATGAACAGTTTGAAAGTGAAAGATGAAACATTTGAAAGCACATTTTTCCCGAAAAAAAAAGTTTAGTTAGCGCACTAAAAGAAAATGTTTCTTTATTTTTTAAATGAATAATTACTGAAAAACATTCCTGATTTATTTAATTTTTTTGTTGATAAACATTTAATCAATAATTAAAAAAATAGAACATTAAATAAATTTACATATGCAACAACTTTTTAAGGTGGGCTTTATTTATTCAAGTTCATAAAAATAAAGAATATTATTACATTTTTAATTTATATGACATGATAAAGTGAAAATTAAATTAAAAAAATGTTTTCTAAGTTTTTTAAACGATTCAAATATTTGGTTAGCATTTTCAAAATTTTTTGTAACTCAAGTTTGTGAATACCACTGTTTTTTTTTTATTTTATTCAAATAACATTTAAAAAATATCATTATTTCTTTGTTCGTTTTTTGTTTGTTTTTATATATAAAAAAAAAAGCTAATTATTTTTTTTAGGAAATACACCTTGTTTTATTAAATGCGCAAAAAAGTTTGCGATAATTTAAAATAATTAAATAACTTTTTAGAAAATAATAAAGAAAGTGAAAAAGAAAAACACACTAAGTATATATATTTAAAGAACATATAACCACCACTTTCAACTTTTTTGTTGTTGATAAACAAAAAACACAATAGTGTGAAGTCTTTTAAAAGGTGTTACAAAACAATGGAATTAAAAAAAAAAAAGAAAAGAAATTCGGCTTGAACTTTAATAACTATAATAAAAAACATTAATTAAAATTAATACATTTTAAATTATTAATGAGAACGTGACAAGCACCAGCCAACAAAAACTTTTTAAGTAAAAAAAACTAAAACAAAAAAAATATTTTTTAAAATCAAAAAGTGATTTTAACTCCTCCCCAAAATAAGAAGATTCTTTTCTTAGAGTTTCTTTCAATCTTCCCACAAAAAAGTAATCCAAAGAAGTATTTTACTTTTTTTTCCCCCAAGTATAAAAGAATAATGGGATGGGTTAAATTAAATAAAAAGATATTTGTTCTTAAAGGGCACAGGGGGTGAGAAAAACAAACAAAAATGGTAAGGTAAGCGAAGCAAGGAAAAGAAAAGAAACGACTTGATTCTATCAGTCGACGTGAGGTAAGTAAACATTATAAAAGGCATATATTATGCTAAAACTCCAAATATGAATATGTAAAAATTTACCCCCCACCATAGAGTGGCAATCACCAACAAGAGAAGTGCTACTGCTCTTCTTCCTTCTTCTTCTTCTTCTTCTTACCTTGATTTTCATTCCGAGTTGAGCTGCTGGCGGCTGGCATCGCTGCCGCTGCTGCTGCTGTGTCGGCCATTTTGAATAATAATATCGAGCTGTTTAATCCCCGGGAATCAACGGAAATTAATAATATGCGTCGGTAATGTCCGGATTTAACAACAGCAGCAGCCGCCGAATGAACGAACAAGCTGAGGCTGCTGCTGATTATTCCTCTTGTAGCTGCTGCTGATGTTGACTTGATTCTTGAGTTGGAGTGTCAAATCTTTGGTATTAAATAGAATTAAGATATAAAATCATTAAGTCATTTTGATAATGAGCTATTTTATATAATTATCGTTTGTTGGCATTGATATTATTTAAAAATATGAATGAAAAGAAATCTTTTCATATTAGTGATATTTTTAAAAATATTATGATTGAAAAATCTTTTCATAAAAGTTTTAAAAATTAGGCAGAGCTTTTCAAACTTTATCCATTAGCGACATTTTTAAAAGAATTTTTTTTCAACGTAAATTTTATTAGCCAAGACTAATATATAATTCAAAATGAATTGGGATCAAATACAGACAAATATGTATTGGAATTCAACAGAATGATAGGATAAAGAACCAAAAGGAAATATTTATCAATCTAATCAGTGGTTCTCAACATTCTTTTTACCCATGGACCCCTTTTTCCTTTCTTTTTTTTCTTGGTGGACCCCTTAATAGCTATTTGACATAAGACAATAATATTCTATTTTTCACTAATAAAAATTTTGAAGTTTTAATAATCAAAGAAATATTATATAATTAAGCTTTATTTTTAAATGAAAACTAATTTAATGCAAATAAATTATTCTACTACTACTACTATTATTATTATTATTATTATTAACAACAACCAATATCTTGTATTACAATGTTTCTTTCATGGCCAAGGCCATGGGGAGAAGAGCTCTTCAGGCAATTGAATTCACTGTAGCATTTATTTATGCACACTGGTTAAAAATTTTAATAAACCAATTTAAGTGTGTGGTTAGAAAAAAGAAAGAAAGACATATTTATTCAATGAGATCCTTGTGGTTGATACCGCTCAGTGAGTTTCTTCATATCTGTTTCCATCGATGTTAATGATAGTTGAAGATAACCTCTTTTCACAATGTCAAGTCTATTGCGGACTTTTGATAACAGTTGAGAAACACGACTAAATCCCGATTCAACAAGATGTTGGAAAAGCAACATAAAATAAATAAATAAAGAATCATTCATCTATATATTTCAATATAGTTTAAATTACAGTAGAAATTTAATTTTTAATAATAAAAACCATTCTGAGTTGGCTTTCTTCATGGACCACCAAAATATCATTGTGGAACCCCAATTTGTTATATTTTGCCTGTGGACCCCCAGAAATATTACATGGACCCCTAGGTTGAGAACCCCTGATCTAACATGATGATGCTAAGTTTAATTTTAATAAAAGCGAAACATAGATTTATAAATGATTCCTATTTGTTCTTTATCCTGTCATAATTCTAAATGTATATAAAAAAATAATTCACTGAAAAAATTTGTTGCATCACCAGTTTGGAAAGTTCTGGTCTAATAGCATATATATTTTACAGAATTGTAACAAGTTAATGTGTCTTTGGTTTTATTGAACAAATGTCAAAATTAAACAATGTAATTTATAGAAACAATTGTAATTATTACTAATTAAAATATCAATAAAATAAACAAATTTTAAATCTCTACTATCATTATTACAGTTGCATATAGAAAAGATTCAAATAAAATCAGCTATTAATATTACTATTATACAGGGCCTGTGTGTATCACTATCTTATTTACATTTGCTTTTTTTCTACTTACATTTATATACATTATAAATTAAACTAAGCACAACTAATTATTGATGGATGAAAATTTTTGCAGATTTTGACATCATTCTGAGGTCTTTTTTTTTCATCCAAATCTATGAATTTGATTTGCTCATGCTAAGTCTTCAAAAAATCACTATATAAAATTCACTATTTTTTATCCCTAATGTTGAATGTCTCAAAATTATTCAACTTTTTAACAACAAAATCTCAAATTGATGTTAAAAATTTCAGCAAACATTAATGATTTATTTAAGATAGAATGATCTATTATACTATACATTATATTTATTTTTGAATTTTCTAGTTGAATTGCTCACCTATATTGCATACGATCCATTATTGTACTTAATAAGGTTACAATAAAATTTGTATTTTATATGAATACTACCTTAGGAAAATTAAGATGTACCAGAGTCTGTGGGTGCATATCATAGATTCAGCAGGAGGGGCACAAGACCCTTGCACAGGCCCTGCTATTATACACTGATTTGCTCAGATGAGTATCCCCATCTTCGTTGCTATTATCACAATATTTCAACTATTAAACCCTAAGTCTTTTCTCAGATGTCTCTTATAGTTAACTTTTCAAGATGAGTGTATGATAATAATTCCTCATCTCAAAATTCCCCCCAAAATATTATTATTATTTTGGAAATAATAATTAGCGTTAATAATTATTACCAATAATTTTGTGATGAGGCTAATTAGTTTTAATACTGGCTTCTTGCAGCTGCAATTCAATGTTGCACCTACAGAAAAATATCTTTTAGTTTTGCTGTTAAGTTTAGCACAAGGACACAAATGTGACGTATGCCATTGACTTTACTAAAGTAATAATATTTACATTATTCGGTCTATTGTCCTCATCTTTGTCGCCATATTTATTACGACGTTCCGGCCATTGTACGCGCCGGCCTTCTTCAGGTGGTTGGACACATGGCACAGTGGATAAAGGCGTTAGTTAGATCCAGTGACAGGACCCAAAGAGTGTGAGTTCAATACCCGGCTAAGGCAGCGGAGAACTTTCAGAGGGAAATTAACAGGAGATAACTGATAACTGACATCCATTAAACATGGCACGAGGAACTAGAACAGTTTACCCCAGTGAGCGAAATAAAGGGTTCAGTTCAACATTCCATTAATATAATGGCGACAAAGATGAGGACAATAGTCTGAATAATGTAAACAATGTACATAATACCTCATCTCAGAAATATAGACAGATACTGAAAGGGCGAAATGTTGTAATAAATATGGCGACAAAGATGAGGACAATAGTCCGAATAATGTAAATAATGTACATAATACCGCATCTCAGAAATATAGACAGATACTAAAGTAATAATATTCCGTTATATTAGCCTCCTAGCTATTGCTCCATGACAAGGTGCTCATTCACATTTATCAAGCTTAGTTTCGTCTGGTACAAGGTCACAAGTGTGGGGTTCCAAACAATAAAATATGCTTTCACTAGTTGACTCTTTCTGTTACCTGGGGGACATGACTGGTGTTAGTGGCAGTTGTGCATCTGCAATAATTGTGACACCTAGAGCTGCTTGGGGAAGTTTTAACAAATCATATCACCGGCCACACTTGCCACACCTATGTTTATAGTGTCTTGACCTACACAGATGAATTGAGGATTATGTATGCTGAGGACAAATTACACTGGTATGAAATGATCTATGGTTAGATGGATACGTGGTGTTAAGCCTGCTGACAGAGTCAGCATGGTGTAATTCTGGGAATGTCTAGTCATACATTCTCTGGATTTGTTACTGACCACCTGAAGACAACTCTGGTTTGGACATATACAACAAAACAATTCATGGTTCAAGAAGTGTACTGTATTGAATGAATCCATGCCAAAATATAGCTTAAGGAAACTTGGAGAAAAAGTGTTAACAACAATCTCAAGAAGAACTTCAGTGAATGAGTTCTCCAAAATATCCAACCCTTGAATCAAGGAAAGATGATAAACTGAATAGTCAGTGAGTGTCATCTATTTTATAAAATACAATGTAACTTTATATATTCATTGGTCATGCATTTTGATCTCCCTTGCATATTAATAAGATATTCTGTAGTCAGTTTCTTCTTGCTTGTAATAAAGTTCCCTAATTCATTTCTTTCATCAAACAGCATAGCGTAAGTCAAACAGTCCAACATATATGTCTCCTGTTTGCTACTACAGTTGCACGATTCTGTTGCCTCATTAAGCACTTTTTATAGATTGAGTGACAGGTCAAATTTGCGTAGGTGGAAAAAAAGAGTCTCATGAAAGTATCCAACTCTGAGATCTATCTTTTCTTAAATATATGACTTGTAAAGCCACCATTTTTCTTTTTGGGATACTTTACACATGAGACACGTCTGAATCCATTTTCGCCCAGGAGTTAAGTCATTTTCTCTCATGTTACATATTCCATTGTTACAGAAATGGGGAGCATTGATGCAAAAATGCAAACATGCCTCATGTTACCATAACAACAGAATATTTCATTAATAAAAAAAAGGAGAACAGGTTGCTAGTACATTGTTTTTTATTTCCTTTGTTTCATGTTAGCTTTCTTTGGATATTATTTTACTGATTTAAAAAGTAGAATTCTTTCTTACATGCAACAGTAGAGTTGACTGTATAAATAAAAATCCATGGAGGATAACCTCCCCTTGTCTGCCAAGATGTCCATTAGGTAGCAATGCCCAGGACTATGAAAGGTTTCATTTTGGTCATGAACGTAATAGCAAAAATAAGCCTTTTTTTCTGCTGGGTGAGATTTCTCTCTCCTTAATTTCTTCAAGATACGCAGTACATATCTCACTCTCTCTCTCTCTCTCTCTCTCTCTCTCTCTCTCTCTCACACACACACACACACACACACACACACACACACACACACACTTTCTAATAGCAATTTCTTTAAATGTTTTTCTTCCTTTGTCAGCTATCTGTTTACATACAAGTATATCTTCTCTCTTGAATTGTACTATTCTTTATACGTATAGAATATGTATGTAAAATTCTTCCATGCTGCCATATATGGTCTGGTGCTTCTACTATGCATCTCAAGATTCTTGACAAAATTCAAAGAAGGAACTGTAATATAACTGATTCTGACCTGGCATCTTGACTTCAGTCACTTTCTCACTGACATGACGTGGCTTCCCTCTGTCTGTTTTACAAATATTTTCATGAGAATTGTTCTGATGAGCTTTTACCCTTAGTGCCTTGACTGCACGAATTTAACTATGCTATTAGATGAATGGCTTAAGAAGCTAAAAAAAAAAATGGAGTAGTGGAGTTGCTTTAAGATTTAGTCCAATTTGCATACACCTGCTTATGAGTTCTTTATAATTTAATAAAGAACAAACTGGAAAATCATTCTAAATTTAACATATTTCATTATTTATTTAGTTTCAAAAATTTTTGCAAGTGAAATAATGCAGAATTATGTTACAATTCTTAAATTGTCTTATTTTCATTGGTTATGGAGACATCATATGCATATCTTTATGGTGTTTGTGTTGTTTAGTTTTCATTGGTTGTGTAGATGTCATGTGTATACAGGGCCAGACTTATGCCTTGAAAGGCCTCTGGGTTAACAGAATTTGGGGGCATTTCATTATGTATTACGTCCTCCATTTTGCACTATTTTGTCTAATTTGTACAATAGTGAGCAATTTTGCACATATTACATATGTGTCCAATGAAAAATAAAATTGAGCAAAGTAGACAAAATTATGAAAAAAACAAAAATGCTACATCAAAAATCTGTATGTAAATAAAAGAATAGATCGAAATCTAAACGAGGGAGGAGCCCTTCAAGAGTTGAACGCACTCCAACTAGAGGGGCCCGAAATTGTTTCAAATTAGTTCAAAGGAGCCTCATTAAATCTGAAAATAAACAACTCTCCTCTGTTCTTATATCTTAATTTATTTTAGTTTTATTAGGAGCCCAAGACTAGAGGGCCTTTGGGGGCTCCTCTAGTCTTGGGGCCCTGGGCTGCAGTGTAAATCTGGCACTGCTTGTATACCTTATGGTATTTGTGTTTTTGTATGTATCAATTCGAATTTGCACAATGACGGTCATTAATAGATGTTAATGGTGATCTTTATAAGTTATTTTAATATGAGCAACACAAAATAACTGTTGCCATTCTTTGGAAAAAATTACTTATGTTGATAGTGATAGCACAGGTAGGATTTAGTAAAAGGTTACAATTTTCACTTACTCTAATCCCAGCTAACAAAATAATGCTGCTACAATTATTCTACAATGTTACATAGTGGTTGAAAAACTGTTTTTTTGTAGACTCCCCACAATGTGGCCTCAATATTACTTTGTTTACATTGCAGAGATGTTGCTTTGTAACATTATATTAACAAAAAATGGACAAAATTCCTGGAAGATATTAGCATGTGAATTGATCATCTAAATCAGGGTTTCTCAACCTGGGCAATATCGCACACCAGTGGGCATTTTTAACTGTTGGGTGGGCGATGAGCAACTGAACAGAAAATGGTGGGTGATTGGAAATTTTGGTGGGTGAGTTTTAGTTATTTTTCTCGCCGGAGTTGATCCTTCAAATCTACAAATCAACCATTCGCCTTTGCATAGAGTATTGCTGCCATATATGGTCTGGTGCCCCTTATGTTTGTCTCAAGGTTGTTGATAAGATCCAGAGACGGATATGCAACGTAATTGGCCCTGATCTGGCATCTCATCTGCAGTTGTTCTCTCACAGACGTGCCGTTGCCTCCCTCTGTCTTTTTTACAAATACTTTCATGGTAACTGCTCCGAGGAGCTGCTTTCACTGGTTCCCAAACTTTATGAATTTAAGCGTTCTACGAGGCTGGCATCTCGCTCACACCCATTCACTGCTGAAACTGTTAAATGTAACTCTCCTTAGTCCAATAGCTTCATGTCTCACACCTCTTGCCTGTGGAACTCCCTCCCCTCTTCCTGTTTCCCTGATAGCTATAATCTGCAACTATTCAAATGTAATGTCAATCGACGTTTCCAGATGCCCTGATCTATCCCATATTCTTCTCTTCATCCTTTCCGCTATCACTCCTATTTGCTCTAGCGCCAACTCTCTGTAACCCCTTGCGTGCTAGTGGCTTCCTGCCTTGCTTGGGGTGAAATGCTTAAAAAAAAAAAATATGCTACTCAAAAAAAATATTGAAAGGTCATATGCAAAGAACCTCCATAAAAACAAAAAGAACAAGAGGTTAATTGGGAATAAATGGGTCACATTCGTAGATAAGATATAAATATCTCTGTAAACAATGAATATTTTGATATTTTCTATAGTTTAGAGAAAGGGCATTAATATTCAAATAGTTTTTCAGACAAAATAACATTTTTTTTAAATATAAGCCATATAAGGGAAGACCAAGAAAAACAAAAAATATTTGCTGAATTTTTATTACTTGCTAGTAATGTCTTTTAATTTTATAACTATCAACAAATATAATTTAATTTTCTGTCAACACTTGCAACTCTAACCCTAATGATAAAACTAACCATGACCATAAACTTAAATTATATATATAGTTTTCAATGGTTAAGTTTGCTTTTGTTTGTTCTGTAATGTGGTAGTAGCAGCAGTAGCTAACACATAAGTCAACATTATTTACCTCCCTTTGATATTTTTTTTTTACTACATCATAAAGTCAGTTTGTGAACTAATAACAAACTTTTACCAAGCAATTTAGATACGCTTTCAAAAATTTACTATACAGGTGAGTGGTGGAAAATGTTTCCATGCAAAAGTGAGTGACCCCCAGAAAGCTTGGGAACTCCTGATTTAAATGAATGATTCTCAATTTAAAAACAAACACAAGAGTGACATTTTATACCCTCTGTATATATATATATATATCGTTAATTAAGAAAAACATAATCTGATGTTATTTGAACACTGTGGAATTTTTCACCTACAGCACTCTGCAATGACATCATAATGTTGTAACAATATTGGTGATGAGCAGTCTGCTTAGGGTCAAAAAACAATTGATTACAAAGTTACAGAAACGTTCCCACAACATCACATATCTCCAACCAAAAGACATATCTGCAATGTTGCAAGAATGTTCTGGGTTAGTTAGGAATGATTATAGAAATAATTCTTGTCAATAAGAAAATTTTTGCAGGAAACAGAGAAAAACAATAAGAAAGATTATATTTTATTGACAATTTTATTTTTTCTTATTATTGCCGACTGACTTTATCAATATCTCACCACTCCTATTCTTAATTTTTTAAACAATTTTTAGTATTAACAAACTAGATTTTTAGTATTAATAAACTAAATATGTCTAGCACTAGTAGATAGGGTGGATTACAAGATTAAACAACTACATTTTGTAAGTTTTATTTATCAGCATATACATATGTATGAGGAGTGATGAAAACTTTTGGTCTTGCCCCAAGGAGGTTTAAAAAAATGTTGCTCAGATTTTGAGAAGTAGGTTAAGCTGAGAACCTTTCAGCACATATAAGCATCAAGGTAGGTCAGGCTGAGAAATGTTCAGCATATATAAGCATCTAGGAAACCTCATCAGAACAATTGCTATGAAAATATTTATAGAAAAAGGCAGAGGGAAGCCATGTTATGCTGGTGGGAATTGATTGAAGCCAAGATGTCAGGTCAAGACTGATAACATTGCAGATACTTCTTTGGATTTTGTCAAGAATCTGTAGATACATGCAGAGGCATCAGATCAGATGTGACAACAATATTCAGTTCACATACTGATGGTAGATTTATAAAGATGCAAGTTCGATTTGGATGAGAAAAATTATCTAGTATGACACAGTAAACCAACTTTATTTTTTTATTTTTTTATTTACAGTGATGTCCACTCTGTACAAGGCCCAAGAGAAACAGATTATGGGTACATGTGGGGAAGATAATGGTTGACTCTAGACTTGAACAGATTAAGATTGTAGTGATTGAGGAAGCATCCTCTTGGGAGTCAGTTATACAAAGCAGCTTTTCATGGGAAGAAGCTGCTCAAGTGGAACTTACATCTCACCACTGGAATATGAAGAGAATGAGAGTGTTTTGCTACAATGGGCGTGGCATGGTGGGTCTGAGTGGTAAAGGTTAGAACTGATGGAACTTAACAGCAAACTTAGCAATTGACTAAATATAATCATTCCAATTTATGTCAGTGGAAAACATTAGACCAAGAAGGTGTAATGAGATACTCTCCTGGAGGTTAGCATCAGCCATGCTAATGGAAGACAAAAAAAGCTTCTCTATGATTGAATATTATTTAATGGACATGTTTTTTCCCCCCCCAGACTTCATGAATTTAAGCGTTCAACTAGGCTGGCATCTTGCTCTCACCCTTTTACTGTCAAAACTGTTAAATGTAGCCATCTCTTTTACTCTAATAGCTTCATGTTTCGCACTTCTCGCCTGTGGAACTCCCTCCCCTTTTCTTGTTTCCCTGATAGCTATAATCGCCAACTATTCAAATGTAATGTCAATCGACATCTCCAGATGCCTTGATCTATCCCCTAACCTTCTCTTCATCCTTTCCTTTATCACTCCTATTTGCTCTCGCTCCAATTCTCTGTAACCCCTTGCATGCTAGTGGCTTCCCACCTTGCTTGGGGTGAAACGCTTAAAAAAAAAAATAAATAAAACATAGTTTTTTCAATCAAGAGATTTCCCCAAAATGTAATTGCTGTAAATCTAAAAAATAAATAAATATTCTTTTATTTCAAATATACTTTCTACACATGAACTGGCACTTCTGCCTAAGATCAGAGTATCCAGGTGCTCAACTTTGCATTAAAATGTCAAGCTTATGTCCTTAGATTAAGATTAATGTAACATTTGTGCACTTGGCCTATCATCAATCTGTTACTCCCCAGCTGTCTACTTAAGATCCTTGTATTATCTGTGTATTCTGCCCTCTACCTAAGATCAGTGTAGTATCTGTGTACTTTTCTTAGAATTAAAGTGTTACTTTCATTCCTCTGCTTAGGATCATTGTAGTATTTGTGTATTCTGCCTAGGATCGAAATGTTACACTCCAGCCGTCTGCCTAGGATCAGTGTAGTACCTGTGCACTTTTCTTAGGTTTAAATTATTCCTTCCAGTACTCTGCTTAGGATCTGTGTATTTTGCCCAAGATCAAAATGTGATTCTCCAGCCCTCTACCTAGGGTTAATGTAGTATCTGTGCACTCTGCTTAGGCTCAAAAAGTTTCACTTCAGTCCTCTCTCAGATCATTGTAATATTTGTAAACTATGCTTACAATTAAGGTGTTGTTTCCCAGTCCTCTCTCTAAGATCATTGTAGTACCTGTGCAGTCAGCCCAGCCCACTTCTCAAAATCTGAGCAAGTATTTAAATTTTTTTTTAATAAAGCCTTCTTGGTTGGGCTGAAACCTTCTATATATCTGAATTTTATGTATGTGGAAGTGTAAAATACAAATAAAAAAACAAAAAAAAACTGCCTCACCTTCTGAGATGAAGCATCTTCATAATTTACTGACTTTTTTATTGCTTTTGACACAGATTTTTGGCTGATGTGTTCTTCAGCCTTCATCAAGTCAATAACATATTCCTAAACTTAGAAAGTTTTGAATGAAACCTTTTATTTATTTTCTTTTCATGGAGATGTAATGTTTTAATTACATGTCTATACCAAAAGTGTCACACCTAGTTCAATCCCTAGAAAGAGTACGATTATATATATCATAATAATTAGAGATTAGAAATGCTTACACCCATGGAGGAAGATTAAGAGTTTTAGTCAAGATAAAAATCTTTTTAAATTTCTGAGATGAATTATTCATTTTTAATTATTATTTCTTTCATCATAATTTCAGTTCTATTTTACCCCAACTGCTTAGGTATTAAAGTATTAGTATGAGTATAAAGTATTAGTATGAGTATATTATTAGTATAAAGTATTAGTATTCCCTAATTTGCAGTCATTATTAAGCACTCTAGATTAGAAATAAAGAATAAATCGAGACTTCAGTTACTTTCCCACTGAAATTACGTGGTTTCATTCCTGGCACCTCAACTGCATGAATTTACATGTACTATTAGACTGGTAACTAAATCTCACCATTTTACTATTGAAATAGCCAGATATACCAGGTAATACACCTTCATCCATAATATGCACCCCCAAATTTGTGCTGAAAAACTGTGGGAAAATGCTTCTACTCACGTATAATACGCACTCCTTGTTTGGTAATAAAATCCTATAAATAGTACCTCTCCAATTTCATTATGGCCAGCATTTCCTACTCTTATTAAAAAAAAAAATGGTTTTATACATAGAATAATATTATTCTAATTTATTTTTATAATAATTCTTATTTTATTTTACATTTGTAAGTATTGTTAGGTACATGTGATTGTATTTGGCCTCCTTATGGGGTCACAATCGTCAAATGTTAGGTCATGTGATGAGTAGTCATTTCACAACTGAAACCTATGAAACAGCAAATCTTTTAAAGGTTTTTTGTAGCTGTGCATAATATGCACCCTAAATTTTGCTTATTATTTTTTTTTAGAAAAAATGCATATTATACATGGGGAATTATGGTAACTGTTTCTTTGCCTACTTCTTGCATGTGGAACTCTCTTCCAGTTTCTTTTCTCTTTCCAGTTTGCTTCAAAAATTTAAATGCAATGTCAATCTTCTGTCTCCCTGAATTCTGTTCTTTCATTGTCCTTACTCCTCACTCAAGTTTTGTCATTTTCTTTCAATCTCATTAACCTCTTTCATCTTAGTGACATTATCACCTTAATTGAGGTTAAATGAAAAAAAAGACTTAGCATAGTAAAGTACAAGATTTTAAGGGCAAAGTTTAACCTTTGTGCCTACAATCAAACAGTATGTCAATTTTTCCCTTGACAGCACTATTATTTTTACTACCTTCACTCCTTTGTCAATGTTTATTGTTTAAAAAGCAATGATCAGAATTTTAATAAAACCCAATTAAGTTATCAGTAAGTACCCAATTAAGTCATTCTTTGATACTACAAGCTGTTTGCACTATAAAAATTTACAGCACTTTTTAAGTAATTTTGGTATTGTAAAAGGTCAAGGTGATACTTTGTATTGGTTATATTTTCTATATGAACAATCAAAGATTTTTATCTGAATAATTAACTATAGTGTTTCATGTAAGAAAGAATTCTGTTTTTAAAATCATTAAAAGTGAAAAAGAAATAAAAAAATGGAAAGCATTTCTATTGGAATTTCTGGGATGAGGATTTATCACTATTTATATTATTTTCATGCAAACTATTGCCTCATCTTTGTTGTTATCAGGTCACCCCATAAGTTCTGTCAGAATTTTGAATAAAGAAAACAAGTGACCAATTGTTACATTTAATTACAGATTCAATCAACAATGTATTTTCCCTGATTATCTATGACTTCCTTCCATCTATTAACAAGCTTACTAATTCCATTACTGTAAAATTCTTTTGACTTTGATTCAAAGAACTCACAAATGTCAGTTTTAACCTCTTCCTGTGTTACAAAAACTGTTTCTTCCAAATGATTCTGTAAGCTACGAAACAAATGGTAGTCTGAAGGAGCAAGGTCAGGAGAATAAGGTGGGTGAGGAATTTTCTCCCAACCAAGTTCTTTGATCTTTTGTGACGTGATTCTTGCTGTGTGTGGTCGCACATTGTCCTGATGAAACATCACCCATTTTCGATTTACTAGAGCAGGTCTTTTTTCCTCAAAGCTTGGTTCAAATGCTCTAATTGCTGACAGTATATTTGAGCATTAATTGTTGCATTAGGTGGTAAGAATTCAAAGTAGATTATTCCTTGGCAATCCCACCAGATTGAAAGAAGAACCTTTTGCCCATGAAGTTCCCTTCTCAGCTATGGCTGGGGTCCTTCCCCTTTACCAAGCCACTGTCTACAATGCTTAACATTTCGATAAAAGATCCATTTTTCGTTGCCAGTCACAAGTCTATCCAAAAAAGGTGAAACAAGTTGCCGAGAATGGAGAGAAGAGCAGATGTCAACTCGGGATTTGAGGTTGTTTTCAGGCAATTCATGAGGCACCCATTTTCCAAGTTTAGGAAGATGACGATGAACAGTTGTATGGTTTGAACTGAGAACCACTGCCAATTCCTCAACTGATAAAGCAGGATTTTCTTCAAGGGCTGCTTCAAGAAGCTTTTCATCAAACTCAACTGGACGTCTGGTTTGATCTTCATCTTCAAGGGTGAAATCTCCACCTCTGAATTTTGCAAACCATCTTCTTCAAGTTCTTTTATTCACACATTCCTCTCCATAAACTGAGTGAATGTTTCTAGCCACTTCGGTTGCTGAGTTTCCTTTCTTGAATTTAAACATAAAAATAATGTTCAGCTCCATTAGACATTATAAAATACTCTTTAAATTTCGTTCATTTTAACAAAAAGTTAAAATTCGGACAGAACTTATGGGATGACCTAATATTATCACAATATTTCAGCTGTTTTGCCCTCCTGCCTTCATCAGGTGTCTGCCAGTCCAGGTAATCTCCAGGGAATTTCGAACTGAACCCTTTATTTAATTAATAAATCAAAAGCTGTCTGATTATCCCTGCTTATGAGATATTCCATTTTTATGGTAACATAAGGTAATACCTTTTGTTACCAGAATTGTGGAATATCTCATTGGAGAATACTGAAGTTCAGGCTGCATGACCAATAAATATATTTAGTCACTTTTTTGTTTTATATTATAGAATGGTTGTTTGTTAATCACTTCTAGTGTCATTTGCAATATAACAAGATGTCCAAAAGCTCAGAAAGGGGTTTAAAAATCTTATAAGAGTTTCATATGTTATTTTGCTTTTTGTTCTTTAAATAAAATCTCCAATATGAAGGTATTCATTTATTCAAGAAAATAATGTAACCACAATGGCTGCCATTTTCAACAGAAATTATGAGCGATTCAACAGGATGGTGACTAAATTTTCCATCTTTGGAGGGGGAGTATTCAGTATGAGTGACAGAACTCTAATTCATAATAGTGTTGAGGGCTAGTTGAATTCTAGAGTGAGACTATCAGAATTGATGTGTTTGTTTCACAGGTTGTGCTTAACAAAAAATGCAGGAATGATATAAAAATATTAACTAAATAGCTATAATGTCACTTGTTTGATAAATTTCATATCTGCAGGAAATATTTATTTACATATATTATCTACAAAATAAACATGAGAAATATATATACATATACATACATACATACATATATATATATATATATATATATATATATATATATATATATATATATATATATATATATTTAAATAAGTTTTTTATGGTACAAAATTTAACGATAGCTAGGAATAAGCAACATTTATATGGCATTTTAAAAAGTTAAAAAAGAACAAACAGTTTCGTCCCAGCCTTATCAAGTTTATTTCTGGGATATAAAAAATAAGCGTGTAAATTTAATTAATATTAATGATAACGAATGGAAAAAAAAATGATTTCAAGAAAGCTAGAGTCCAATAACATTCAGACCCAGTAAGCATTCCCTCTGTTTACAAAGGGAAGGCCCACAGGAGCTGATATACAAGGACTCTAGAACCTTGAGGTGATATGAGGAGTGGGACCTAGCTAAAATCGAGAAACATTATATATATATAAAGAAATATAGTCTTAAGTTGTGCTATATTTATGGGATAAAGTGCTCAATATCAGAGATAAAGCGTGTGTATATATAATAGTGAACATTAAAGTCAACACTTAGAGGCATCAGGCTGTTTCATGCTACACGCAATGCTCTATCTGAAATGTTAACACACACACACACACACACACATATATATATAGCTGGCCACTCATATTCAAGGATACAGGTCTACTAGGGCAGTTACCCAATCCTTATTGCAGACGCTTGCTCAGGCACATTTGTGCTTATTCAACACCCACAGAGCCCACCTGTGGTTTATACTGCAACTATGCTGAGCAGACCTTAGTTACAGTTTATGGGAAAGAGCGTGTTATCTAGTGTGATCAACAATTTGAACAAGGCCAGCATGCTCAAGCCCTCAGCCACAATGACTTGTGACTTTGTGCTAGCACAGCTATCAATGACCCCCAAGGGTTCCATCTACCCAATTTCACTCACAAGGCTTGGTATAATTTTCAGGCATTCCTAAAGGTGCTGCATGCATATATATATATATATATATATATATATATATATATATATATATAAAAGTGAACATTGAAGTCAACAATCAGAGGCAACAGGCTGTTTCCTGCTAGATGCAATCTGAAGCCTGACGATTGCGTCTAGCATGAAACAGCCTGTTGCTTCTGAGTGTTGACTTCAATGTTCACTTTTATATTTATTTTTACATACGCTGTATCTCTGATACTGAGCACTTTATCACGCAAATATAGCACACCTTAAAACAATATTTCTTCATATATATATATATATATATATATATATATATATATATATATATATATACATGTTTCATTAAAGATGACAGACAAGGTACTAAGATTAAGCTTTTTATTTAATTTTTCCTGCGTTCGAACAAGTGTTATCTATTAGGGACACAGATTTTGTAGAAACTATCCAAATGTTCTATAATTCTGAGCGCTTTCGGCTATACTTTTAGCCAATATCAGGGATGATTTTATTTTTTCATAATGTTTTGTAATTTTTTGTGGTAATCAGCTTTATTCAATGTTACGTATGTGTTAGCATTGTCAGCTCGTCTGATGACAATGTTAGGCTTGTTTTTCAGTTCTTTTGTGGCATTTTTTAGTTTTGTTGTTAAGATATTATTGTGGGTGTTGCCAAGTGAGCAGTTTTTCAAGCCTTTGGCTTTGAGGAGGTCTCTCAGGTCTGTGTAAACTGCTATGTCTCCATGCACCTCAAGTTGGGATAGTGACTGGTGTAGAATTTCAATCTCAGTTTTCTTTGTGATGAGGTCAAATTTAGGTTGGACATGGTAATGTGGCCCTAGATTTA
>OZ038485.1:114019785-114022285 GCA_964036315.1 Acanthosepion esculentum | reverse complement strand
TGAGTGTATAGAAGAAAATGCATCTTTCACAAAAATATCTACAATAACTTTTTAGTATTCTCCTTTGTAAATAATTTTACCTTTTCTTTCCTTCTTTCTTTTTTTGTGTCACAAACTTCTCTTTGTTCTTTGTTGCCTTCTCTTTTACCTTAGTTTCATTCCAGTTCTGTTTAAAGCTTCTTCAGAAATTGGTAAATATTTTGTTCCTTGCAAAATTATGCCATTCCTTGCTTGGACTACTAAAGGGCTCGTTTTGGTAACTCCAAGTAGACTCATGAACAGGGATGGAAAATCTCACCTCAGGCCACAAAAACAATCAGATGACTGCAACAAAATTAAAATAAAACCTAGAGAAATAAAAAAATAAAAATGCTGCTGCCCAGTGTAGTATTTTTAATACCTTCCTTTCTCTGACCCTGATAGTCTCATCTGTCCTCTTTTCCTTGACCCTGACGGTCTCATCTCTCCTCCCACATTATCTTTTTTTCCATGACCAACCCTACCCACCGGGCTTTATTTCCTTCAATGTCCCCCTTCCCTGGGTTTCTTTTTCCGCTTCTCTTTCTTTCTCATCTATGCAAGATGTCATGCTTCCCTTAACCAGATTCCCCAAATGAATTCTGGTGTTGCATAGGGTTTTTTTTTTCTTTTAACAAAGAAATAGCAGTCTCTCTCGTTTATCATGAAGATAGAAGGACATTCATTTTTTTTTAATACAAATATAAATAATATAATGTTTTGTAGTGAATATTAAACTCCATTTCATCTTTGTCTGGACTGGTAGGAAAATGTATCTGGTCTTTTCACTGGACTGAAATGACCTTTTCATACCCTGCCATTCGTTTGTGCACCCCCCACACACACTTAGACCTGCTCTTTTTCATATGCAAACAGACATGAGTTTGCATAATGCAAATAAAAATAATGCTGACAAAATTATACAACTATAGACAAGTAAAAATAAGAAAAAAAATGACGCTTGATTTTTTTTCTTTCACACATACACATGCAGAAAATTATCTTATCACTGTTTTTACATACATCTAAATTGTGACTATTTGTCTTGATAAACATCATTCTTATCACCAAAACAAAATATTAATGCAATAGCAATATTCAGTGACAAAAAAAAATTAAAACACCAATTCCCAGAGGATTAATGAAGCTAAGCAACATCAAGCCTGGTCAGTGCCAAAATGGGTGACTGACTTTGTTATCATCAAAACAAAATATTAATGCAATATTCACTCACAAAACCATATTAAAACACCAATTCCCAAATGATTACTGAAGCTAAGCAACGTCAAGCCTGGTCAGTGCCAAAATGGGTGACTGACTTTGTTATCACCAAAACAAAATATTAATGCAATATTCACTCACAAAACCATATTAAAACACCAATTCCCAAATGATTACTGAAGCTAAGCAACGTCAAGCCTGGTCCGTGCCAAAATGGGTGACCGACTTTGTTATCACCAAAACAAAATATTAATACAATATTCCACTCACAAAACCATATTAAAACACCAATTCCCAAACGATTACTGAAGCTAAGCAACGTCAAGCCTGGTCAGTGCCAAAATGGGTGACCGACTTTGTTATCACCAAAACAAAATATTAATGTAATATTCACTCACAAAACCATATTAAAACACCAATTCCCAAACGATTACTGAAGCTAAGCAACGTCAAGCCTGGTCAGTGCCAAAATGAGTGACCGACTTTGTTATCACCAAAACAAAATATTAATGCAATATTCACTCACAAAACAAATTAAATCACCAATTCCCAAATGATGACTGAAGCTAAGCAATGTCAAGCCTGGTCAGTGCCAAAATGGGTGACTGACTTTGTTATCACCAAAACAAAATATTAATGCAATATTCACTCACAAAAAAAAATCATTTTTCTTACAATCAAAAATATCATATGCTTACAGCCACATTGCATTGAAACACCAATTTCTGAATGATCACTGAGCTTAAGCAACTTTGAGCCTGGTCAGTACCAAGATGAGTGACCAGATTTGTTATCACCAAAACAAAACACTAATGGAATATTCACTCACAAAACAAAAGAATTGTTATTACAGTCCAAAATATTGTATATTTCCTGGCTTTAAAGAACCTGCAAAATGGTTAAGCTGTAGAAAATAAATCAATAAAAAAAAAAAAAATTGTTTGGCTTTAAATAAACCACAAAGTGTTGATAAGCAGTAAAATAAATAAATTTTCTTTTTTTGTTTCTATGTTCTGTGTCCTTTCAGGACATTAAAATTAAAGGCTCTCCACAATTTCCTGTCCTTTGTAACTCTTAATAAATTTTATCTTATTGTTATCTGTCATAAACCTTGTTCCACTATTCATTTACTAAAGCTTACTAGGTCGGTTATATTTTGTTTCTCTTTGTCCCTCTTGTCGTCAATCTTTCCTGTGAGTATCAAATTTTCCAAGCCCTCTTTCCTCATGATGTTTGAAAGTGTTTACAATGTATTTCTCCC
>OZ038485.1:113834785-114014785 GCA_964036315.1 Acanthosepion esculentum | reverse complement strand
CATCGAAATACTCACTAGTGTAAAATTACTAGCCAGTTATATTATTGGCCTCTAACCAGCAGACACCACTTCAAAGAATTTTCTCTCAATAATCCAAGAAAGCTAAGTATTACAAACTATCTCTTTTCATCTAACTTTGAATGTATGCAACCATATATTCTGCCAGTGAGCAATGGACTCTCTTACATTTGTCTTAAACATTTTTGAATATTATTTTATGTCAGATCATTTAATCTTTTGTATGAACATTTCTCCTTCAATACATTAAAACTATGGACTTTAAGAATTTTGATTTATTTAACTGAAATAAGCTACTAACACTACTTCAAGCATGTAAATTTGTGAATAAATTCCTTATATTGTTTTGTTAAAATTACCTATGTGTTTCCTCATCATTATCATGCTTCATTAATCTTCTTGGCATAGATAAATCAACTGTCCATTTTAACCCCTAAGCCCCACACCACTATACCCCATCTTTTGAACAGGAGTAGAGGTTTATCCTTCGTTTCCTGTTTAGGATTGGGTTCTCCGTTCCTTCTAAAGTCTTCTCATTCTCTTCCACTCCCAGTAACCCTTTGTGTCTTAGTGGCATTAATGCATTGCTTGGGGTGAAATGAAGAAAAAAAACCTTGTTGAACAATATCAGAAGTGTATCAGCATACATGGAAACTATGTTTTTGTTCTTCGTCAGTGGAAATAAAGATGTTGTATGGAAATTGCCTTTACTTTTTGGTTTACTAAATATATCTATATATATATATATATATATATATATATATATATATATATATATATATATATATATGTATGTATATGTATATATATATATATATATATATATATATATATATATATATATATATATATATATGTATGAATGTGATTGAAGAAAAATATGCACTCTCTGACAATATTCTCCAGCAAGATACAAACATGCATGCTCAATTTGTAGAAGAAATTGTTGTTAGGTCAAATGTGCTGCCAGAGAGTTGCATATTTTTCTTCAATCAGATTTCTTGAATATTCAGACTAGTAGACAAAAATAAATAAATATACTTTTTAATAAATAAAAAGAGTGTCTACTTAAATATGGGTCTCCACTAAAATTAATGTTTAAAGCTCAATTAGCTAGCTCACTTCAGGACAGAGGGACTTTCTCTTTCTGAAGGGTTTATCCCAGACTGAATAATAATAATAATAATAATAATAATAATAATAATAATAATAATAATAATAATAATGAAATTAACTCATAATGCCCTACGAGGCTGGCATCCCGTTCCCACCCCTTCACCGTTGAAACTGTTAGATGTAGACGTCTCTTCTACTCCAATAGCTTCATGTCTCACACATCTCGCCTGTGGATCTTTCTTCCTTATTCCTGTTTCCCTGACAAATACAATCTCCAACTATTTAAGTGTAACGTCAATCGACATCTCCAGTTGCCTTGATCTATCCACTTCCCTTCTCCACATCCTTTCACCTTTCATTCGTATCTGCTCTCGCTCCAAATCGTCTGTAACCCCCTTGCCTTGATCGATCCACTATCTTTCTCCACATCCTCTCCTTTACCACTCCTATCTGCTCTTCCTCCAAACCTTCTGTAACCCCTGGCATGCTAGTGGCTTCCAGCCTTGCTTGGGGTGATAAGCTTAAAAAAAAAAAAAAAAAATGCATAAAGTTTCCTTAAAATTTTGGGTTTTTTTGCCTAATCTATCTTACTGACTAATGGTAATCTTAGGGCTAGTGAATTTTAAATTTTAGGTATCCCCACTAAAAAATGGGTCCCCATGTTCTACTGGGTAAATAGTTTCAGCATCCTAACTTATTAGGAGTTAATTAGAATGTACCTGAGCAAGTTTGGCTTATATATTTATATATATATATATATATATGAAGAAATATAGTTTTAAGGTGTACTATATTTATGTGTTAAAGTGATCAATATCAGAGATAGAGCATATGTAAATATAAAAGTGAACATTGAAGTCAACACTTAGAGGCAACAGGCTGTTTCATGCTAGATGCAATCATGAGGCCATGACATAGACATAAAACTAACCTAATTGAAGTAGATTTTCTAGATGTTACCTTCAACCTAAGACAAGGCACATATAAACCATATAGAAAACCAAATGGTAAACCACTGTATATACACACAATTCTTTCAAGGAAACCATATTTAACGAAGCTAAGAAAGGCTACAAAACAACCTGAAAAGATAGTGGATTCCTGGCAACACTCACATAGTCACCACAGAGCACAAAAAAGCCAACAGGAAGAGAAATGTCATATGGTTCAACCCACCGTACAGCAAAAAACGTAAAAACAAATGTAGAAAAAATATTCTTCAAACTCTTACACAAACACTTCCCAGAATCAAGCACTCTACACGAAATATTCAACAAAACCACAGTAAAAATCAGCTATAGTTGCACCGAGAACATGGCAAAAATAATAAAAAAGCACAACAGGAAAACTATGAACAAACCAACCAAACAAATTAAACCCATGTGTAACTGCAGATAAAGAATGTCCCTTAAGCGGTAATTATTTACGAAACAATGTAATATACCAAGCCACGGTAAAATCACCAGATAATGAAGAAAAAATATACATAGGAGTAACTGAAAGACCCTGGAAACAAAGAAACTATGCACACAAAACATTTTTCACAAATAGTAAATACGCGAACAGTATAACACTTTCTAAGTATATCTGGGAAATTAAAAAAAATTGCAAATCAAACAAAAAATATCATGGAAAATAAGGAAAAGATCATCAGCCTACAGCTTGCTTGGAGGAAAAAATAGCTATTATTACCTTCCCAGACCAAAATAAACTAAATAAATGATCTGAACTCATCTCAAAATGCAGACATGAAAACAAATTTTTACTACATTACTTAAAAATTGAAAACTGAAAAGAATAAAAAAAAAAAATAATAATAAAAAACAAGTAAAATAAATTAACCCAAGCTTATAATAAACAAATTAACAAACCACTCCTGTTAGAATAGACAAAAAAGAATAAATAAAAATAAATAAGAAAAAACAAGTAAAAATAATCAATCCAAATAAATAAATAAAGGAAGTAAACAATAAACAAATTAACAAACCAATCTTGCCAAAATAACCATTAGAATAGACTACAACAGTCAATCTAAAAATTGGATGAAAAAATATCTATAACTGCTATATAAAGATAAAATTTTTTACTATGTTACCTAAAAGTCAAAAAACGAAAAGAATAAATAAAAAGATACAAAATAAAAAATAAATAAGAAAAAAACAAGTAAAATAAATTAATCCAAATAGATAAATAAATTAACTGTTCCCACTAAAATAACTGTTAGAATAAATAAAAATGAAAAATAATCAAAAGCAAGTAAAAATAATCAATCCAAATAAAATAATAAACAAATTAAAAAACAGCCCCCCCCCCCGCCAAAATAACAGTTAGAATAATAGACTACACCAATCAATCCAAAAATTGGATGAAATAATAGCTTTAATTACCTTCCCAGACCAAAACATACTATTAAATAAATGATCTAAACTAATCACAAAAATTTTTTATTACATTACGAAAACTGAAAAGAATATATAAAATAAAAATAAAAATGAAAATAAATAAAAAACAAGTAAAATAAATTAACCCAAATAAATAAATAAATAAACCACTCCTGCCAAAATAACTGTCAGAATGGACTACCCACAATACACCACTGACCTGTATATATAAATAGTTGAGAAAAAAACCAACGCACATGGCCTGACAATTGTGTCTAGCATGAAACAGCCTGTCACCTCTGAGTGTTGATTTCAATGTTCCCTTTTATATATTTACTTAAGATTTTCACACAAAATTTCATAACTGAATCAACTAAGTTGTCAGATCCTCATACATCGAAACCGACGGGTATATATATATACACTATTTACATTATTTAGACTATTGTCCTCATCTTTGTTGCCATATTTATCACAACATTTCAGCTGTATATGGTAACAAAGATGAGGACAATAGTCCGAATAATGTAAATAGTGTACATAATACCTCAGTTCAGATATATATATATATATATATATATATATATATATATATATATCAGAATTGGGATCAAATATAGATCAAGTATTAATTGCGATCTAACAGAATGATAGGATAAAGAACAAATTGGAAATGTTCATAAATCTAACATAATTTTATATTTATAAATCATAAAAAACATGTTAAATTTATAAATTATAAAATATTTCCTATTTGTTCCTTATCCTATCCTATCCTATCCTACATATATATATATATATATATATATATATATATATATATATATATATATATATATATATATATATACCCTGTGTTGGGAGTATTATGTGCAAAACATGAACACAAATCTCTTTGATTGATTAATCTTGTCTGCTTCCCTTTCCTCACAGAAGTGGTTTTCACATTCCAACCTGTCTGCCAATATGACATGGTCAGTTTTTCTTTTCCCAGCAGCACAACCTCTGGATTACCTCCTCATTTGTTCCTCTCTGATTCACACGCGGCTGGCAGAACTGATGAAGACGCTGCAAGTCGAAAGATGGGAAGGTGGGTTAGAACGTAGCCTGTCACCATTGGCCGAGTTATTTAAAATGCTGTGCACCCATAAATGCCGAACCTTTTTCTGAATATAGATTCATGAATGCAAACTGTCATTTGTCTGTTAAGGTTTGTTGCTATCGCCGGGGAAACCACATTATACAGAATCCTCAACCCTCCAGAGATATATAAAAAAATTCATAATCTTTACATGATTAATATCTTCAATAGTGATGTTTGTTAAAAGGCAGAAAGAAGGAAGTTTAGATCTGATATACTGATATATATCTAAAGATCAAGAAATAACAAATTATAGGAATGCCACACACACACACACACACACACACACACACACACACACACACACACACACACCCACCCAAATACCTACTTTATATATATATATATATATATATATATATATATATATATATATATATATATATATATATATATATATATTATGGATGTGTGGCTAAGTGGTTAGAATGTTTGCTTTCTGACCATGAGACCTGGGTTTGAATCTCACCATGGTCAGTTTGTTGGGAAGGAAACTTCTTGATGTTATTGCTTTGAAGGGCGATGATCCCAGCATGTGGTACCTCTGGGAAGTGCCTGTAAACCGTACCATGGGTTGACCTAAGTGAAATTGAGTAGACATTTGGGGCTGTCGAAATCAATCGTGACCAAGGGTATGAGCGTACTGGTCTTTTTCACATTGTTGATCATGCTAGATAACATGCTCTCTCTCTCTCCCAGAAACTGTAACTAAGGTCTGCTCAGTATCAGCATAGTTGTAGTATAAACCATAAATTGGCCCTGTGGGTGTTGAACAAACACAAATGTGCCTGAGCAAGAGTCTGCAATAGGGATTGGCTAGCCACCCTAGTAGATGGGCATCCTCGAATGCGAGTGGCCAATTATTACTATTATATATATATATATATATATATATATATATATATATTATGAAATGGACAAAGTCTGACAATTATTTTAAGACATTTTTATATTTATACATTCTTTTTATAGATACAAATATTTAAGTAAATGCCCTGTTTATAATAAACAGTATTAAACAACATTTACTGGTCTGAATGTCCGAGAAATTTTCGTAGAAAATATTCATCGTCTGACAGAATTGAACCTGTATCCTATACGGGAGCCGTCATATAGCCTGACGGGCTTTAAACGATTGGGCCACAGAGGAGCGATCGGTTAGCAAGGTTGATTTTACTGTTTTTAAATAATTAAATGTCTTAAACTAATTGTCGGACTTTGTCTATTTCATAATGTGTGACGTCATTTGTTTACATTTGGATATGTCATCAGCAGATATGAATGTACGTGAGAGAATCATGGAAAATTATAGTTTAAAATAAAAAATGTAATCCCCATATAATATATGACTAACATTGCAGTAAACAGATATTTTTATAAAAATTTAAATTACGTAATGGTCAGCGCCTGAATATTGTGTTGTACATGAAACTGACGGATAATATATATATATATATATTCATGCATACACACACACACACGCACACACACACACACACACACACATATATATATGTATATTTATACATGCACATCACACACACACACACACACACATATATATATATATATATGCAGTAATAAGAAATAATGATGATGGGTTAAATATAAAGTCCATTAATTCATTATATATATATATATATATATATATATATATATATATATATATATATATTGTGTGTATTTAGGCAGCATTTTTTCATTCATACATGTTTCATTAAATAATATAGATAAGTGTTGTCTATATATTTTATGTAAGTTTTTTTCATATCATCTGATAAGCTTAATAGCATTATCATTAAACAATGAAAGAAAAGAAATTGATGATAGTCTTGCTTGTTTACATGGATGATTTCCAAGCAACGATAAACACATTGTTCGTGTATTGCTTAAATATATTGTGTAATTGTCATCTTTGATAATGGCTTATGTAAGCTGAAAGCTTAGATTGGATTAAAAAAAATATGTATCAATATTGTGATTTTCTTTCATTGTTTAATGATAATGTTATTAAGCTTATCAGACTATATGAAAAAAACTTACATAAAATATATAGACAACACTTATCTATATCATTTAATGAAACATGTATTTATATATATATATATATATATATATATATATATATATATATATATATATATATATATATAATGAATGAATTGATTTTATGGAATAATATGAAATAATTTTATATATTTTATTTACTTAAATAATATTAACCCATGTGTTTTGTGTTTCTTGGGTGCCAACTACTTTAATCTCTTCCTCATCTGAGGAGGGATAGTGGTAGTCAACGCTTACAGGTAAAAGCGGAACTGACAAAATTTTAAGCATCTGACAGTTGATTCTATCCCTGTGGAGCTTTTAATGTATTAAATATAAGAACATGTGGGAAACTATTTTAAGATTTTAAATATATTCAAAATAAAAGAACATATCAAAAACTAATCTATTTATAAAAAATTGGGGGAAAATATGCTAAGATTTTTAAATGAATGCAGAATATAAGAACATAGGGGCAACTATTTAAATATTAGTCAAATATACTAACACTGTGGAAAACTATTTTAAGATTTTAAATGCATACAAAATATAAGAACATGTAGGAAATTATTTTGAGATTTTAAATGTATGTCAAATATAAAAACATTGGGGTAAATGATTTAAAATTTTTTAATGTATGCAAAATGTAAGAATTTCAGGAAAACCATTATTAAGATTTTAAATGTTGCAAAATAAAGAATATATGGTAAACTATTTAAAATTTTTAAATGTATACAAAATATATGAATGTATGGGAAACTATTTTTATATTTTAAATGTAAGGCAAATATTAAAACATTGTGAGGAAGTATGTTAAGGTTTTAAATGTATACAAAATATAAAAAGTTGTGGGAAACTATTTTATGATTTTAATGTTAATCAAATTTAAAAGTATTGTGGGAAACTATTTTAGGATTTGTAATCTATTCAAATTATAAGAATTAGTAGAAAACTATTTCAAGATTTAAAATGTGATACAAATATAAGCATACTGTGGGGAAAACTTAGCAGATATATTATATGCAAAATATAAAAAATTGTGATAAACTATTTCAACATTATCAATGTATGCAAAATATAAGAACTCATGGGAAACTATTTTAAGAGTTTACATGTAAGTCAAATATAAAAATATTGTGAGAAACTACTTTAAAATTATTAATGTATGCAAAATATAAAAACTTGTGGGAAACTATTTTAAGATCTCACATTAAGAACAAATATAAAAATATTGTGAGAAACTATTCTGAGATTTTTTTAATTTTGGGAAATTATTTTAATATTTTAAATGTAAATAATTTGTTTTTTTAAGTTGTGGAAATTATTTTAAGAGATGTAATATATGCAAATTATATAAAATCATGGTAAACTAATTTAAGATTTTCAGTGTAAATTGAATATACAAATTTTGTGGTCAAACTATTTTAATATTATTTTTTTCAAAATATAAGAACCCTCTGGGAAACTTTTTGGGAAACTTTAAATTTTAAATGTAAATCAAATATAAAATATTGTTGGATACAAGTTTAAAAATTAAGTACTTGTGAAAAATTATTTTAAGGTTTTAAATGCCAGACAAACATATAAAATATTGCAGGAAAGTAGATTAATAATTTTAATGTATGAAAATATAAGAATTCATTTACGATTTGAAATATAAATCAAATATTAAAATATTGTGGTAAATTATGTGAAGGTTTTAATATATGCAAAATATAAGATTTTGTGGAAAACTATTTTAAGATTTGATTTAAAATTTAATTTGCATTTATCCAAATCAAATTTGAAAATATTGTTGGTAACTATTTCACAATTATTAATGTATTAAAAATATGAGAAGTTCTGGAGAATTATTTAAAGATGTTAATGTAAATTAAATATAAAAATATTTTGTGAAACTAGATTAAGATTTTTACTGTATGTAAAATATAAGAACTTGTGGGAAATTTTTAATATTGGTAATGCATGCAAAATATAAGAACTTGTGGGTAACTCTTTTAAGATCTCAAATGCAAGTCAAATATAAAACTATTGTGGGAAACAATATTAAGATTTTTAATGTATGTAAAATATAAGAACTTGTGGGAAACATTTTTAAACTTTTTTAAACTTATATCAAATGTAAATCAAATATGAAAAAAATATTGTGAGGAACAATTTTGAGATTTTTAAATTTTAATATAAATGTTATAAATATTGTGGCAAACCATTTGTAAGATTTTAAATGTAAATCAAATTTAAAATATTATAGGCAACTATTTCAAGATTTTTAATATATGCAAAATATAAGTGCTAGTGGGAAACTATTTTAAGATTTTAATATAAATCAAATATAAAAAATGTTGTATGAAACCATTTTAGTATTTTAAATGTAATTCAAATTTTAAAATTTTGTGGAAATTATTTCAAGATTAAAGTATAAGATCTTGTGGGAACCTCCTATTTTAGGATTTAAAATGCAAGCCAAATATAAATTTATTGTAGGAAATTATTTTAAGATTTATAATGTATGCAAAATATAGGAACTTGTGGAAAAGTATTTTAAGATTTTAAATGTAAAACAAATGTTATAATATTATGCTTGTAAAATAAAAGACATTGTAAGAAATCATATTAAGGTTTTTAAGAAATGCTAAATATATCAAGTTGTGGGAAATTATTTTAAGATTTTAAATATAAGTCAAATACAAAATACATTGTGAGAAACTATTTTAAGATTTTTAATGCATCCAAAATATATGAAATTGTTGGAAACTATTTTAAGATTTTTAATGCATCCAAAATATATGAAATTGTTGGAAACTATTTTAAGATTTTTAAATTAGAATTATTTTGTAAATAAATGTGGGTGTAAATGTTGCATAATTGATAGTGGCTTGGAATGAGAGTTTGGAATTCCTGTCAGGTTTGTAGCATTTACTCATGTGCAAATACAGATAGCAACTTCCAGATAGTAATGACATAGAAATGGTGGAGAGCCATGTCCATGTACATCCTGAAGAGAAATTTCATTTAACCAATCCACCACCTTTCCTAAGAAATCAACAATTCCCAGAGTGTAACGTGAAGAAAGTGTGGAGAGCCATAATCACGTACATCCTGAAGGGACATTGCATATAACCAATCCACAGAAGAAAATGGTTGTGAGTCATGATTGCGTAGATCCTGAAGGTACATGGTATTTAACCAATCCACTACCTTTCCCAAGATACCATTCCCAATCATAGCAATTCCCAGATATTAATGAAGAGGAAATGGTGGAGAGCCATGATCCCATACGTCTTGATATGACATTGGACTCAATCAATCCACTATCTTTCCCAAGGTTAATTGTACATAAGTGTATGTAATGAACTCGACTTGAATCAGAACTCAGCTCTCAAATTTCACATTCTGAGCTGCTATCCATTACACCACAATGCACATCCCAGATAGTAATGAGAAGAAAATGGTGGAGAGCCATGATCACCTACATCCTGAAGGGACATTGCATTTAAACAATCTAATATCTTTTTCAAGAAATCATAGCAATTTCTAGATAATAACTAGAAGAATATTGTGGAGAGTCGTGATTGCGTACATCATGAAAGTACATAGCATTTAATCAATCCACTATCTTTCCTAAGAAATCATAGCAATTCCCAGATAATAAAGAAAAGGAATTAATGGAGAGCTATGGTTGCCTGTGTCCTAAAGAGACAATGGATTAAGAAAAAGAAGTAAAAAACATGACAAAGAATAAAAAGAAGAGAGATTAGCAAGAAATCAAAAAAGAAAAGGAAAATGTAGCATTGTTTGCAAAATGAGTGGACATAAACTTTTCAAATTGCACTGAGTAAGCAAAGCATCAGTGTGCAAGGATAGGGCATATAAATGTGAGGTTTGGGTAAGAGGAGTAGAAATATTGAGAACTCGAGCAAGGCAAATGAGTGAGTGGACAGAGGAGAGTAGCAATAGATCAGTTTGTTTGGTCTGTGGAGAGTGGAACGTCTTTAACATTTGTCAGGGGAGCTGGGGCAAACAGCAGAAGATCCACTTCAGGTAGACACTGATGAACAGATTGAAAAATAGACAGAACAAAAACCAAGCACACACACCAGGACAGATGTACAGATTTGTGAGATAGACAAATGAATAGCAAGAGGCTTGGAAGAAGAGTATTTCGCATGTTGCAAACAGAGATGGAGGTAAATAGTGAGATGGAAGTAAATAGTGAGATGGAGGTAAATACTGAGATGGAGGTAAATAGTGAGATAATGAACACAAGAAGGCAAATATACAGATAGAGACAAAAAATATAGACTAGAGTAAAAGCTGATTTCCTCTTAAAATTATTTTAGTTAACATTAAGGAATAAAATGAAAGAAAATAGAATCTTCAGAATTATGCTAATAAAATCATAAATAAACACATTGTCTGATAGAGACTCATTTACAGAAAGGCTTCCATTACTTTTCCTCCACCGTAACCTAGCTTCGCTGTACCTTTCCTATAAATACTTCCATAGTAATTGTTCTGATGAACTTTCCTCTCTGCTGCCTCGACCAGTGTTTCTCAAACTTTTTGAAGTTGGAGCACACTTGAAATCCTACCAATAATTGTAGGGGCACTATATATAAATTTCAGAAAAATATATTATAATGAAGTCAAATAGTGCAGAAAAGAAATAATGCAATTATAAATATAAAATGAAACATACGTTAAGTTTATTCCTTCTTGTATTTATGAAAAACATGTGCCCGATGAGCCTTAGCAATTTCTTTAATGTTTGGATGTATATTTGATAGGCGAACTGTCATTTCCTCCTCAATACATTGAAGAGTTCCTCTCTTTTTGCACTTAATTATAATGAGAACAGAAAAGCTGAATTCACATAAATATGAACAAGACGGGTACTGAAATATAAGTATATTTATTTCTTATATCTGGACACATATTTCCCTGGAATGTTAAGGTGCACCTAGACATCTTCCAGGGTGCACCATTTGAGAACCACTGACCTAGACTTTATGTATTTAAGCATGATACTAGATTGGTGACAATTTAATATTGAAATGGTTGGATATAACCATAAGTTCTATGCTAACAGTTTCTGTTCTCACACTTCTTGCTTGTGAAACCCTCTTCTGGCGTTTCTGTCAAGTTTGATCTTCAAAAATTTAAATGTAATGTCCTTATTATCTTCTGCCTTTTTAATTCTTGTTCTTTTATTGTCCTATCTCCTTAATAGTATATTTTTATCATATATCTCTAAGACTCAGTAACACCTTGTGTTTTAGTGGTTTTATTGTCTTGTTTGGGATGAAATGATTAAAAAAAATCCTTTCAGATGTACGAAAAGCTTTTCTATTGTAGTAATAATAATAATGATAACTAGTAGTACTTGTGAAAATTTCATGGTTTTCCTATTTGAATTCTCTGACATATCATAATTTGATTTTTATGATATATCATAATTTGAATTCTCTGACATATCAAAATTTGATTTTTATGATATATCATAATTTGAATTCTCTGACATATCATCATTTGATTTTTATGATATATCATAATTTGAATTCTCTGACATATCATCATTTGATTTTTATGATATATCATAATTTGAATTCTCTGACATATCATAATTTGAATTTTCTGATATATCATATTTAATTAATAAATAAGCTGATCATAATTTCAACAACTATAAAATAACCCTGAAAATAAATTCACCAATTGTATTGTTAAGTATTTGAGTTTAACAACTTTAACAAAATATTTGAATAACGATCATAAGTATGAATGTAGGTCATTATTTGTAAAAGTAAGAGAATACAAATGAAAAGATTCAAAATTAACAATATTTTTCATTTCACTGGAGCAGACTTTGAACACATGAGAGCATTATCAACTCCTCTTTCTTTCTTACTTTTTCTCACTGAAACCAAACAGTGCCTCTGATATGTCTTTTCTGTTACACCACTGAGCTGACCAGCTGTCATGTGACCCTATTGAATTTGTCCTACCAAAAAGAGATAATCAGCATCCCTACAAGTATATCTAGTTTTCAAAAGAAAAAAAATGGTTATGATGCTGGAAACTTTCAGATACATTTCTTCTAGTTTAAGTAGAATATTAATTAAAAAAAATGTGAGCATATTCCAAGAATGACATTCACAGAAACTTTGGTTACTTTGTTCTTTGTGTGAAAAATACAATGTCCAAGGCTCAGTATTAGTGTTTGGATTTATTTTTAGCAGTAAGCAAATTTTCTATAATTTTGAAAAAAATTATTAAATTTATTAAGATAGTAGTTTAAAATGAAAAAGGTGGCCATATTTAAATAATTTTGCAATTGGGCCATTCCATCTTTAACAGTCATAGATGACTGTTTCAGAAAAATATGGGAAAATTCACGGGTGTTCTGTTAGATGTATCTTTAATTTTCTCTTTTTTTTATGTTCGCGTAGAACTTTTTTATTTATTTATTTTTTTACTACCTACGTCGCCTCCGTTACGGACGACCGATAACAAAAAGGGTTTTTGTAGATTCTCCGCGTAGAACTTGTTTTTTTCAATATTCGAGTAGAACTTGTTTTTTCAGTATACTTTTAGGTTTCTACGCGTAGAGTTTGTTTCTTCAATCCTCGTCGCCACTGTTATGGTCCAATATCCTCGCACCACTGTTATGGTCCAAGGTTAGGACTGAGGAAGAACAACACGAACACAAGAGTAGGAATAACAAAGATATATTAAACAGAATAATAATAATACAAGAAGTCGAAGGTGTTAGTATGACTGTCAGTCTGGTTTAGAGTGAACTACTATTGTCTCGACTCGTTACACGTCTTGACTCGTTCCACTTCTTTCTTATACGTCTCTCTTGAGAGGCGCAGTCTTTATAGTGTCAGGGAGAGTTCAACGTAAGTTCCCATAACATATACACATATAAAGCATCACAAAAAACAAATGAGGTGGCTATTTTGAAATTAAAATTTATGAAAAAAAAAAATGAGAAAAGTAAGATAATGGGAAAAGAGAGTATTCAGTATGATAGTATAAAATAAAAGTGCCGCCAGAAACAGTAGTTACGACATTCATTTTTCAACGTGTATAATGTGTTTCCATTTTGAAATAAAAACATATAAAAGAACACATGTAAAGTAAATGATGTGTCTATAATAAAATTAAAAAAAGGATGAACAAAGCTTGAGAAAATAAGAGAAATTGAAAAGATAAATTTCTTCATGAGGGTATCAAATAAAAGTGCCGTCTGAAATTGTTGTTGCGACATTCATTTTTTAAGTTGTAGGATGTGTTTCCATTGTTAAATAAACACATGTAAAGGACAAAAAGTAAAGTAAATGATGTGCCTATATTTAAATTAAATAATTGACGTATAAAACGTGAGAAAACTAAGAGACTGGGAAATGAGAATAATCTGCATACTTGTATCAAATAAAAGTGCCGTCTGAAACACTTGTTTCATCCATCTTTTTTTTCAATGTGTTTCCAATTTCAAATAATTGCGAATTTGCGAAGGATACTAGAATACTCCTGACTTTATATTTGTTGTAAAACTCTTGCACGGTGGAAGAAAATTTACCTAAATTGAAAGGAGCTTGCTTAAGCCAGGCATGTATCTGCCCACCCTTCAACCTATACATTGATGATATTCTCAGAGAATTAGGAACCAGACATGCATTTATTATTAACGACCACAATCTGATAACATTGGATATTAAAATGAGAGTTTTGATAGCAGACACAGAATAGAAACTACAATAATTTGTTTCCTTTTTGTGTTTGGATTGAAAACTGTCTCATGTTGTAAGATTCTGTCCGCCAATAATGAATCCTTGCAAAACTTCTTATTCTCTCAGAATTACCTCGCTGTTTAAGTTGAATAATTCCGGTGGCGAAAACACATCCTTGCCTTACAACACTTTCTATTTTCGTATATTTACTGAATTCATTTTCTATCCAGATGCAGGCGGTTTGCTGCCAGTATAGGCTCTGGATCATGCTGTTGGGATTGCTATGAATTGAGTGTGTAATCAGAAGGTTTTTTGTTTTAGGATGATGAGTTTGAAAGCACGTTCTTCATATTAATCACAACAATATAAAGCATAAACATACAAGTTGAATAAATCTCAAGGCAAAATTGAACAAGAAACAACGGTAGTAGTGAATTCAATTAGAAAATATCGAACATTTATATACTATTAATACAATTGGTAAAAACTTGTGTTTTGGTTATATGAAAGTTGACGAAGTGTGAATTAATTATGTTAATGAATTACTGTTCAGCAATGTTCAATTGTTGAAGAAATGTTCAAATAGAATAAGAAAGGAAAATTTATCAAAATGGTAATTTAGGTAGTAAATATGCAAGATTAAAGTAGGATTTGTTTTTCTTATTCTTCCAGAGTTGTTTACCTTGGACTGTCTTTTGTTGAAATTTCAATTTCTATTTATTAGTGCAAATGAACACTTTTTAAGAAAGTTGTAATGGACTTAGAGAGAGAATGACGTTGGTGGTTGAGTCAGCAGTTGACGCGTGAAAAGTTTGTTAAGTCAAAATAGTGACACGCGTGGATTCGTGTGGCATCTCTCTGAAGCTAAGTTACTGACTGGTGAATTGGACTGAAATCTGTCCTTTTATTTGTTTTGGGAAGTCAAAGTAGGCTCCAGCGAGCTTGGCGGAAAAAAAGTAGATTTTCGACAATCGATACACATTTTGGTGTCGTCTCCACCAATAAAAAGTCGAGTTTCGCAATGTGAGGTGTTGATTGGTTAAAGCCGATTCTAATGGAAGAGTGTATATTTTACGGAGGTGAGTAGAAAATATGGACGATTCTATAATGCTAATATCCTTCCCAAATATGAATTTCAGCGCACTACTAAGTTAGCAGCAACGTCCTATCGATTTACAGTTGAATTGGCTTGATATAACCGTAAGAGTTTCTTTTCTCACACTTCTTGCTTATGGAACTCTTTTCCGTCTTCGTGCTTTCCAGTCAACTTTGATCTTCAAAAATTTAAATGCAATGTCAATCTTTATCTACCGTCTTCATGATTACTCCTCTATTGTTCTTGCTCCTCAATAATGCTTCTGATTTCTAATTCTCTTCCACCCTGTAACGCCTTGTGTTCTAGTCGCTTTACTGCCTTACATGGGGTGAATTCGATTATAAAAATTATCAAGGACCCCCAGCAAATAAAAGTGCCGTCTAAAAAAAAATGTTCCTCTCTGCATTTCACGACTTATAAAATATATCCACCTTTTCAAATAAACATGCAAATGCTGGAAAACGATTTAAAAAAAAGAATAAGGAAAACGTTATTTGTAATTAGTGATGAAATATCCCAGGCAAAAAGAATGTTAATCCCTAAAGAATAGAAGATCAATTTTGTATCTAGTAAAAGGGCTGTAGACTTGCTGACAGGCATTTTTTAAATTATAATATAAATGCACATTTTGAAATAAACTTGGACATATGGGAAAATTAATAATGTAATATGACGATCTTGTTTGAATTTTTGCTTTTTCCTGAAAGTTGCAAACAGTGATTTCCGACTGTGAAAGAATTGAACTAAGTGATTAAGAAAAGTGCTAATTAAAGCAAGCATCAAAGCGAGGCTAAAATAAAGATGGTTCATTTGAAATATTTTAGTTATAACCAAAAAATAAACATTAAAGAAGGTTTTAGATAGACTTGAAACAGAGACCGTGGGTTTACATCAATGAAGTATACGATTGTATAACCTAAATGATAAAACTTTTTCACGTTTGGAATATATCAAGTAATAGTGGGAATTTAAAAATATATTAACTCCTCATTCTGCTTCTCTTATTGTTAAAATCAATAATATATTCATTTTTTTTAAAAATCGGGATATGTTAGTGTAACTTTAATTGGGAAAAAACTGTTGGGGATGTGCGATATGAACTAGGATTTTGCTTGAGTGTTAGAATTTATCAGAAGGATTTGTTTTATCAGGTTGCGTGATCTGTTCATGCATACACAACAATAAATATTTTACAATATAAAATAAGACAAAAACTTGTATGCAATTCAAACAAACAAATGCATTTATGTACAATTTAAAGATTATTTACAAAATGTTGCTTCAAGGTATTTTATTTCTTGTGTTGGTTAGTGGATGAAGGTTTGCTTATTTTTTGGTGTGTTGGTATGTTTGCATTACAGTCCACAAGGAATTGAAATTAACGATTTTTATGTTCGTATCGTTTTGTACTGTTTAGAATGAAGTTAGCAAAAGTAGTCTACCTTTAACTGTAGATATGTGTTATGTTCGATAATAATTTTTTACTTAAGTTATAGTGAGTGTTGAATAATCACTTTGGATAAGTAAAATCTCGTAAGTTGAAATTCTTTGAAATCACAGAGTAATCTTCGAGTCGAGTTTGTGAGTGTGTCAGTTGTGTTCTTTTCGCGCGGGAAAATTACAATCGTAAGTTGCGTGGATTCGATCAGCGTTTCTCTGTGTTTGCTGGACTGACTCACTTGGTCAGTTGAAAATCTTCCTTATATAAGGATTTAGGTGTGAAAATCGGCTCAAGTTGGTTTTGGCGCAATTTAACTTCTCCACGTAAATTTGTTTGTTTGTTTGGGGTTTTATGGCATATCAACCACTATGGGTTATTTAATGCCAGGTCCAGTATTTATTAGATATATCAAAAACGTATAGTTGGCAACATCATTGTTTCAAAAAAATGTATCCCTGGCAACATCATTGTTTCAAAAAAAAACTTATAGCTGGTAACATCATTGTTTCAAAAAAACTTATAGCTGGTAACTGTCATTGTTTCAAAAACGGATAGCTGGCAACTGTTTCAAAAACGTATAGCTGGCAACATCATTGTTTCCCATCACATTTTAGGGGTAAGGTGTTAGTATATTTAGTGTAGGGTTTGGGACGGAAAGTTAATTGTAAGTTGTAGTTGTTTTGGGATGGGTTAGATGTGATGGGGCATGACATGACCAACCGATTGATCGGATCGACGGCCTTTTGGTTGGACGTAGTTTATCGTCATACCCAGGACGCGGATGTAGTTTATCGTCATACCCAGGACGCGGATGTAGTTTATCGTCATACCCATCTCCACGTAAAGTTTTCGAATTATCACGCTGCGAGTCAATAGAATTTTCTGTTTAACACTATAGGGTTTTGATTGCTTATGTTAGTTCGTGTAGGCGTGCAAAGTGGAATGTTCTTGTTGCTAGGGAGATAAGGTAAATGGATGAGTTCACAAAACCTACAAGTAGTAATTGTGTACCTGCTATCTCCGAGATAAATTGTTATTGGCTTTCAACCTTTTGGGTTTTTTTTTCATCTAAAGTCTGGATAGGTGTTTCCAGGTAGTCGGGTCTTTGCAAGAAAGCTGAAGTTCAGATGCATAGAAATAGAAATTTTCCATAACAAGCACACCTGCATGCCTAAATGTGATTCTCGATTCTTTAAGAAACAGGTAAATATCGGTTGTCTGTATTTTAGTATTTAAGCATTTACATGGTTCTGTCTATAGGTATTTGCATGATAGTTCGTCTATAGGTATGTTGCATACTGGTAAATGTATTTTTAATTATCAGAAGGATTTATGATGTCGGTGTTCTTAAATATTCGTCCACAACAAATTAAGAGACAAAAGGAATATTGAAAACAAATCATGCAAGAAAATTCAGAGTGACGACAAACATAATTAAAAGTGTAACAATGACATTGATTTATATACAATTGACATATACAATTGGGTTGAATATTTTTGGATAAATGAGGATGGTTGAATTACATTGTGTAGAGTATTTTTGTGAAGTTTCAGCGTGTGTGGAGCTGTTATTAAGATTTGTTCGTAAAATTAAACTAAGTATTTGGTTATCTACAAAAATGTCCTCTGTGCGAGTTCAGTCAATAGTGCGTGTGCGTAAGTCTGTTTAAGTTATTGTTCAAAATTGGTAGGAGTTGTGTACCTTTAGTTGTTTGAATGTTTGATTGATTGTTTACGAATACTTATTTAGTAGTGAGTAAATATCACTTTTTAAGTATTGTAAGTAATTGCTAGAAATTGTTCCTGAGAGAACGTGGTTGTTGTTTGCTGAGTCAGAGAAGTTTACGCGGTAAAAGTGTAGTTGGTCAAGGTTTTGACTTGCGTGAATTAGTTTGGCATCTTTCCAGGGGTGAAACTCTGACTGCTTGAGTCGATTCAGATTCTTTATTTATAGAGTTTTGGTCAAGAAAATAGGCTCCAGAGCGGTGGGCGCGAAAAGGCATTTTCGCGTGAACTTGTTACAGTTCTAAGTGTCTGAGCCAATGAGAAGTCTCGCTTGCTGAAACTAGAGTGTTGATTGGTTGATAAGTTATTTTTGGTGTAAAGTGGATTATACCAGAGGGCTGAGAGGTTAGTATGGATTATTCCATAAGGTATTTGCATGATTCCAGCATAGGTAAACTTTGGTTATTTTGCGTCTATAAGCATTTACTGGATTTAGGAACATTCGTCTAAAGAATATTATTCTAAGGGCAACATGTCTAAGGACATTTGTCTATAATAATATTTTTTAATAAATTAACATTTTAATACTAAATTTTAATGATATTCACTATATTACAGAATAATATTTAAGACACTTATAGCAACATTAATTACTGATGAAACCACTATTTTACTATTTATTAGCACATATTTCAGCATAACCGTAATAAAAAAAACAGATTTTTTTTATAACCAGTATCATGGTCGTCGTGTACCACTCACGAACCACCCACCCCGACCTGAGCGCCCAAACCTGATTGGAGGCCTTGGGTAGTGCTTTTTGACTCTCACTCTCTTATTAAAATTTTCTTATTTTTCTACCTGTATAGGTTACAAATTAAAATAAGCACAACTCACTATTTAAAGGATGAAAAACTGTTGAGGATTTTGATGTCATTCTGTTTTTTTCATCCAAATATATATATATATATATATATATGTATGTATGTATGTGTGTGTGTGTGTGTGTGTGTGTGTGTGTGTGTGTGTGTGTGTGTGTGTGTGTGTGTAAAAATTCAGATACAAATAAAATACAGTAGAACTCCCCAAATGCGAATATAGAATAATGTAGACTTGCTCAAAGCAGACTTCTTTGAATTTGAACTCATCTTCAAATCTGAACTTTTGTATTGACATAGGTATGGATCCTATGCTTCCTCTAAATCAGAACAGTCCCCGCAATACCAAACATCTCGGATGTTCGGTTTAGAGGAGTTGTCCTTATATTTGATTTCCTTTACAAATTGTAATTGTTTTTGAATAAGATATTTCTTGCCTACAATAAGTTCAAAAAGGAAGAAAATTACCTTGACTTTTATGTAAAAATGTGAAATTCTTGAAAATATAAAAAAAGGAATAAGGAACTCGGTTCTAATGAAATAATATTATATTGGAAGAAGCACACTTTTCTGTATAAAAGACCAGAGAGAGAACATTTTACAAGCTGCTTCGTCCTGTGAAAATAAAAGGAGAAATGTTTTACGAAAAACTTTTCATGGACCAAAAGAACGTCAATTTGACCAAATTCTATACAAGTGGTTTTCCTCAAAACGATTAGGTTTGTCAATGTCAGCTCCGGTGCTAATTGCCAAAGCAAAGACTCTTTATGCCGAAAAGAACATGAAAACAAACATGAAATTTAGTGACGGTTGGCTTAGATGTTTCAAGACTCGACATGGGTGGAGTACGGCAATTAAAAATTTCAGGTGAACAACGCTCAGCCGATACGCAGGCTGCTTCCACATATTGTGAAAACTTCTTCAAAATTATGAAGGACTATGATTTAACCCCCAGATGAAATCTAAAATGCTGATGAAAGTGATACGGATGAACGAAAAACATTTTATAAACTAAATAAAGTAATATTGACAGTGCTGGTGTGTGATAATGCGTCTCCCCGTTCTTTGAAAGGAATTGTGCATGTTATGGGTCCTTACCTATAACTACAGAATGAACTCTTCCTAACACTATGTATATTACGCCTCTCAAGAGAGAGGGTCGAATCGAGTCGAGCCGATTGTAGTTCACTCCAAACCAGACTGACAGTCATACTAACACCTTCCACATCTTGTATTATTATTTCTGTGTAATATATTTTCGTTATTTCTATTCTTGTGTTCGTGTTGTTCTTCCTTGGTCCTAACCTTGGACCATAACAGTGCAATTACCAGTCACATACAAATCTCCGAAGAATGCATGGCGGAATTAGTATCTGTTTACTGATTGGTTCTCTCAGGAGTTTGTCCCATCTGTAAAATCCCGCTTTCTTGAATTAGGCACACCAAATTCAAGATGCTTATTTCTTTTAGACAATTAGAGAACCCGTCCAAATAGATTAGATTTTATCCTCAGTCAGAAGTCGTTTAAGACGTTTTTTATTCTGGCTTCGTGGTTAACTAATTTAGTTTGCCACGTAAAATAAAGTGTTACCTTTAATTCGATTTTACAGTATCGAATTATTTACCTTTACAGAGTTAATATTTATTTAGTTTTTAATAATAGCTATATTACTGGTTTCATTTATGGATGGGAAGAGGGGAGGGGGAGTTTTCGCATCGAAGGACTTTGTGAGAAGATTTTATTAGCTTTGGTAGAATTCCATAGCTGAGATTTGTTTTTGTTTATATTTGAAAAACTTTGAAGAAAAGATTTTGTTAGCTTCGATAGAATTCCGAAGCTAAAAGAAGTAATTTAATTCCCTGAAAGCGTAAATTAAAAATACAACGCCCAACCTAGGCTAATAAAATCTTAAAAAATCTTTTTATTCCATGAAGAATATCCTTTAAAATATTTTAAATCTTTGAAAGTAAAAAATGTGAATAGGGGTAGAATTTCCCTCATCGAACGACTCTGCCAAACAAAAAGAAGCTTGTGGCGGACTTCCACCACATTTATTTAATTTTGATTAGGAAACCAAACTGATGTGAAGAAAGGACAAGGCAAAGGTATCATTATATATAAAAATTGTATTCAACGATGCATGCAATAAAGAATGTGTAAGAAAAAGCATGCAATGAGTAAGACGAGAGTTGTCTCTCTTTGACTATTATTGTCTATCAAAGTTCTCTGAAAGGAAAGAGTTAATAGTTTGTAATAAATGTTTTTTAACAGTTTTGCTGTGCAAGAGGAAAAATTATGTAAGTGTAAAGGAATATGCAGTTTGTGAGTATCGAGTGAGAAGATCGGCGCATAGCTTCAACTGTCGTGGATTTCTGTGGCAGCTGAAGTCTCACTGGTGTGTCTACACTTTTTTCTTGCTTTTATAGGTGATCATTGGATCAGAAGAGCTGCGCAGGAAGAATCACTCTTCACGTGCAGACAATCCGATTGGTCGACACTGACCAATCAGTGAATGAGCTTTGGGGAGATTTCTGGGAGCCGATTCTCCCAAAAGTGCACAAAATCTACTATACGAAAATACAGCGATTTCAAAATTGTCGCATAAGGCAGTAGAGTTGATTTCTATACAATAAATGATTGTTATTGAAATTTGAATTTGTATAAGAATGTATGTGATGCTGATCGCTATAAGCTCCTAATAAAGAGAAAAAGAATTTCTAAAGAAGAAAAAGAAATGTATTTGAAGAAAAAAGGAAGATAAAAGAATTTTGTAGAAGAAAGATAAGAGAATCTGAAGATATTGACTGTTAAAAGATTTTATAACAAGTTTTATTTATTGTAAAAGAAAAGGTTGAAAAAAGAAAAGATGTTTAAGTTGTCAACTTATGGAATGGTACATTCTGTAGACTGACAAAATGATTTATGTAAGTAAATCCTTTTTTTGTTTATCATTACGTTTTGTTACTACTTAGCATATGGAACAATATGCATGTAAATTTTGATTTATTAAAATAAATATTTATCTGTGAACAGTATATTTTAGTTGCTATCTAATACTTTTAAGATCGTCTGCTTCATTGAGTAGTTTTGTTGTTACTTTCCTATGAAGGGGCCGAGAACAAAATCAGTAGTTTTACACCTGTGTATTAATATATTAATTTATAATTTAAATATATTAATTTAAGATCGTACACGCGTAAAATTTGAATTTAATTGAGAATTTAATTTTTCATTTCAATTTGGGTTTTAAAAAAAAAAATATAAAAATAACATTTTCTTCTGTACTCGCGTCAAAAAGCGCCAGAAACTACTGTGATGAATGGCGGACTTAACCACATTTATTTAACTTAGATTAGGAAACCAAACTGACGAGAAGAAAAAGAGGATAAGCCAAAGACATCATTACACGTAAAATTTGTATTTAACAAGATGTACAAACAAGCATATGAAAGAAAGGCATGCATTGAGTAAAACAAGAGTTGTCTCTCTTTAACTATTGTGTTCCAAAGTTCACTGAAAGAAAGAAAGTTTGTGATAATAAAGTTTCTGGTAATAAATGTTTTCAACAGTTTTGCTGTGTAAGAAAAAATATTATGTGAGTATAGGGAATATTCAGCATGTGAGTGGTGGTGTGAGTGAGAAGATAGACGCATGGTTTCAACTGTCGTAGATTTCTGTAGCAGCTGAGATCTCACTGGTTTACTAAGAATTTTCTTTGCTTATATAGGTGATCATCGGCTCCGAAAGCGCTGCGCGGGAAGAATCACTCTTCACCTGCAGACTATCTGATTGGTTGGCATTGGTTTGGGGAGACTCTTGTTGATGTGCGTTTAAAACTAAGTAAATCTAAAAATAAGTAAATTCCAAAATTCGCTTGAAGATGAAACAAAACTAATGGTTTCAATTTAATTATATTTTAATTTTAAGTTTTTAGCTTCGGCTTTTGAAACATGGTAATTCCTGTGTAGCGAAGAAACCATATGTTTAAATAAGATAATATATATATATATATATATATATATATATATATATATATATATATATATATATATATATACTATACTATATAACACTATATCCTCCTGGAAATCCGGTTGAGCTCTCTAGGGAAAAAAGTGATTTTAAAAAACAGCGGCCCCTACTGCTATTAAGCATTACTCTTCAAGTAAAATTAAATTGAGTTCTAAGAGCCGCTGGCATATTTCGTACAGAGAAAAACGTTAAAATTCCCCTCCTTCCCTGCCGTGCGACGATGGTAAGAGATCTGACTGATGTCAAATCAGTCAGGTTTCGATCCCGGCTTGAAGCAATCGGACGTCTAGCCATACTGAGGAGCTGTGATACATCGAAACAGTTTGTCTGTGGATGACTAACTATATATATATATATATATATATATATATATATATATATATATATATATATATATATATAAACATACATAGTTAAATATAACAGAGAACGAATGTCTAATTTTGAGCCGTTCTAAGCTTCGTATAGAAGCTTCAGTGTCGAAAATGAATTCGACTGAAAAGTCTAGCGTGGAGATTGTTGGTGAGTGACCTTCCTTTGTTACTCTCTCCGCTAGGGTAAGTTAACCACAGTATCGATAGATAGGAACAATAATAACAACTTGTTTCGCTGTCGAGCAAAAAGCAACTTGAGTATGACGTGCAGGGACTGTGTCGTAAATGAACGATGTCACAAGGAGCCCGCCACATTTTTACTTTGTGATCTAACCAGGTGAAACAATATGGACAACAGAACGAAGATGTTTATGATTTACGCTGGGTTTATTACAAGAAGGAGAAAAGTGGTGTATATATTGGTAATGCTGACAGTTGGACGTTGAGGTGCTGACGTTCCGGTTGGGTCATTGGCTCGACGTTGCTGATGCGGACATTCCGGTTGAGGGTTGATGAGTGGCTGCTCCGGTCGTGTCGACGGTTGGAGGTTGATGATGCGGAACCTCCCGTAGTAATCACTAACAATAGTATACGGGAAAGGTTGGTCGATGCGGATGCTCCGGTCGTGTCGACGGTTGGAGGGTGATGATTGCGGTTGCTCCGGTCGTGTCGACGGTTGGAGGGTGATGATTGCGGTTGCTCCGGTCGTGTCGACGGTTGGAGGATGATGATTGCGGTTGCTCCGGGCGTGTCGACGGTTGGAGTCGAAGTGAGTGTCGAAAAACCTTCCGTAAATAATTACTAACAATAGTGTACGGGAAAGGTTGGTTTGTCGTCGCAGGCGTGCTTTGCTGGTCGTCTGGTTTGGTTAGCGCCGTTTGTCGGCTGGTCTGGTTATTGCTGCTGGTCGGCGGGTGATCGCTGCCGTTCGTTACCGATGGTTGCTGGCGTCATGGGTATGCCGGGTCGAGTCCAATCGAAACCTCCCGTAATAATTACTAACAATAGTGTGCACGGGGAAAGGTTGGTTTGTCATCGCAGGTGGGCCTTGCTGGTCGTCTGGTTTGGTTAGCGCTGTTGGTCGGCTGATCTGGTTATTGCTGCTGGTCGACTGGTGATACACGTTAATCACTCAGCCGGTTTTTAATATTTTTAACGTTGTCTTCCTCAATGTTCTTGAAGTATAAATTAATTTAATTCCACCCGTATATTTTTATATGTTAAATGTATATATGGATGGATATGGTCCCTAAATTTTTTTTTTATATTAATTTTTTGATTTTGAGAAAAAGTTTTTAGCTTTTACATTTTGATTTTTATATATAGATATGCATATGTGCGTTCATGTGTTTATGTGTGTGTATGTGTGTGTGTGTGTGTATGTGTATATATGAATATATATATATATATATGTATATATATATGTGTGTGTGTGTGTGTGTATATATGTATATATATGCGTATATGGATGTATGTATATGTAGGAAGATGTGTATGTAGATGTGTTTATATGTGTGTGTGTGTGCGTGTTTAGGTATGTATGTATACATATATATCTGTTTATGGGTGTATATGTACGTATGTATGTACAGTTAGACAGATAGATAGAGGGATACATTGTTTATTTGTTTAGATGTGTGTGTGTATGTATTTGTATGGAGATGTGTAAGGTTTTATGCATATATTATGTGCACGTATGTTTATGTCCGTATGTATATATGTTTATAGATGTATATATGTGTAGGAGTGGCTGTGTATGGATGTATGTGTTATGTATGTATGTGTATGTGTGTATGTGTATATATGTATATGTACATGTATATATATATATATATATATATATGTGTGTGTGTGTGTGTGTGTGTGTATGGGTGTGTGTGTACACGCCTATATGTATGTATGTACGTGAAAATTTAAATATGTTGTTGTGTATGTGTGTATACGTATGTTTTTTTGAACATAGATATACAGGTCCTTGCTGGATTAGATAATCGTTATTTTTATATGTTTATATTAGATTTGTAACCTATAGTCGATATTACCTTTGTCAAATTTTCTTGATTACACAACGGCCCTTTTATAAATGCCCTTCGGTTCTAGTTCCCCCACCCCATCTCCCCCACCCCCTTTTCTTTTCCTCTCCCTCTCTTATCTTCTGAGCTTTAAGATTATATCGTCTATTGTGTGTGTATGTTACCACAAAATGTATACTCTTTTCCGGTGTATGTTTAATGTATTAGACATTTGAAAATATTCATATCTCTCTCACTTAAACCGTCTTTGACTCCCCTCTTTAAAACTTCTCACTGTTAAATTTTAATCCCCACTTCATCTGTAGCCCTTCCTGTTCTTCTCTCGTCTGTTACCCCTCCCTATAGCTTTCATTTACTCTAGCATTCGTCCCACACTCTCATTCATACACTCTCACTAAATTTTATTTTTTATTCTCGGAGTTGTTTTATCTGTTTTCTTTTTGAATTTGTAGGTCTGATGAATTGGATCGTATTTACGATTCCAATAGAATAAATTATGACCATGGAATATTAGTGTTTAAGCCTTTTTATTATATCCTTACTCTGTCCCGGACAATGAGTTCTAGCTGGATTCTATCCTCTTGGAATATATATATATATATATATATATATATATATATATATATATATATATATATATATATATATATATGTGTGTGTGCATGTATGTATGTATATATATTTATATATTTTAGATATATGATTGCATATGTATGTGTATATTTACCACTAATATTATCTATCTATCTATCTATCTATCTATCTCTCTCTCTCTCTCTCTCTCTCTCTCTCTATATATATATATATATATATATATATATATATATATATATATAGGGTGGGTGGAAAGTATAGTAGAAGTGTAATACAGTGTTAAAATGCTGCATAGGCACCAGCGTTGTTGTCCACCAATGTTTATAATCGTCTGGATATATACCAAGCTGTCTCTCATTTTGCGTTCACAAGCAAGCTCAGAAATAAATGTCAGTTTTAAATGGGGCATTTTGGTAAGCAGTGGGGTAAAGCAAACGTCCGCTCATGAGATCCCCGAAAGGGAGACGGTCGAAATGGTGGCTACGGAAGTCGGAATCCGCTAAGGAGTGTGTACCAACTCACCTGTCGAGTCGACCGGCTAGAATGACGGATTGTAATGCACCGTTATTCAAGGGAAATTCGTTGTAATTGTTAGCCAGCTTCTCTAGCAAGATCAATTTTTGTTTAAGCGTTTCACCCCAAGTAAGGCGGGAAGCCACTAGCACGCAAGAGGTTACAGAGAGTTGAAGCGAGAGCAAATAGGAGTGATAGAGGAAAGGATGAAGAGAAGGATAGGGGATAGATCAAGGCATCGAGAGACGTCGATTGACATTACATTGGAATAGTTAGAGATTATAGCTATCAGGGAAACAGGAAAACGGGAGTTACACAGGCGAGAGGTGCGAGACCTGAAGCTATTGGAGTAGAAGAGACGGCTACATTTTACAGTTTCAACAGTGAAAGGGTGTGAGCGGGATGCCAGCCTAGTAGAACGCTTATATTCATGAAGTCTGGGAACCAGCGAAAGCAGCTCCTCGGAGCAGCTACCATGAAAGTATTTGTAAAAAAGACAGAGAGGGAGGCGACGGCACGTCTGTGAGAGAGCGACTGCAGACGAGATGCCAGATCAGGGCCAGATCAGTGATTGAGTAGTGAGTTTGATCCTCACTGGGTGCTCCATACTAGCAGCTTTGTGCCACTTCTAAGCTATTCTCAGTAAATCACTCTCAGACACCCCTGGTGACCAACCTATGAGGTCCAAGAGCCACTCAAGGTAGAGGGATACTGAATGAAGTTTATGGACATAACAGGAGCATTATGAGGACATGTAGGATATATAACGGTTGATCTTAGACAAAGAGGTTAAGATTGTGGTGATCGGGGAAGCATCATCTCGGGAGTATGTTCCGCAAAGCAGTTGCTATTGGAAAGAAGCTGTCTGAATAGAATAGAATGCGATTGGGATGAGGATGGTTCGCCTCTGGGTACATGGAATGGCGGTTTTATCTGTTAAACTCTGAACTGTTTGAACTAAGGAAGATATATTTACCATGTAAATGGCGATAAACGGTGATAGGCTTGCGACCTTTTGAAATGGGCTGTAGGGTAGAAAATAATTTATCACCTCCAGGGTCACATAGACGCTTTTGAACTTTGTTGTCACGAGTGAGTGATTCGTTTTCCTGGTTAATCAATCGTTTGCAGGTTATTTTTTTTTAAGCAATTCACCCCAAGCAAAGTAGGAGTGCTACTAATATGCAAGTAGCTACAGAGAATGTAAGGAAAAAGACTGAGTATTGGGGGGGATGGATAAAAAGAAGAACGTTGATCAAGGCATCAGAGGCATAAATCTTTGAAGAAGGTAGTTATCAGGGAAGTAAATAAGAGGAAGGGAAGAGCAAGGAAAGAAGCTGTTTAACTGTTTCGACAGTAAAAGGGTGGGACCAAGATGTCAACCTAGTACGCTTAAATTCATGCAGTCGGAGCACCAGTGAAAATAGCTCGTCAGAGCAGATGCTATGAAAATATTTATAGAAAAGACAGAGGGGAGCCATATTATGTCGGTGAAAAAGTCGAGAAAGCCAGAAAAATTTAGATTGTAAGGAATTTTTTTTCTGAGAAAATATGAAAAGAGACTTAGCATTCAGACATGGCATATTCCGTTCAAGGGATTGGTTGATTGATTCGATTTTTTATGGCTTATCAACCTTTTACATGTTTTAAATTAAAAAAAAATGTTGATAAGCCGTAGAAAATCGAATCAATAAATCAATCCCTTGAACGGAATATGCCAGAAAATATTTTTATATTGTAAAATTTATTTTGGTGGACGGGCGATAATAATGGCGTAATGATATAAATCTTACTAATTAACCCATACTTGAGGGGAGAAGAGACAGATTCCTACATTTTCCAATGGTGATTGCGCGTAAGTGAATATAACGAAGCCAACGAGAATTGGAACTCGGCTCTCCAATTAACAAATACGAGCCATTATCCATTGCACCACCCGCACATCCAAGCTTACAACACCTGATATTCCCAACCCGTCACTCAATAGGTATGACCAGGCTTGAAGTTATCTTAATTTCGGTGATCATACGGGAACCAATGTTTCAACGTGATGTGACCGTAAGTTCTGTTGTCAAGGCTGGAAGAAGAGAGTTCTTAAAACGTGCTACAAAACCTCGAGTCTTCTGAACATACCACACAATCCCCTCCAACAGTCGCCCGGCTCCGGAGAAGCTCAAGTGTGTCACTTATGTGACAAGGGGGTGTGTAGTGAAAGAGATAATCAGCTACCTCGAAAAAGAGTTCGTGGTTTGTGTGCGATCTGCCGAAGAAAAATTACCAAAAAGTAGTTAACAAAAATCTACTTTAAGGACCAGAATCTATGCTAATGTTCTTCCCTCCCTTGAATGGCGTGACCAATCAGAAAATGTTCTTGGTGAAAAAGCTGTTGTTTTTCGCATATGTGAACAGATTTAATTTTCTGAGCTTGGTGGACAAACACGCGTTTTTGCTGGTGAGAAGTGAAGGTTGTATTTGTGACCCCATTTTGTCATTTCTACGTTGCCTGTTGAACTGTTACGACGGAGTATGGTTTGAACGGTGATTTGGCTACAAGTGTTGCGGTCGAGAGACAGAAGAAATCTATTGCAGACGTTTATTTTAACAAGAAGAGGTCTGATGATCCAGGGAACAAGAATATCCCTGGGGAAATAAATTATAACCTTATGGAACCTTAAAGTTGTTTGCTTTTCTTTAAATTAATATATATATATATATATATATATATATATATATATATATATATATATATACACGACAGTGTCACGAATAGTGCAATACTGAAGAAATGTAACAACATAAAAGGCATTGAAACCATTCTGCAATGATACAACTTAGGTGGGCTGGTCATGTTGTGAGAATGGATGAGCATAAAAGGTGCTGTATGGACAACTACCAAACTCCAAGTGTTCAGTTGGACGTCCACTCTGACGCTACAAAGACAAATTGAAAGACAACTTGAAACGTCTCAACTTTGATCTGAAAACCTGGGAAGCCCAAGCATCAAACCGAAAGGAGTGGCGTAAGACATATTTCATTATGTTAAAGGGTTTTGAAGACAGTAGACTGAAGCACCGTGATCAGCTTTGTCAAGCCTTGAAGCAGAGACGCCATCAAAATCCTGCTTTAATAAATTTCATCTGTTAGTGTGGTTTTGTCCCCCGCAGCAAAGCTAGGCTAGTATTGCACTTAAGAAAGCTCAAATGAAATATGTCTTTCCTTTACCCAATTTTCTCCATAATAGCCCCAGCTAGCATGCATAAATGTAAAACGAAAGGCCCCATCCACTGCTGACCCTCATTTATCATTCACGATAGGAGAGTCCACCATATTTATACATATATATCTTTAAAAATGTTCTTGATATATAAAAAATGATATATCTTTATCTCATATATATATATATATATATATATATATATATATATATATATATATATATATATATATATATATATATTCCCCTCATGAAATGAATATTTAGATCTGTTGCAGATGTGTGAAGTGTTTAGAAAGTATCAGAAGGTTTGATGGTGAGAAGGCTTAAAATTGGGTGTGTTCAATAATCTTCCATACACAACAATTAATACAAGACAGAAAAAAATAATGATTCAAAACATAACAATTGAATTTATTTGTCTTAGTGTACATGTATATAGGCTAAAGGTTTGATAGAGTTATGTCTCTCAGATTTGGAAATATTTGTACCGGAGCTCATAAAGGTTGAATTAATTATTAAACTGTAGTTTAGAAGAATAAGTTCCTGTTGCATGTTAGGAATTGTGTATTGGATCAAGTTGGTAAGAGTTTAAAAGAGTTAAGAGTTGTACTTGCGTGAATGTTGTAATGTTCTTTAACGTTTGACCGCATGGTTAAGACGGGAGTTCTTGAAGGTGAGACGCGAGAGTGGCGAAAAAGAGACAGAGAACCACCCGTGTTTTGTTTATATAAGATGGTGTATCACGTGATCGGCTCAACCTTAGTTAGCGGGAAAACAGATTTGTCGCGTGCAGGCGATTTGATTGATCGGAACTGACCAATCAGCGGGCTAGTTTTGAGGAGATTAGTCACTGAATGCTTGTCGCACGCTCTCTATGTTTGATGGTGACGAACATCACCACAGGGAAGAATACATTTCCCCGCGGAGGTGACTGGCAAACGCGGAAGATTCCACAGATCTATTATTCTCTACTATGAAATAAAATATTTTTTCTTTTGATTTTAAATACATTTGGGGGGGGGTTCATTTGTACTTTCTTTCTGGAATGAGACATCGACTTTTTCCACATATAAAAGTTTACTTAACCAGTGCTTAGGAAACAAAGAAAAAGGTGAAGTTTTATGATTTATTTCTTTAATTAATGGCAATAATGATTTTAGACAAAATGATACAGCGCAGTTGAATTAATATCATTGTCATAGATAGAGAGAAACTTGTCTTTTGTTTAGTTTTCAATTCTAGGAAAAAGAAGCCGATGTCCCAACCCACACAGCACTGGGGACGTGTTGTATTATTTTGTAATAAAATAATTTTGCTAAGACAGACGATTTTTAAAAATTTCTTTTAGATGAGGACTGAAATAATAAGTGATAACAGTATGAAAGAAACTTGTACTGAATGGAGTGAATCTTTTATTGACATCGTCAGAGAAGTGAACGGAGGCAAGTTGATCAATAATTCTTGTGGAGATCTTTAAAAAAATTGGAGGGGAATTCTCCAAATTAGTCAAATTTCAATTCGGACATTTCAAATGTATGGAATAAGTGCCATTTAAGTAAAATTTCAAAATGAACAGATCTCATGCATACACACATACACTCTATCCAGGGGTGGATTATGACCTGGTAGGACCCAGGGGGTTGAATGTGGGTATGTTCAAATCCCTACGTATTTTAATTCACAAATGCAACAAAAATGAGTAAGCAACAAGAGAAATAATAATGTAAAAACAATGTATTATTGCTTCAACAATTAATAAGCATTTATGTAGCGAGCCCCTTAACGGTGAGGTTTCTAAATGTGTTGTGGACGTGCATGTCGCGGGACCAGCCACAATTATTTTATTTTGTCTAGGAAAGGTGTGGAAAAGACTATGCCATTATGCTGGAGCTCGCTATCCAATGTGGTTGTCACAATGCAATTTATATTTGACGTAAATTAGCACATGGTATAAAGTACAAAACAGAATGTAGGGTTGAAAACATAACAATTGAATTTATTAAGTATTTGATGTACATGCATGTGAACTGAAAAGGGTTAGACAGAGTTGTGTCCCTTTGACTAGGTAATATTTGTACCGAAGCTCATAACGAATACATTGATTATTAATTTGTAGAAGAATGAGTTGTTGCATGTTTGGAATTGTGTATTGTACAAGTTGGTAAAAGTTCAGAATTATACTTGCATGAAATGTTGTAAAGTTCTTTTACATCTGGCTGCATTAGTCAAGACGGGAGTTCTTTAAGAGTCACATTTTGGCAGCGGAGTTGAGACGTGAGAGTGAGTAAAGAGAACGAGCGAGTCGAGAGGAGAATTTGAAGAGAGAGAGAGAGAGAGAGAGAGAGAGAGAGAGAAACACTCATGTTTTGTTTTTATAATTTTGTTGTACCACGTGACAGGATCACACTTAGTTGGCTCCAAAATAGATCTATTTTGATCTGTCGCGTGGGGGTGATTTGATTGGTCGAAACTGACCAATCAGCGAGCAAGATTGAAGGTGATTAACCAATGAATGCTTGTTATATATTTTGTAAGATGGTGGTGGTGGAAGTCACAACAAGAATAGTGCATTTCCTAGCAGGGGTTAACTGGCTGTTGTGGAAGATTCCACATTTACATAACACAATATAGGTACAAATATTTGTTATTCAAGTAGTTTAAATTGTTCAAAAGTTTTGTTTTGTTTGTAGCGTTATTAAAGTTTTGGTTTGTAAGATTTGGAATTGTTGAACTGTGTGTATGAAAATGAGAAAGTGTGCTTAAGTATTATTGTAATTGTAGGAAAATTAAACAGTTCTGTTTTTGTATTAAATTAGAAGTATTGTTCTCGACTTACTGTGATTTCTACAAAGTTGTCGTTCTTTGACGGGAGTTTTAACTTGCGATGTTTGTAGTGAAATAAATAAATTGTTTGAATGAGTGTTCCTTTTGCCATCTGGCTTTATGTTAATTTAAGTAATTAACGTTAAGCCTGAAATTGAGTGATATAAGTTCGTTGTCGAATTGAAAAACTTTGTCGGAGTTAGCTCCTCCTCAGTTCCTTAATCCTTCAACAGGGGTCTCTCTCTCTCCTGGCTATAAATACTGGCTGACCCGTCTCTCTCTCTCTCTTCTGCGACTTAGGTCTTGGGCCGCTACCTCGCACGGAGACGCGGAAAAATCGTTATTTTCCCACTTACACCAATATGTGACCTCTCATAGACACAGTGTTTCCCAAATTCTGGGAACGCGCTAAGAACAATACACGTACGTACGAACACTTACACTACACACACATAATTTCTCCATACAAACACTATATAACTTTTCATTTCTTTGTGTAACTCGTTATTAATATATATTTGTTTACCCATATATATCGGTCTTGTTTGTTTTCTTTGTCTTCTTTGGACTTAATTAAAGTTCGACATTTTCATGTAGCTGTACCGGCCAGCAGGAAATTTTAACCTTCTGATATCTCTTCACATCTTCACCCCCACGGTCCACTACAACTCGGTTCGTCTCGATATTTATTGTATATAAATACAATTATGGCACAAGGCCTAAAAAGGGGAATGGGTTGAGGCTGGTCTTCACTGACTATCCGATACCTAACTGATCCGATTCACGAACCATTCACTCGTTACAATTTTCGCATTCACCACAAAGACACATCCGTCACCATTCAATCCTACATATAGCATAATAACGCAATACACTCAGGGGGACTAACAGGACGCACCCCATGACATACAAATCTGATGATTACAAAATTTATATTAAAAAAATTATTGATTATTTACATTGAGGTGGGAAGGGATGAACCCCGGAACAAACTAAATATCAAAATAAAGCAAAATAAACATAGATAACTGATGTTAGTAGGATCCGATCAACCCTCAAAAAAGAGAAGCCGCTGTATTCTGCCCATGGACAAAATCAAGAGGCTATCTCGCTAAGGGGAAAGAGAAAATATAATAAACGGACATAGGAAATAAATAAAACTGACTTAGTCGAGATGAAAAAGGGGTAAAAAAACAAACTGGGGAGGTTGGGAATCTCAACTTGGATCATAACAAAAGATATAATCGGGAGCAGGCCGGGAACAACACTTACATTAACTAGGTACACAAAGCATGTCTAGCCTAACCAGATGAGGGCTCCACAGGAAACCACCCCGAAGCGATATAGGTTGACCTAAAAGAGAAAATCAAGGCTAGCCTCGTTCACACGGACCAAGCTCGCCTCAATCACCCACCTTTCGCTGAAGTCTATCGAAATCAAGCGTTTTCTATCAGTTCTAATTTTCATCTTGAACTGATGCTCAAAGAATCGGATTAGATCCTGATTAGAAAGACGGTTGTCTCGCAAGACTTCCTCCATTCGCGTCGTCCAAATCACTATTCGGGCCGTAGCCAGCAGCGTTAGAAACACCATTCGCTTCACCCCAGAATACGGGGGCGACACATTGTTATACGCGTATGCGCGATCAATGAACACGAGCTCTTCGGGGGGGGGGGGGCATACGAACCATTAGCTCGTCGATATGGTTTCATAGGGGGCGGACACGAGGGCAATGGTAGAAGGCGTGCGAAGCCCTTTCCTCTAGGCCAAGGTCACATCGTCCAGAGTCTGGCAAATCCGTCAAGCTCTATATGAAGGCCATGTCATTGAGAAGTAGCCTATTCCGAGCCAGTCGTCAGGTAAGCGAAAACTCAGGGTGACTGATGTAATCCGCTGCTGGCGCCCAAGACCAGAAGAAGTGAAATTCCTCCTCTGACAAGTCGAGCCGCTCACGTCGAGGATCCTTCGCGCCCCCCTCCACTAGATAAAGATAGAAGACCCTCCTAGGCTGAGAAAGGTCACTGGATCGAGGAATAACCTTCAAGGCATATCGACACTCGCGAAGGAAATCCAATTGATCCCGGGGTTTACGATGGCGCTCAACCCGCGAGATGGGGGGGGGTGATAGTAAGGAAAGGGAAGGCATCCCTTACAATCCCCGCCATAATCGAATCGAAGCGGCGTAGGAAATCCAGCCTCGAGGCGAGCTTGTGACTCGCCAAGTGTGGCATTCCCAGCCCCACATGACACGGACGTTGTGCACAGACCTCTCTGTCGACCTGATGCTTGCGTCTCCTCCATAAAATGGCGGATAGCGAGCGCTCGAGTGGCTTTTTATGATCTTTACAGAGAGGAAGTACAGCCAAACGATAAAAGACAATCGCGAAGGCCTAAGTGGCACACGCCACCGCCCTGTCCTTTACGGACAAGCTCCGTCGACGCCAAGTCTGACCGGTCGCGTCGAACTTTGCCTGTACTTCAGACCAATTTTTCTCCAGCTGGAGGTCGGGTCTAAACCACACCCCAAGAATGCGGACAGGATCGTCTGCCCAACCAAAGGGTCCCGGAAGATCGACCAACGTCCAGGCACCTAACCGCGAGGCGGAAGACTTGTCGCGGTTAATCTTAGCTACTGTCTCCTTTTCGTATCGATAAAGCGCCTTCAGTACCACCTCAATGTCGCTGCGGGACGACACGAAAGTGGATACGTCATCGGCGTACGCGGAAACCCTGGCACGAGCGCCTCCAGGAACAGCGATTCCACGTAGAGCCGGACTGCACGCCCCGTCCCTCAGCCGGCGAAGGAGAGGCTCCAACGCCAAGGCGTAAAATAGGGGCGACAGTGGACAACCCTGACGAACTGACCAAGACAGCGCAAAAGCGCCCGACAGCTTCCCGTTCACCTGTACCACAACACTGGGGGGGCGATACAGGAGACTAATCTAACGGCAGAAGTCGGGTGCGAATCCGGCGGCCTGCAGGACAGCAGCAAGATAGCAATGGTCAACCCTATCAAATTCGTTGGACTAATCTAAATTGACCAGCGCGGCCTCATTGTCGTCTTTTACATCCTCTATGATCGTGTGGATCAAATGCAGCTTGCTCTGAAATTGTCAGCCCCTTACAGACTTGGCAACTGACTGCAAACGTTCCTGCAGGATCTTGGCCAAAATCTTTAACAGTGTTTAGCAGAATTATGGGCCTATAGTCGTCTAAATCCCGCTCTTGCCCTTCTTCAACAGTGTGATTACACCCCTGGTGAACCAGTCAGGGACAAATCCCTGATGGAACCAGTTGTTGAACACGACAGTCAAAATCGGGATAAAGATGTGCGACAGCTTAAAGTACAATTCATAGGGCAAACCATCCAGACCGAGCGACTTGCCTCTGCTGACCTTCTTCAATGCCGCGTAGACTTCGCCCTCCGTCAGCCAAATAGCTACGGAATTCCATTTCACGGAGACCAGGCTCCTTGGTAAAGCGGCTCTCGAAATGCCGCCGAAACGCCTCGCACATGTCATCAGTGGCCCGAAGAGTATGTCCCTCCGGGGTTTTGACCTCACGATCGTACTGACAGGAACCTCCACGGATCTCTTCCTTGAGCAATTCTGCGTCCATGGTTCGTTTAACTGCCGAGGATGAACAACGTTTCATATTTATTGAGAAAACTTGTATCACGTGATTAGCTCCGAACTGCTTGGCGCAATCAGTGTTTTAAATCGGGTTAGAAACTAGGTTGATTCGATCGGACGTAGTTGAGAACAGGTGAAATGTACTTTCTTAAAAAATATTTGTTAACCAATCAGAAAGCGTCTTTGCAAAAACTCAGTTTGGAGCTTGTATTATGTTTAAGTTATATATATATATATATATATATATATATATATATATATATATAGTTCTATCTCTCTATTTTTTCTACTAAATTACCCAATTATTTTATTTTTCAGACTGCCACCTGCAAAGGAGTTTCAATGAGCATGAGTTTCACCTGAATGTAAATTTTACCAGAAAAAAAATAGCAACAACAAATAACAAAAACAAAATCAGTTTCATGTTGATAATTTCTTGAAATTTTTATTACCAAAATTTTTAATTTATTATTCACTATGCCAAGCTTAAATCAAACAATTTTTCTTTGAACCAAGAATCAGGTGATGGCTCAAATAGGTTTGATCTTAATTTTTATTCTAGTAAAGGATTGATTTTTTTCCTTATAAGTTCTATTGAAAAAAACAAACTCAAAATAAAAGACAAACAAAGTTTCTTTATATGCCTGGGTGAAGCCAACTTAAGTCATGCATTGTGTGGCTGGATTGTGTTCATCTCCATTGAAATTTGGATCTGATTTATTAATTTCAGATCCTTCGTTGATTGTGAAAATATGGGAAAGGTGAATTAATTTACCAAATAAATCGAGATATTACGGTAAAAAAATGTTGTTCTTCAATGTTTGAAAACCTTATGTAAGATTTATTTTACACATTTGGCTCCAAAACCATTCCTGATCTCTGATAAAGGCCTTGTTGGGGCACTGTTACTGTCTTTACACCAGGAATGGTAGGAATTATATATATATATATATATATATATATATATATATATATATATATATATATATATATATATATACAATATGTGGTGCAGTTCAATTTATATTACAATGAATCATTCATACAAAAAGTAGATTAGTAAAGTTAATGATATAAAATGGCGAAATCCCTTCGCTAACAAAATTTTAAAGATGCATTAACCTATCAATCACTCGATGAATGTTATGATCCTTGTTTTTTTTTTAAATTATAAACTGTATTAGGTCTTTCTTTAATACGCAAGTACTTTCGTCTGTACATTCAGTCATCTTCAGGCATGGAAATCATTTTGTTTTTGGTAAAATTCAGGTAGCATCCGAGACGAAAAAATATAATGCGAATCGAAATATATTTTTTTGAAATGTGTAATTGATAACGGATTCAAAGTAAGACTGTGTTGCGCCTCTTTGATTAGGGCTTTATTTGTACCTAGACTCATAACGAAAGAGTTGATTATTAAAATGCAGTTTAGAAGATTGAGTATGTTGCATGTTAGAGATTGTCTATTGGACAAGTTGGTAAGAGTTCAGAGATTGTACTTGCGTGAAATGTTGTAAAGTTCTTTAACGTCTGACTGCGTTAGTCAAGACGGGAGTTCTTTGAGAGTCACATTGAAGCTTGGAGTGCGCGGTCGAAATTGTCTGCTGCTGCTGCTGTTGTTGTTGTTGTCTCTCGCGTTGGTCACACGTGTTCTTGGGTTTATATATGGTCGTAGTCACGTGTCTCGGCCCCGGAAAGAATTGCGCCAAAAATTGCTTGACACGTGCCGGTGACTTGATTGGTCGAGTTGATTCACGTAGGCGTGCAAAGTGTAATGTTCTTGTTGCTAGGGTTGATAAGGTAAATGGACGAGCCCACAGATAGATTACCGTAAAGCCTTTGATAAGTGTGCCACACTCTTGGATCTTTAAGTCTATGGAAATGTACAATGTTTCCCCCGTGATAATAAATTTCCTTAAACACAGCATGGGAATGTGGAACACCACGTTATACTTAATTCACACCAGAGGCACTGGCATCTCCAACGGCCTGAATATCCGCCGAGGAATCTTTCAGGGAGATTCCCTGTCATCCCCTCTATCCTTAATCCTCCTTTCGCATGAACTAAACAGTAGATGGTTACAAACTAAACAAGAAAGTATTCAATCACCTACTCTACATGGATGGTCTCAAACTCTTTGCCAAAGACGTCAATGAGTTGAAGGGTCTCCTCAAAATGTTTCAGTGACGACATAGGTATGGATTTCGGATTAGATAAATGGGCAAAAGTAACATTCAAGAAAGGGAGGATTACAGAAACACACTCAATAGATTTAGATTTTGTCACAAAGATTAGGGAACTGGAACAAGAAGAAGTATATAAGTACGTAGGAATTAGCGAAGGAGATGGAATACAGCATACACAAATGAAGGAGAAAATAAGATAGGTGTGTAGCGATTGCTATGTTTTTCCACGCCCACATTTTATTCGTCTGCGATTGGCTAATAAATCTATACTACTTTTCTATAGGACAATTTAGCCATCGCAGTCGTTTCTTTGAATCCTTCGATTTTGAGCTTGCTTGTCTGTTTTGTTAGTACGAATGTAGTGATTGGTTAATTTTTAACCAATCACATATTTTTAATGCAAGATTAACTTTTCCCGCGCTTCCGTGGGAGCCTACCCTTTTTCCTTAAAAGAGGCGACTTTTTCACAAGTCGTCAGTAAAATTCGCCTGTCCACACAAGTCCACGATCTTGCTCATAAAATTCCAAACGCACACACAGACACAGAATTTTGTAATATAAACCTACATTTCTCTCTGTGACTTAGCCAATCTCAATCAACCTGGACTCTCTTAATATCGAACCATTCTATAACACAACACACCTTTTGATCAATTGTATTCTTGTGTTATCTATTCTAACAAACAGTCCTTTGTTCTAATATTGATTCCTGAACATTTTTCTCTCAAGAGAATTTTCTTCGAACAATCAATTACAAATCAAAATACAGTTAAAGGGGAACAACTTTTTCCCCTTAATCTATACATTGCACACAATTTTATTGCATGTTTGTTTTTGTATGTTATTTCAATATATACTTGTTGATTCACATTTGGAGTTTTTGTTGTTTACTTGAATCCTGTACGTTGAAAGTATAATGATATAAATAGTATTGGTTCATCTACCCACCGGTCCATTACAGGTGTATGCGTCTGGTATTGAATACCGGTGTATGCGTCTGGTATTGGATACCGAACGGAATTAAAAAAAAAAAACAGAATATCAGCCATTAGCACCTTGGCTGGGCCTGCGGTGCAATGCAGTTTCAACATCCTTAACTGGACCATAGCTGACATTAAGTGAATGGACGCTAAAACGAGAAAAGCTTCTCACCTGCCACCTCATGCATCATCTCAAAGTTGATGGTGATCGTTTCTATGTTCCCAGATCTGAAGGAGGGAGAGGATTAGTTCAGCTAGATCTTTCTTACAAAACGACAACAATTGGCCTTACAAAATACCTGGAAACTACAGAAGACTATATGATGATATGTGTCAAAGAACATGAAAGTAGTAAGCGATTTTATTCAGTAATAAGGGAAACCAACAAGTTCAAAAGGGAGTTTCAAATGGGTGAAGAAATACAATTAAAACACAGTACACCGACTGAAGCTGCAAAATACTTAAAAAGGAAAGCAAAGACAAATGCAACCGACCAGATACAGAAACGATGGCAAGATAAACCGCTTCATGGCCAATACTCTGCCCGTACGAAACAAGCAGATGTAGACAAACGCATATCCATCAGTGGCTACGTAGTGCAGGGTTAAAAGCTGAAACCGAAGGTTTTATTCTTGCTGCACAGAACCAATGCTTGATAACCAAGCTCAAATACTGAAAAAACTGTTTTAACCTCAAATGCAGATTCTGTGATAAATATTCAGAAACAATTAACCATCTTGTATCAGGTTGTGCGATATTGGCACCCACTGAATATAAAACCCGGTTATGACAAAGTGGGCTAATATCTACATTGGAAAATCTGCAACTTCTACGGAAAGGAAACGGCAAGAAATTGATATGAATACCACATAAACCCAATGACGGGGATAGGCTCTGTAACAATTTTATGGGACTTAACAATACACAGACAGAACAATGAAAGATAACCGCCCAGACATCGTGATTAGAGACCACGAAAACAAAAAAAGTGTCTCCTTATTGATATGGCAGTCCCTGCAGACTGCAATGTATCTTTGAAGATTTTCAAAAAGCTATCAAAATACAAGAACCTTGAAATCGAAATCTCAAAATTGTGGCACATGGGAACATCAACAATTCCATTTGTAGTTGGAGCCCACCGATTGATTGGAAAAGATTCTAATAGAATCATTGAAGGGATTCCTGACCGCCCGTGCTTTAAAGAAATACAAAAAATTGTTCTCATGAGTACATCGCACATCTATGTAAAATATGTGTTTTTTAATTGCTCAGTGGAAATATGATGATACCATTTTTGACTTTAGGTCTCTGATTGGGACCCGGAAAGAAACGAATATACACCAGAAACCAAAGGAAATAAAAATAAAAATGAAAAATAATAATTTTCAGGCAAATACCATACATAATAGTGTAGATCCAAAATGCAGGTTCTGTGACAAATATCATGAAACCATAGACCATCTAATCTTAGGATGTTCTGTACTTGTGCCAAATTAATATGAAAATCGTCACGATAGAGTGGGGCAGTATTTACACTGGACAATGTGGAAACACTTTGGAAAAGATGTTAAACACTGGTATGAACATCACCCATCACCGCTTACAGAAATAGATGACATGAAAATTCTATGGGATTAAAGCATCTTTACAGACAGGAAGATTGAAGCAAATGGGCCGGACATAATTGTCAAAAACCAAAAAGAAAAAAAAATGCCTACTAATTGATATGGTTTGGCCAGCGGACTGTAACATAGTAAACAAGGATTTTGAAACATTATCGAAGTATAAAGACATGGAAATCGAAATAAAAAAATGAGAACAAGAATAGTACCAGGTATAGTAGGTGCGCTTGGAATGATAAAAAAGGAACACAACACGACATTGAAAAAATCCCTGGCTTAAGCAAAACACAAAACATTGTCTTGATAAGTACAGCCCACACATAAGAAGAACTTGTACATGTAACGCTCTTGATGTTATGGCAGTTAGAAAAAAACAAATCATGAAATGTAGCCATATCTTCCTGCAGACTTAGGAAATAGTTCGACCATAGCAGAAATCGAAATAATAATAATAATAATAATAATAATAATAATAATAATAATAATAATAATAAAACAAATTGTGCTTTGTTATTGACATAGCAGTTCTTACAGATTGTAAAGCGTCTTTGAAGATCTACAAAAAACTTCGAAATCGAAATGGAGTTCAGCCTTACATATGGTACCGAAGTCAAATGACACATACAGACTTGTAGGTGACTACAGGCAACTGAATACGATGACAAAATGCCAAATATAAATTTACTGGCATCTAAGCTGCAAGGTAAGAAAATCTTTTCAAAAATTGATTTATCATCAGCTTACCATCGAGGGCCACTCCGTCCGGACCATGTATGTAAAACAGACATTACCTTTTGGTTTGTTCGAGTACAACTATATGCCTTTCGGACTACAGAACGCATCAAGTACATTTCAGCGGATGATGGACAACATCTTCCGTGATTTCAGTTGTACGTTTATATACATCGATGGCATCCTCATCTTTTCAGACGACAAAGAAACTCATTCCAAGGACCTCGAACAAGTCTTACAAAAACTTAGTGAGTTGGATCTAAAAATTTCTCTTTCGAAGTGTTTCTTCCGTACTGACGAGATGTAATTTTGGGGATTCATCGTTTCTGGTGATGGTATTAATTAAACCCAGCTCTAAGAAACTTGCGGAGTTAAATTAATTTCCTCTTGCAAACGACTCTAAGTCATTGTGTCGATTCTTTGGAGTGTCCAATTTCTATAGCAAACTGGTTCCACGTTTTAGCCATAAAGTATTCCCACTCACAGAATGCATACGTGAGAACCCAGAATCGAAAGACTTAACACTAAAAAAAGAGGAGATTGAGTCTTTCAAAAATATAAACGGAGACTTTGTCAAACATAACTGCTTTCCCCTACACCAACTGAAAAGCCAATAACTTCCAGCTTGTTACAGACACTTCGAATTATGCTGTCGGTGCAGCATTAAAGCAAATGGTAGACGACCAACCGATTCCTATTGGTTTCTTTTCGAAGAAATTGTTGCTGACGCATCAAAAATATTCGACAAAGAATTAGCTGCTTAGCCAGCAGTCTTGCATTTTAAACAGCAAATAGAAAGCAGGAATATTGCGGGAGTTAGCTCCTCCTTAGTTCCCAAATTGTCACTAGGGGTCACTCTCCCTATACTATAAATACTGGGCGACTTCTCGCCTCGTTCTCTTTTTCATTTCTTCATTTCAGCAACTACAATGTAAGCTCTCTTAGAAGATCCGCGTCTTCCCATTTGTGGGAGACGCCATGAAGATTATACACACATGCACGTACGTACGAACATTCACCAAAGAACAGACACCAATGTTTACACACACACACACAAATGTTATTGTCCATTGTAAAATTGTTTTGTTTAATACATATATTTGTTTATATATATATATATATATATATATATATATATATATATATATATATATATATATATATATATTGTTTGTCTTCTTTATCTTCAGTTGGACTTAATTCAAGTCCGGCTATTTTTTTGTAGTTGGACCTTTTAATATTCTACCAGGAGTCACACATGTGTTTCTAATACTACAACACGCAAACAGACACGGTCCTCTACAATATATTATTATTAACCGACAACAAACCCCTTTTTTATAATAATTTTACAAACCAAACTCCACTGAAATCCGACAGATTGCAACGTCACCTCTCTTTTATAAGTGAATATGTTACTGATATTTCACATATAAAAAGTGATCAGAATATAGTAGCTGACTGCTTATCTCGACTAGCTAATGCAGTTACTACCGATGTATGCGATTTACAGATGGTGAAACACCAAACTACTGATGAAGAAATTAAGCACTTTCGTGATCAGCTGAAGCCATATCCTGTAAATGAAAATCAAAATATCCTGTGCGACGTGTCATTACATTTCACATGACCTTTTGTGAAGCAAGAGCTCAGGAAATCAGTACTTGACAGTCTACATACTCTATCACATCACGGAATATCAGCTTCGATAAACATGATCAGATCAAGTGCACCTGGATACAGTGGGTCCATTAAGACCAGTTTCAAACCTTACTGACTCTTATGTAAAAATTGTTATAAAATCCGTTTACTAGGGCGAAAAGTGTGTGTAATGACAGAAAAATAAAAAGTTCACTATTTAAAAAAAAGAAAAAATAGAAAACTAAATGTTGGCTATCCATTTTCGTTTGCCATAAAGAAATAAAAGAAAAAAAAGAAAAAAATCGAAATAAATAAAATAGGCCAAAAGGTCATCATCCCTAAATGAAGGTGAAGAAAAAAGGGATGGTCAAATGAGTCATGTGAACCAATCAGAAATCAAGAGACAATTCTGTGAACCAATCATAAATCGAGAGACAATTCTGTGAACCAATCAGAAATCAAGAGACAATTCTGTGAACCAATCAGAAATCAAGAGACAATTCATTTGTCTCTAAAAAGTCATAAACTTAGAGATGACCAGGCAAGGCAAGCAGAGAGTCGATGAAATGAATTTCATCTGTTCTCCCATACACTAAATTTTCGGACACCTAAAAATTCCACAGAGAGTCGAAAGGATTATTACTAAGGATTATTACTAGATATATTTATATACATGCATACACATTTACGAGGACTCTCTTCTCTCTCTTTCTCTCTCGCTCTTATATGCTAAAAAGGACGTTCAACACAAGAAGATTCTCATATGAACTTATGAACTCTTTGAATACTGTATATTTTATTTTAACAGACATAAAATTTTATCAGTGCATGCACAATATAATTATTTGTATTCATTATCTTTGCATGCATTTTTTGAAAGGACAAAAATTGGTATATATTTGGATTAAGGACGTTAAGATAACCACCTTTACTGTAAACACATAATCCCTAACCACCACTTTAGTAGCCCCCACAAGTAGACTCTGTGGAATTAACCTGGGCTGTTTTGGTAGTAAAGGTCTGAACTGGGTGAACTTTTCGAAACATTTTTTAATCAATTCACCCCAAGCAAAACGATAATGTCACTAAGACGCAAAGGGCGACTGGGAGTGAAAAAGAATGAGAAGATTTTAGAAGAAACCGAAAACCTAATCCTAAACAGGAAACATGGGATAAACCTCTACTCCTGTTCAAAAGATGAGGGAGAAGTGTAAACTGGGCAATAGGCGTATAGAGTTTAACATCTATACGCCAAGGATCCATTAACTAATTATCATAGTATTCTAATTTAACGATTTTCATTGGATAACAAATATTCAAGTACATTTACTGTATGTTTATTTATGCTAACGACAAATTTTGTGCAACCTAAACGCAATCCAGGCTCCAAGCTTAAATCTTACATTTTTCATCATTGATTGGTCAATATACATCAAGAGTTGCAACAACTCCGGTTACCGCCAAAATCTTTAAACGTGTTCGTGAGCCGATCACGTGATTGAAAAATAAATAAATAGAGTGCACGAGCACATTTTCTTTAGTGAGTTTTTCACACGGCTAACAACTGCCAAACTACTCTATGACGCTTGTTTCTTTGAAGTTACAAAGTTAGGATTCTCTTGTTGAATATGTTTCTTCTTGTTGTTTCATAGTTTGTGGTAATTTGATAAAAATGAATTAGTTAGGGCGATCCGGTGATTCCTACCGACTGGTCATCCCCTACAGGCGAATCTACTGTAGTGGTCTAATTGTTTCTCTCGCCCCATGTCAAACGTCGACGTTCCCATATGTAGTGGTATGGTAATAAGAATGGACAATTGTAGATGTCTGTTTATGACTGCGTGTATGACCACACAATTTATATTTAATGTAAAATACCGTATAATATGAAATACAAGAAGGAACAAAATGGTTTTAAAACATAACATTTGTATTTATTTGTGTATATTGTTGTACATGCATAGAAGTTAAAGATCTGTTGGAGTTATGTCTCTTAGACTGGGAATATTTTTATCTGAACTCACAAAAGTTGAATTAATTATAAAGCTGAGAAATGCTGAATAAACTGTAGTTTTAGAAGAATATTTCAAAGAGAAAAGTTCTTGTTGCATGTTTGGAAATGTTCTGTATGTTTGTAATGTAGGTTGGAAAAGTTCGTACGTACGTGCATGCGTGAATATGCTTTTAAGGTCTGACCACTCATAGTCAAGACAATAATCCTTAAGACCACATCTTCTTAGACGCATGAAGAAAGGAGAGAGAGAGAAAGCAAGCTTGTGTCTGCTATTTATAAGTATTGTAATCACGTGACAGGTTCGCGGCAAATTGGCGGGAAACTTGACTTGGTCACGCGTTGGAAAAAATATTTGTACGTGGGTGAATTGCAACGCCCACTTGTGTGTTTATTGGCCAATTAGAAGCTGGTATTTCCTGAAAATATTTACTGAGCTGAGTAGGCTCTCTGATCCATTTTTTTTGCACAAAAATGTACAAAATTAGACATTGATAAGGAAGTGGTAGCGGGATGCTACACTACTACTATTGATGAAATATAACAAATAAATAGCAAATAAACTTTCAGTGTTCAGGCAGAGACGTTAAAAGTATAGAGTAGAAGTAAACCTTAAAAGGAACCGGAAACCTAATCCTAAACAGGATACAAAGGATAAACATCTACACCTATTCGGGAGAGACCGGGGAGAAGATGAATCGAATGATAGGCATACCTACCTACTCCTAGCGACGGGCTTGCAATGTTGTGTCTATAAATAAAATGCAATTACATCGATTAACAGAAAAGGAAATCGTTTATGACTCAATATATAGAGTGACTCCACCATCATTTAATCCAGTGTTTCGCAACCATTTTAAGCAACGGCACACCTAGAGGCAAATGAATATATCACGGCACACTTAGCAAAATCTTTAAAGGATGATACACATTTAAATGTTATGAAATAAAACCATAGATTTATAAAAAAAAAAATACACACACAGATATGAACTTAATTTATTTCAATGTTTCTATTCAACTATTTGTGTAGCTTATTGAGTGTGAAACCTGTACCTCCGTTATTATTCACACACACACACACACACACACACACACACACACACACACACACATATATATATATATATATATATATATATATATATACAGTGTAACCCGGATATAAGAGAGTTGCCGGGACCGGAGAAGAAGTCTCTTATATCCGGGTTTGTTCTATTTTGTTTAGGTAAGTATGGCTCTAATTTGGGACCAGAGAAAATCTCTCTTATATCCGAGTTTCTCTTATATCCGGGTCTCTTATATCCGGGTTACACTATATATATATATATATATATATATATATATATCGGGTGTAACAGCGAAATTGTCCAAATCGTGTAATATCAAAATTGTACAATTGTTAGATTAAGCTTTGAACCGTTGTATTTTAGAAATGATTAAAGATATCTTACTGGAATTCTCCCAGGTTTTTATAACATTATTGGACTCTACAATAAAAATTTATTTGTCTCTAAGTTGAAATGATGACCCCCTCGTCCTGTTCAGACCTCCTGATCCAGTTTTCTTTCTACTGTTCCCTCTTATTTTAAACTTATTCACCGTTCTCTTGATGGTTCTTGAATGGACTTTGAAAATGGAAGCCAGAGTATGAATGTTCGTTTCATTACTGAAGTCCTGAATGATCTTTTTACCGCTTACCATTGCTCAGCTGGGAAGACAGTGAGGCTGATACAAAACGATTTTAATCTGTTCTCTTTTTAGCTGATTAACTCAAAGGGTTTTTCAGTGATTCTTACGAGAGATGGTGTCAAGATGGTTAAACGTAAACCTTGAAAAAAGAAACTCAGTTTAAGTGTTTTTTAAGATAGTAAACATTTTGTGGGATGGACAATTATGATGTTACATGATTTAGACAATTTTGCTGTTACACCCGGTTTGTATGTCGTGACAATATATCGCGACACACTTAACAGGAACGCGCAGGACACTAGTATGTCGCGGCACAGAAGTTGCGAATCACAGTTCTAACCTATGACAAATCTCACCTGCATGTGAAACTATGTGGAGCGGGAACTTAATTTTGCCGTTTCTACGTGATATTCTATCCACTTTCTGATGGTTACGCGTATGTAGAGGCCTGAAAGCGGCCATCAGGTTCTGCGAAGTGTCCCGGGGGTGATTTAACGTGACCACCGATTTATATTAGAGTTGACGTATTATTTCACAACGCATGATTTCCGCAAGAAGAAAACAAAAGATTTTAAAACAAACATAACATTGTATTTATTTGTGTGTTGATGTACATGCGTAGAAGTTAAAGAATTGATGGAGTTATGTCGCATAGACTGGGAATATTTTTAACGGAGCTCACGAAGTTGGATTAATTATTAAACTGTAGTTTTAGAAGAATAAAATTCTTGTTGCATATTTTGAAATGTTCTGTATGTTTGTAATGTCGGTTGAAAAAGTTTGTAAGAGTTCGTATGTACGTGAATGCGTGAAATATTATTTAACGTCTGACCGTCATGGTCGAGACGATAATTTTCTGGGACTACATTTTGCAGCAAGAAGAGAGAAAAAAGAGAAAAAGGCAAACTTGCTATTTATAGATAATGTAATCACGTGACAGGATCAAAAGAAATTGACTGGAAACATGACATAGTCACGCGCTGGAAAAATATTTTCCGCGTGGGTGGATTGCAGCGACCACTTGTGTGTTTATTAACCAATTAGAAGCTGATTTTTCCTGAAAATATTTACTAAGCTGAGAAGGCTATGGGGATCGATCCGATTATCCCAAAAGTGCACAAAATCGACTACATGAAAATCTAGCGATTATAAAATTGTCGCATAGCTGCGATTAATAAATTGTCCATTACACGGTGTTGATTTATTATCCAATAAATGCTTGTTGTATAATTTGAATTTAAATAAGTATGTATGTGTGCGATGATGATCATTACACGCGTTTTTGATTGTCTGGATGATATTCTGTCACCAGTTGGCTCGGTCACACAATTGGTGAGATTATTTGAGTGAACACTCCAGATCGCAGGTTTGAGCAATAATGAATGTAACGAGGGCCTTCAGCTGCCCAGACAACAAAGCAGCAAAAGCCCAACTGTCGGAGCACTAGATTTGAGATCGGTTTTGTCGTAAGAATTAACGCGAAAATGTTAGTGTCGATTATCAACCGTCTTAAAGATTCTACATCAGAATTTCGGTATAGTTTTATTTTTATATCCAAGATATGGTTTCAAAAATTCATTTTTTTCTGCACAAAGAAAAAAAAATGAAAATAACAGTACAAGGGACATAACTCTTAAACTTTTGCCAGATTTACTTCCCTTGTTTCGAAATATTTGAAAACTTATTTTGACATAAAATTCGACATCATGTATACAATTGAATAATTATACTACGCAAAAAATATTTTCTTTAAAATCCTATCTTCTAATATATTTATTAAATAAATTTTTACTATAGACATGAAATAGATTCACAGGTGTTACAGGCAGTGTTTAGTGGTCACAATAAACTAGGTCAAGTGTTGGGCTTTCCTAGGGCCCCAGTAAATAAACCAAATAAATAAGAAGCCGAATTTGATGATTACAGCCCATATTAATTATGCTTCTGTGAATATTGTCTAAGGCGTATTCGCGTGGAGTCAGGCGTTCTCGGGCAGGCTTGTGTTCACACATGTGACATAGAGTATTGTAAGGGGGCTGAGATTGTCAATGTGGCTGCGTTTTTGTAAGAGCACCTAACATTTAAATTTGCATAACTCAAGGATAACCAACAAGAAATCAATTTGCATTCAACAATAAAAATATATATATTGAAAACAACGAGTACAAACAATTTGTGCACATTTAGGAAAGGAAAAGTAGTTTCCCTTGTTCTGTTATCTTGAATAAGATAGGAGAATGTATTTAAGATATTTCTTGATAAGAAGGTTCAGAGTTCAATGAACAAATAGAATGTTGAGTTCAAGAATGAAATAAAGTTAATTCAGATCTCTGTTGTATGAACAGATAACAGAATTTGGTTTGTAACTTGGCTTGGTAACAGACAGTGAATAGAGTAATGCTAGTTCTGTGTCTGTGTGTGCGTGTTGAGTAGAATCGTGAATGAATGTAATCACGTGTAAGTTTCTGAACTCTACTTAAATATTTCTGGAATAAGAAACTGTTTTTATAGCTTTTTGGTAGGCTCCAAGAAGCTAAGCGGGAAAGTTGAAAAGAATACCAAAAATACATGATTGGACAAAAATTAACTAATCACTGATTTTCTAACAAAAGTAAGTTGAGCGAAGTCATGGCAGAAAAATTCAGTGTGGATACTGCAATTAGTATGTTGTCCTATTGTAGACAGTATTTATTTTCTAACCAATCATAGATGAGTAATTTGTAGGCGTGTAGAATCGTCCGTATTTTTCCACTCAACCCGTTTAAAGGTGGAATTTTCCATAAGAGCTAGTTTCGACCAATCAACACCACACATTGCGAAACTCGGCTTATTATTGGTCGAGACGCCCCAGGATAAATTTTGGCGCGAATGCGCTGGGAGCCGATCTGATCTTCGCAGAGTAAATAAAAGGACGAATCTTAGTCCAATTCACCAGTCAGCAATTCACTCTCAGAGAGATTTCTACAGAGATCCACGCGTGTCTACATCTTGACTTAAAGGACTTTTCGCGCGTCAACACCTGACTCCACCTTCAACCTCTTTCTCTTTCTCTCTCTGAAATCTTTGTACGTTTCTAAAAAAGTGTTATTCTACACTACCAAACAGAAATTATTACTAAAGAAAAATGTATATAAAAAAACACGATCCAAGGTGAATAACTCTGCCAAAACAAAAACATACAAAATTCAGCAAAAAAATCTCGCAACTACAATACTTTAAAATTTATCTCTCGATAAATTTTCCTCATATTTTTATGTGAACACTTTTCCTAAACAAAGGAACATTCATGAACTTTGAGTTCATAAAATACTCAATTCAACTTTTGTTCAACAATTCAGTTATTTCGACTGAAACACAACTTTTTCCAAAAATTGTATTGTAATTTATTTGTACATAAATATTCAATGTTTGTTTCTAATTGAATTCACGGCGACCTTTGTTTCTTCGTTCAATATTGCCTTTGAGATTTATTTCATTTGTATGTCTACGCTAAAATTGTTGTGATTAATATGAAGAACATGCTTTTCACGTTTATTATCACAAACCTAAAACCCTTCTGATTACACACTAATTCATAGCAATCCCAACAAATTGGTAACCCCGACGTTTGTACAGGCAAAACCACCAACAAATTGATAACCACATTATTTCAAACAACAAAACCTCAGTCGACATGGCAGATCCTGTACAACCAATTGAAGCTGCACTCAGGATGGAACTCCCTTCCTATACCACGAATACACAAACGTGGTTCATACAACTCGACGCGATTTTCCAAGCCAGACACGTGACGTCCCAGCAGTCGAAATTCGTGTTTGTTGTAGAGAAACTTCCCGCTGAAATCGCTGCGGAAGTAGCGGATATCCTTATTAATCTCCCGCCCGAAAAGCCGTATGAGGTGCTTCGGCACGCAATCCTACAACGAACAGGTTGCTCCGAGGAACGAAAGATTAAGGATCTCCTTACGAATGTAACACTCGGGAACAGCAAACCCTCCCAACTTCTTCGTAAAATGATTACACTACTCGGTGACAACAGTATATCCGAAACTGTATTAAAACAAATGTGGCTGGAGAAATTGCCGCCCGATATAGTGCAAATTTTAGCAGTCCTAACTGAGGAGGTCGATGTCCACAAGCTGGCATCGATCGCGGACAAAATCGTGGACACTAGACCAGCGCGCCAAATTTCCTCTGTCGTGACAGATAACCCGACCCCGGATGTTAACCAGCAACTCCATTTTCTGACTACCGAACTAAGGAACCTGTCTTTACGCCTAGACAGAATTCAGAGCATTCCTGGACGGAGTCGCGATACTTCAGCTAACAGGCACAATCCTGGTAGGCGACGATCAACGTCAAGACATACTCGTCACCGCCAGAGAAACTATTGCTGGTATCATGAAGTGTTTGGCGCCCGCGCAAGAAAGTGTCAGCCACCATGTGCGTACAAGAACGCGGGAAACTCCGAACCCGGCGGCCATTAAGGGCGTGTGCTGCTGGGGTAAATAACGGAAATCGCCTATTTTACGTTCTCGACTACAACAGCAGATTGAAGTTCTTAGTTGGCACTGGCGCTCAGATCAGCGTTATACCGCTGAGTTATTGTAAGAAATCGTCATTAACGCCCAGACAAACTCAACTCAAGCTACAGGCTGCAAACGGCACATCCATCAGCACGTATGGCGAGCGTATTATGTCTCTAAGCATCGGCCTACGGAGAGAATATACATGGACCTTCACTATAGCCGATGTAGAGTTACCCATTATAGGAGCGGATTTCCTCGCACACTTCGACTTGTCCGTGGAGCTGTCATCTCGGACACTTACCGATATGCGCACGGATATGCGACGACGCGGATTTTTATCCAAGCTTTCCACGGTTGGACTGACTGCTCTGGTACCTAGTGCGAACGGTTTCGAAGATTTGCTTAAGCAGTACAAATCTCTTTTAGCACCGTTCACTCATACAGAACCCATAAAACACAACACAACACATACTATTAAAACAACTGGACCCCCAGTCCACGTGTCACCCCGTCGTCTACACCCAACTAAATTACGGGTGGCTAAGGAAGAATTCGAAAACATGCTCAAACTGGGCATAATAAGACCATCTTCCAGTCCGTATTCCACACCGTTACACATGGTCCCTAAGAACGAACCTGATGCCTGGCGACCGTGTGGAGATTACAGACTCCTAAACGCTCGGACTGTGCCAGACAAATACCCAATCCCTCATATTAAGGATTTTGCTTTGTCCCTTGAAGGCGCTACTGTCTTCACCAAGCTGGACTTAAGGAAGGCTTTTTATCAGATTCCTATCGAACCATCTGATATTCATAAAACAGCAATAACGACACCGTTCGGGTTGTACGAATTTACCCGAATGCCGTTCGGACTCCGTAATGCTGCGCAATCTTTTCAGCGTCTTATAGACGAAGTCCTCCGCGGATTACCTTATACTTATGCGTACATTGACGACGTACTGATAGCAAGTAAAACGCCCGAGGAACATCGTAACCATCTACAGTCGGTCTTTGAACGATTGCAACATTACGGACTAAAGTTAAACATTGATAAATGTTTATTCGCTGTCCCCGAATTAACTTTCCTTGGTCACGTCATTGATGAGAATGGCTTAGCTCCCCTGGACGAAAAGGTCAAGGCCATCAGTGAATTCCCACCACCGTCAACATTAAGACAGCTACGGCGATTCATTGGCATGATCAACTACTATCGCCGATTTATACGCGACTGTGCCATTGTACTTCTTCCACTGACGAATCTTCTTTCTAATCATAAGCGAAAAAACCCGAAGATTGTGTTATCTGCAGACGAGCTGGACTCTTTTCGTAAAGCAAAACAAGCTTTGCAGGATTGTACCAAACTTGTGTACATTACGTCCTCACCCGACGCGAAACTGACGCTAACTACCGATGCGTCGTCGGATACAGTTGGTGCCGTACTTCCCCAGATAGTCGACGGTGTGGAAAGACCACTGTCATTTTTCTCTATTAAGCTAAATACGGCCCAACAGAAGTATAGTACCTTCAGCCGTGAACTGTTGGCAATTTATTTAGCCATCAGACACTACCGGCACATCCTGGAAGGTCGTGACTTTTCAATTTTTACAGACCATAAGCCACTTACATACGCTCTACATGCTAAGTCGGATAAACACAATCCGCGAGATATCCGCTACATGGATTACATATCACAATTCTCGTCGGATATACGCTACATTAGTGGAGCTAGTAATACCGTGGCCGACACCTTGTCTCGTACAACTCTCAGCGCAGTGCAGAGTACAACACTGAACTTTGATAACTTAGCTGACGAGCAAGACAAGGACGAAACCCTGCAAGCTATCCACTCGGACACTTCCTTAAAAATTGAAAAAAGACCGCTCCCGTTTACAAACAGATCAGTTTATTGTGACATCAGCACGGGTAACCCGCGTCCGTACATTCCGCCAAATATGCGCCGTCTGATTTTTGAACATTTTCATACACAAGCACATCCTGGAGGCAAGGCGACGTTGCGGACCATATCGGACAGATTTATCTGGCCCGGTATGGCAGCTGACATTAAGCAGTGGTCCCGCACGTGTTTACGTTGCCAAGCCACCAAAGTTGGCAGACACACAAGGGCACCTACATCAACCTTTGCCGACCCAGACGGTCGTTTTACTCACTTGCATGCAGATTTGGTGGGCCCACTTGAAAATGTGAATGGATTCGAGTACATTTTGACCATAATCGACCGGTTTACTCGGTGGCCAGTCGCCATCCCACTGCAATCAACTACAGCTGAAACAGTGGCCAGTGCTATTTTTAATAACTGGATCACAAACTTCGGATGCCCTTCGGTAATCACTACCGATAGAGGTCCACAGTTTCAATCAGCCCTTTTCAACGAATTCACTGATCTATTGGGAATTAAACATATTTCCACTACAGCATATCACCCTTGTTCCAACGGCCTCGTAGAAAGATTCCATCGGCAGCTTAAGTATGCTATAACTGCTTCAACTAAAGGCCGAACTTGGGTTGATAAACTTCCCCTGATCATGCTGGCTTTGAGAAATACTGTCAAGCAGGACTTGAACTGTACCAGTGCTGACTTGGTTTTTGGGACTCCCCTAACCTTGCCAGGACAGATCTTCGGCCCTGTATCGGACAACCTACCTAGCAGCCAGTTTATCAGCGACCTTCGGCAGAAAATGTCTGAAACTGTTTATACGCCGACCAGAGCCTTTCACAGGCCATATTACATCCCAGCTGATCTGCATACAGCCAAGTTCGTATTTCTACGCCGAGATATGGTCCGTAAACCTTTAACACCCAACTACACTGGACCGCATCAGGTCATTTCTCGAGCGTCGAAATATTTTGTTCTAGATCTCGCCGGCAAGCGAACTACGGTCAGCATTGACCGGTTAAAACCAGCTTATATCAACAGTGACGACCAACCTGTGACCACTCAGCCAACACCTGTTTCTGAGACATCACATAAACACCCATCTTCTACGCCTGAACCCCAAATTAACCCACCTACACGGACCAGGTCCGGCAGGCGCGTTCATTGGCCAGCAAAGTACACCACCTTTTATACATATTAATGTCCAAACTACGTTGACCATTAATCTCGTGGGGCTATTTGTAGAATCGTCCGTATTTTCCCACTCAACCCGTTTAAAGGTGGAATTTTCCATAAGAGCTAGTTTCGACCAATCAACACCACACATTGCGAAACTCGGCTTATTATTGGTCGAGACGCCCCAGGATAAATTTTGGCGCGAATGCGCTGGGAGCCGATCTGATCTTCGCAGAGTAAATAAAAGGACGAATCTTAGTCCAATTCACCAGTCAGCAATTCACTCTCAGAGAGATTTCTACAGAGATCCACGCGTGTCTACATCTTGACTTAAAGGACTTTTCGCGCGTCAACACCTGACTCCACCTTCAACCTCTTTCTCTTTCTCTCTCTGAAATCTTTGTACGTTTCTAAAAAAGTGTTATTCTACACTACCAAACAGAAATTATTACTAAAGCAAATATATATAAAAAAACACGGTCCAAGGTGAATAACTCTGCCAAAACAAAAACATACAAAATTCAGCAAAAAAATCTCGCAACTACAATACTTTAAAATTTATCTCTCGATAAATTTTCCTCATATTTTTATGTGAACACTTTTCCTAAACAAAGGAACATTCATGAACTTTGAGTTCATAAAATACTCAATTCAACTTTTGTTCAACAATTCAATTATTTCGACTGAAACACAACCTTTTCCAAAAATTGTATTGTAATTTATTTGTACATAAATATTCAATGTTTGTTTCTAATTGAATTCACGGCTACCTTTGTTTCTTCGTTCAATATTGCCTTTGAGATTTATTCCTTTTGTATGTCTACGCTAAAATTGTTGTGATTAATATGAAGAACATGCTTTTCACGTTTATTATCAGAAACCTAAAACCCTTCTGATTACACACTAATTCATAGCAATCCCAACAGGCGTGGTAATCGTAGTAGTCACTACACAGTATGAGGGACACGGCTAGACTTTTCTTGGGGGTCCTAGAAGAATAAAGATAAACCAAATAAATAAACAGAATTTAGACGATTATTGTCCATGTTAATTAAATTATATATTATGATATATGAAAAGACATGATACAGATTCACAGAAGTCATATGGTCTCAGGGGTAGTCGCGTGAAGTTGGGCGTTGTCGGGCGGTGTGTTGTGTTTAACAGATAGTAAGTAGTAGTAGACTGTTAGTGCAACTGCTGGGCTTTCCTCGGGATTCTAGCAGATAAACTAAAAGTCAAATTTAGACGATTATAGTCCATGATAATTAAATGACATAAGACAAACATGAAATATTCACAGAAGGCATATAGCCTGAATGTGTAGTCGCGTTGTAAATGTATATTCTTGGAAATATTGCTACTACATCCAATTTACTGCCCGAGAATTCCGGACAGCGCCGAACAATGCTCGACCAGCACTGAAGTAATCAACAGTGAAAATTCGTGTTTAAGTCTTCCGTAAATTCATCAGATTATTTAAATTTATTCAGTTCTCTCTTTGAACTTCATCAGCGATAAATTCATGTATAATTCTTCCGTAAATTGGTCAGCTCATTTAAATATAATCAATTCTCTTTTTGTACCTCATCTGTAACTTGTTAGAATATTGTAAATATTCATTCTTGGAAATATTACGACTACAACACCCTAAGGCACAACAACGCCCGACAGCGCCGAACAGCAGCCGACCATCTCTGAAGTCATCAACCGTGCTAAATTCATGTTTAATTCTTCCATAAATTGGTCAGATTTTTAAAATTTATTCAATTTTCTCTTTGTAGTTAATCTGTAACGTGTGTAGAATATTGTAAATATACATTCTTGGAAGTATAACTGTGGAGATTGTGTTAATTGATCAAATTATATGGATCAATAATTGTTGAGTAAATTAGGCTGCGTGATGAAATTAACAATTTCCTCTCACATAAAAATTTCACTATTCAACAAACATAGAATAAGAACAAAGATGAGAAAGAACAGTTTTTGCACAACAATAAATAAAATATTTATATAACCAAGAGTTACAAACAACTGGAGTAAAGAGGGAGTTTTAAAAAGTTCAAACGTCCTTTTATGTTTAGATTGAAATGTTGTCAAAGTTCTGGTTTGATAGATTATAAGTTGTATCGGGTTATCTCCTCTTCGTTTCGTAACCCTTTCAACAGGGGTCTCTCTCTCCCGGGAGTATAAATACGGGCTGACCTTTCGTCTCTTTCTCTTTTTCCTGCTTACGCCCACCTGTTAGCAACTACCTCGATTTCAGCCGCGGGCCGAAACCTCGCACGTGGGGCGAGGTACACAAACTTTCTCTTAACATCTCCAATATGTGAACTCTAATACACAACCAGCGTTTCCCATGTTCAGGGAACACGCTAAAAACAAAATTCACCCGTACGGACATTTCAACTCAACACACACACAATAACTTTCCATACAGACACTAACGTTTTATTCATGTTTTAAATTATGTATTTGTAATTTGTGTTTTAACCTGTTTGTTAATAATATATATTTGTTTTGTACATATATATCTGTCTTGTTCGTTTTATTTTGCTTTCTTTGGACTCCATCATAGTCCAACATTACTATGTAGCGGGACTGGCCAGCAGGAAGTCTTAGTCCAGAGATTTTATCCTCACATTAACCCGCCGGTGACCTACAGTTGTTGAACGGTCTGTACAATAATGAGAAAGTGTGTTTGGGTATTATTGTAATTTAAGGAAAAATAAACAGTTCAAGTTTGTACTTAAAGTAGAGAAGTATTGTTCACGACTTACTTTAAGGTTTACGAAGTTGTCGCTCTTTGACTTGTTTTCACTTGTCGTTTGAAGAGAATATTCTGTAGTTGGAGTAAATGATTCTTAACAAGCTGTGTTTATGTTAATTGCAATAATTAACGTTGAGCTTGAAAGCGTATGACAAAGATTCGTGTATCAAGTTGAATGTGGAAAACTTGAATTGATTGTTCGTGATAAAATATTGCTGTGTGTGTGAGTGTTCTTTCAGGCTAAAATCATGTCAAGGAACTTTAACGTAAAGCCTGGAACTGTGTGACGACTTCAAAGGATTCCGATCGACTCACTGTCGAGGATGAATGAAATTTCATATTTATTGCTAACTTTGGTCACGTGGTAGGCTCACGGGGGAGTGACAGATTTTGGCGGAATAATTTTTTTAGTCAGGCCAAGAACTAGGTCGATGTTATGACATGACTTAAATATTAAGTGACCAATCAGAAGTTTAGATTTTCTGAAAATAAGTATTAAGCTGAATAAGATCTGTGATCCACTTTTTGCACAGATTTGTACAAAAATTGATATTGATAAAAAAGGTGGTAGCGGGATGCTAAATTACTACTACATCCTCCTTACCGCCCGATTGCGCCGAACAACGCCCGACTATCTTTGAAGCCATCAGCTGTGATAAATTCATATTTAATTCTTCGTCGGATTATTTAAATTTATTCAAATTTCTCTTTTTACTTAAACTATAACTTGTAGAATATTGTAAAAGTTAATTCTTTGAAATAATACTGTGACACTTATAAAAAGTAAATTTGCAATATGACTTGGAAATGACATCACGGGTTAAAAAAACTAGTTGACATATAGATTTATGCCCGCTTGCCCAAAGATGCAAGTGACGAGTTCATGTCTCATGATTACTACGAAGAAAGAAGGTTTCAATTGAGTATAATACTTGATAATTTTGGGGACAAAGGCAGAATCAAGAAACTGGCCTATGCCTGTCTGTCAGTAGGCAGAAATGGCCTCGCCGAACTTAGGATTTTATCCTGCATTGAAGGAATTCGGATAGGGAATGAATATGTGGGAATCCATTGCTACTATTATTGAAAATTAAAAAGATAAGTACAATAACTAAAAGTTGTGATCGCCTTTCTGCCCAAGCAGTTTGAAAATCGGAGATGTTAAAGAAACATCTGAGGTAGCGGGCTTAGCGGAGATACCAAGAGAGACGGAGAAATTATCACTACCCATTTGGAAGTAATGGTGTGAGGCATAGATAAGAGAAGGAATTAGTATTACGGGCGGGCCACTACCCGTAGAGGGAGAGGATCTTCCAGATTTGAAGAGATAATTAGTATTACAAACCAGACAACTTTTATTGTAATCGTTAAGGAACATTGGGAAATCCCAAATTCTCAAACACCGTCAGCCCCCATTCCGATTTTGAATCAAAGTCAATATAAGCGAACGACCTTGGCAGTTGTAGTTAAAGAAAGAATTGCAGACAGAAGACGAGACAAGACAGCGACGAAGGAGCTGCTGAAACCCAAGTGACCTACCGCTGAGAGAATTCCCGATTTTGAGCCCTGTTCTAAGAAATTCGCACCAATAATAAAAAGTGTCACTAAAGAGATTTTAGTGGGAAGGGTTAATTTTTTTAATACCAAGAACTACATAAACCAAAACGAAAACTGACTTGAAGACTTTTTCGTTTTTATTACGTCTGTAAAAAATATTTCTATTTTTTTATTTTATTATTATAGCACAGCTCACCGTGGTTTGAATCAGCGCCGCGATAGTGACGATTAATCTATACCTACCAACGCTGTGATCAAGAAAGACAGCGTGGGCGGAGCAGGGTGTTGACCGAAATGGACATCGACCAACGACCGTTGAACCGTGACAGTATCGAACAGCGTGGGATTGACCGTGCAATCAATTCGTCTCTCTATGTGGCGTGTGGCAAAGATCAGAACGTCTGATCACTGCTGACTAGGAAGACCCAGAATCGACCAACGGCTTAAGTGTTTATGACTACTATATCCGATGTATCGCCCAACAACGCCCGACAGAAGGGAATAACACACAACCATATTTGAAGACAAAAAACAGTGATAAATGTATGTTTAATTCGCCCATAAATACGTCAGATTATTTAAATTTAATCATTTCTATCTATGTGCCTAGTCTGTAACTTGTAGAATATTGTAAATATACATTCTTGGAGATATTAATACTACATCCGATTTACTGCCCCACAGCGCCGAAAAAATCCTGACCTTCTTAGAAGCCATCTACAGGTATAAATTTCAGATAATTTCTACCATAAATTCGTCAGATTATTGAAATTTAGTCCATTCTCTCTTTGTACTTAATCTATAACTTGTAGAATATTGTGAATGTACATTATTTGAAATATTTCTACTACATTTAAATTTTGGCAATTCTTTCTTGGCACCTAATCTGTAACTTGTGTAACAATGCAAGTGTACATTCTTCTTAGAATTATACCCACTTCATCTGCTTTACCAGCGGAACAATACCTGACCATCATCGGAGCAACCAACAATGACAGATTTATGCTTAATTCGCCCATAAATTTGTCAGATTATTTAACTTTAGTTATTTCTATCTATGTACCAAATCTGTAACTTGTAGAATATTGTAACTATACATTCTTATTATTACTACTTCCTATTTACCGCCCGACAGCGCCGAACGACTCCCGATTATCTAAGAAATCATTAACAAGTGTAAATTCCAGATAATTTCTACCATAAAGTCATCAAATTATTTAAATTTAGTCCATTTTCTCTTTGTATCTGTTATGGTCCAGGTTCCTTGTACCACGGTGATGGTCCAAGGTAGAACCAATGAAGAATAACTCGAACACAGGTATGGAATAACACAGATATATTACAAACAGAATATGTACAAAAGAAGTAGAAAGTGTTAGTAATAACAATCAGGTTAGGTTAGAGAGAACTATGTTGTCTCGACCAGTATCACTATTCCAATGTCTTACAGTAATCGTCTGACGCGACTCTGTCTCTGACTGGCTCACACTATATTCATCAACACGCCCACGTGTGTCAAATGTGGCACAAGGCCGGTTTAATGTGGGCTTACCGAGCCTGTAGGCTCGGGCAAAAATTGCCCGTAGAACCCGTATAAACTGGATCGGGGTGGTTGACCACCCCGAACGAGGCTCTGTCCCTCGGCGGAACCTCGTCCGGGTTCCTCTCTGCCTTTGGGCAGAGAGTTCCCCTCTGCCTCAGAGGGAGAGAGTTCGACCGAATAGCTGAGACGTCCAAAAAGGACTGACTCACACTATATTCATCAACACGCCCACGTAAGTCAAATGTGGCACAAGGCCGGTTTAATTTAGGGTTACCGAGCCCGTAGGCTCGGGCAAAAATTGCCCGTAGAACCCGTATAAACGGGATCAGGGTGGTCAACCACCCCGAACGAGGCTCTGCCCCTCGGCGGAACCTCGTCCGGGTTCCTCTCCGCCCAAAGGCAGAGAGTTCCCCTCTGCCTCAGTAGCAGAGAGTTCGACCGAATAGCTGAGACGTCCAAAAAGGACTGACTCACACTATATTCATCCACACGCCCACGTGTGTCAAATGTGGCACAAGGCCGGTTTAATGTGGGCTTTCCGACCCCGTAGGCTCGGGCAAAAATTGCCCGTAGAACCCGTATAAACGGGATCGGGGCGGTCAACCACCCCGAACGAGGCTCTGCCACTCGGCGGAACCTCGTCCGGGTTCCGCTCCCCCCAAAGGCAGAGAGTTTCCCTCAGAGGCAGAGAGTTCGACCGAATAGGTGAGACGTCCAAAAAGGACTGACTCACACTATATTCATCAACACGCCCACGTGTGTCGAATGTCGCACAAGGCCGGTTTAAGGTGGGCTTACCGAGCCCGTAGGCTCGGGCAAAAATTGCCCGTAGAACCCGTATAAACGGGATCGGGGTGGTCAACCACCTCGAACGAGGCTCTGCCCTTCGGCGGAGCCTCGTCCGGGTTCCTCCCTGCCCAGAGGCAGAGAGTTCCCCTCTGCCTCAGAGGCAGAGAGTTCGACCGAATAGCTGAGACGTCCAAAAAGGACTGGCTCACACGATGTTTAACAACACGCCCACGTGTGTCGAATGTGGCACAAGGTCGGTTTAATGTGGGCTTTCCGAGCCCGTAGGCTCGGGCAAAAATAGCCCGTAGAACCCGTATAAACGGGATGGGGGTGGTCAACCACCTCGAACGAGGCTCTGCCCTTCGGCGGAGCCTCGTCCGGGTTCCTCCCTGCCCAGAGGCAGAAAGTTCCCCTCTGCCTCAGAGGGAGAGAGTTCGACCGAATAGGTGAGACGTCCAAAAAGGACTGACTCACACTATATTCATCAACACGCCCACGTGTGTCGAATGTGGCACAAGGCCGGTTTAAGGTGGGCTTACCGAGCACGTAGGCTTGGTCAAAAATTGCCCGTAGAACCCGTATAAACGGGATCGGGGTGGTCAACCACCTCGAACGAGGCTCTGCCCTTCGGCGGAGCCTCGTCCGGGTTCCTCCCTGCCCAGAGGCAGAGAGTTCCCCTCTGCCTCAGAAGTAGAGAGTTCTACCGAATAGCTGAGACGTCCAAAAAGGACTGGCTCACACGATGTTTAACAACACGCCCACGTGTGTCGAATGTGGCACAAGGCCGGTTTAATGTGGGCTTTCCGAGCCCGTAGGCTCGGGCAAAAATTGCCCGTAGAACCCGTATAAACGGGATCGGGGTGGTCAACCTCCTCGAACGAGGCTCTGCCCTTCGGCGGAGCCTCGTCCGGGTTCCTCCCTGCCCAGAGGCAGAAAGTTCCCCTCTGCCTCAGAGGCAGAGAGTTCGACCAAAGTATAAAAATTTTATTTATTTTAAAAAAGATTTTATAAAAAAAGTCAAATTAAATGTAAAACCGTCTAGGTGTTGTTTTTTTTGTTTATTTACACGTCTTTTGAGAGAGGTGTATTTTTTTGTAAGCCAGATGGTGTGTGTAAAAAAGAAAAAATCGTGCAATTTTTATGACCCTTTCGGATCAGGAATTTGCCGCCAGAATTGTTTGTCAAACTCTGATTTCTTCTGTGAAATCGTGCAATTTTTATGACCCTTTCGGATCAGGAATGGCCGTCAGAAGCAAAATTTTTGAAGGGCCTCTTTTTATATATTGACCAATGAAAATTAAGTTTTCGAGACCCATAGAAATTCCGGATGGCCCCAAGTGGAGCCGACTTTTTCAAATAAAAGAGACGGCTTTGAGAAACGAAAGGGCAGAAACGAAAAAAGAACGAAAGGGAGCCGTAGCAGAGATCTGAGACGACACGCAGTTGGCAGACCACTTAACACCCTCTCTCTACTTTGACCAGCAAGTGGGCCATAAATCAGCCTTCAACAAACCAAAAATTTCCAAAACCAATCCGGCCTGCTGTCAACGAAAATTCTTCAAAGGAGGTGGGTGCCTTTTGTGAGTTCTGCTAATTGAGGGTCTCTTTAAAAAAAAAAACAAAAAACAAAACAAAACAAACATTATCCCTTTCTTTTTGTATTTTGTAAAGGGTCTAAAAACTTTATCCTTTTTTTGTATTTTTGTAAAGGATTTAAAAACTTTATCCCTTTTTTGTATTTTTGTAAAGGATTTAAAACTTTATCCTTTTGTATTTTTTAAAGGGTCTAATATTTTAAAAAACCAGAGTTTGACTAAACTATTTCATAGCTTGTTTCTGTGGGTATTTCCTTTTTAGAAACCCCAGGAAAATATTGTTATCCTGCCGTGTTAGGCGCACAGAAGGAAATTTTTGTGCAACCTTTCTTGTCTGTATCTTTTGTTTATTGTAAAATAATTGTACAATAAATGTTTTTTCCTGTTTTTAAAATTTTACGCAGTGGTTTGTCTTGTATCGTTAACTCGCGCTTACTAACGGCAGCTATCGTTTCTTCTGCCAACTAAATTTTGTGTCTGGCACAAGGAGTTGGTAGGAGTGAAGAAAAAAAAAAAAAAAGGGAAACAAAATTTTTACATTTTGCACAAAAAAGCCTAGTTGGTGTATTAACGTAAATGCGCTTACTAAATTCCTGAATACAAAGAACAAAATTTGTGTTCGTTTTTACAGGACACTTCTGCGTGATTTTTTGGGGAAATTTTTCTTTGTACCGTCTGGCTGGATAACCTTTCTCATCAGGCTAAAAACTAAAAAAAAAAAAAAGAAGGATTTTTTAGATTAACTCGGATTCAAACGAAAGGGGAATTTGTGTAAAATCCCGCCTTTAGTTTAAAAATTATATTTCAAACCAAACAAACGTAAATTCGGTATTATTTCAAACAAAAATTCTGTTTTGAAGTTATCGGAGGAATTTCGAAGGTGAATTTCTTTTAAAAAATATTCTTCAGTTATTGTGACTGAATTAAACTAAAAAATGTTAAACGAATGTTAACTATATAAAACAAACTGGAAAATCTATGCGTAGGTTTTGCCTATTACTCCTTTAAAAATTTCAAATGTCTTTTTTACTCAAAATTAATATCCAGTAGTCTCGACTGGAGTTATCGTGTTAACCGAGTGTTAACGTTAAAATAACCTGCAAAATTTGCTTTTCATTTCATTTTAAAGAATATACGAAAATTCAGTATTTACTGCTGAAATTAACAAAAATCCTACTTCGACGCTAAATTCACAGAACATTTCGGGTCCCAATCGGTAAAATTACCTGACTTTAAATTTTAAAATAAATTGAAGTGTATTTGCGGGAAGATGGAGGGACTTAATAGACTTATTAAAAGGAGGCGTCAGTTGAAGGGAAGAATTGAGAGATCTATAAACGCGCTGAAGGCCAAAGAAAATATTCTAAAGGCCCAGCTCACTACTCATGAGCAAACGATATTTAAGTGGTTGGAAACCATGGAATCGATTACTGACCAAATAGATGATATCTACCTCGATAGTAACATTGAAGAGTCAGAGTCGGAGGATTACTCCTTTGAACAATTTCAATGTGATACTGTGGAGGCTCTAGCTAAGCTAGGTGAACGAATTACAAAAAATAATGAAAGTGATGTTGTGAAGGTAGATGAGGCTTCTAATTCCGGTACGTGTTCTTTCGCTCCCAAACTTAATTGTCCCAAATTTAGTGGTAAAAACTGTGAAGACAAGTTCGCCTTCAAAAACTTTCTTACTCAATTTCAAAACTGTATGGTAGCGGTGAAATGTAAAGCTATCAAGTTACAATACCTAAGAGGATACCTAGCAGATTATGCTCTGCAGATTATCCAACATTTAACTATTACTAACGAAAATTACGATGTCGCTATTCAGTTGCTAAAAGAAGAATATTGGGATCATGAGTATATTGTGAACGAAATTTTGAAACAAATAAGTGAAAATAAGCCTGTGCTGGACTCTGAATTTGAGGGAGTCAAACAGTATTTAACCAAGGTTAGAGCAGACTTGTTGGAGTTAAAAAACTCATTCGAATTAAATTTCCTAGAAAATAACACACCCGGAAATAAATATGTGAGCTATACTATTTTTTCTAGGTTGCCCAGTGTTTTGAAAAGGGAGATCATTCGTATTGCTGGGACTAATTATCCTTCTCTGAAGCATATTTTTGACAACTATAACGAAGTGATCAAAACTCTCGCCATAACGAGATTTAAGTATAACACTAATAAAGAGGTAAAGTGTAGATCAGATAAGGTATCAAATTTAAACAAATCTTGTTCTGCGTTGCAAAATTTCAATACCTATGTAAAACCCCCAATTATATGCAAGTTTTGTGGCACTGAAAATCATTCTAGCACTTCATGTCCAAAGTTCCCCTCTCTGGAATCTAGATTAGCGAAATGTAAGGAAAGAAGTTTATGTTTTCTTTGCATGAGTCACAGACATGGGAGCCAAGAGTGCATTGCAAAAAATAACGCCTTACCATGGGAATGTAAATTCTGTAAATCCAAAGGACATGTCTGTGCCCTTTGCCCGCTAAAATTTAAGCAAACTAAAACTCTAACCACCAATATGTGTTACAAAAACAGCAGTAAACAACAAGATTTGATTTTACCTATAGTAGCTATAACAGTCTTTAACAGTAACAAACCTTATAAATTCAATTGTTTGGTGGACACAGGAAGTCAGAGATCTTATTTCTCTCGATTTGTGTTAACAAAGGTGAAAGGCAAAAGGGAATTAATTCCATCTACAGAGTTTAGCGTAAAAACATTTTTAGGAACCAAGCAGAAGAAGCTAAGAGAAGTAATGTTTGATGTTGGCTTCAGTGGTTTTCATCGCTCCTTGCCTGTTCTAGTTGATGATGATTTTGATATTGAATTTAATCTTAATGGGTTTCATAAAGTTGTGGAAAATCTCATAGGGTTGAACTACAAATTAGCGGCCAATTTTTGGGGAGGTAAAGGTCCTATTCCAATTCATGGTCTTCTGGGTGTGGATTTAATCCAGTTTATGGGACCCATGCAAATGATTAAATGCATGGATGGATTCGCTTGGCAGATTCCTGAGGGGGTAATTCCATTTGGGAGTGTACAAAACTTTTTGACTCCTAATCAAATGGCTATTTCCAAAAACCGTAAGAAAGCTACTGAAGATAATTTCTGTACGGTAATTTCTCAGTATTCTTCTTGCCCCATTACACACGTGAATTTCGTATTAGAACCTAAAGGGGGACACGTGGATCCTTTTGCGGAAAATTTTAATGAAAGTTTTGTGGAACGCAACCTGGAGAAAATGTTCAGTATAGAATCTCTGGGCTGGCCTAATGAAGACCCAGTTAGTGATTATGACAAAGAGAAGATTGAGCGGTTTGAAAAGTCTATTAAACATAAAGACAATTGTTATTATGTGAGTAACACTAAAATTAATTCGTCAGCTAATGAGGATACGAAGATGTCCAAGGGAAATGTAAGATCTGTATCCAATGCCTTTAAATTTGGAAGGCCTAAAAGAAAGGCTAAAATGAAAGTCGGGAAACATCGTCCTGATGATCCTTATATTTGGTATTGAAACTAAAAGTCATATACACTTTGCGTATAAAATTGTCTACAAATATGTTCCTCATATTAAAAAAAAAAAAAATTATATATTAATTTACTTTGTGTAAAAGTTTTCTTGAATATATTTTTGTGTAAAGGAATCCTTTTCCATAAGGGTGTTTCTATAAATTTATATAAAACAAAGAATCTTGCAATAAACTAGATTTGTTTATTGCACATTCTCTTGAGGGGAGAGTATAAAAATTTTATTTATTTTAAAAAAGATTTTATAAAAAAAGTCAAATTAAATGTAAAACCGTCTAGGTGTTGTTTTTTTTGTTTATTTACACGTCTTTTGAGAGAGGTGTATTTTTTTGTAAGCCAGATGGTGTGTGTAAAAAAGAAAAAATCGTGCAATTTTTATGACCCTTTCGGATCAGGAATTTGCCGCCAGAATTGTTTGTCAAACTCTGATTTCTTCTGTGAAATCGTGCAATTTTTATGACCCTTTCGGATCAGGAATGGCCGTCAGAAGCAAAATTTTTGAAGGGCCTCTTTTTATATATTGACCAATGAAAATTAAGTTTTCGAGACCCATAGAAATTCCGGATGGCCCCAAGTGGAGCCGACTTTTTCAAATAAAAGAGACGGCTTTGAGAAACGAAAGGGCAGAAACGAAAAAAGAACGAAAGGGAGCCGTAGCAGAGATCTGAGACGACACGCAGTTGGCAGACCACTTAACACCCTCTCTCTACTTTGACCAGCAAGTGGGCCATAAATCAGCCTTCAACAAACCAAAAATTTCCAAAACCAATCCGGCCTGCTGTCAACGAAAATTCTTCAAAGGAGGTGGGTGCCTTTTGTGAGTTCTGCTAATTGAGGGTCTCTTTAAAAAAAAAAACAAAAAACAAAACAAAACAAACATTATCCCTTTCTTTTTGTATTTTGTAAAGGGTCTAAAAACTTTATCCTTTTTTTGTATTTTTGTAAAGGATTTAAAAACTTTATCCCTTTTTTGTATTTTTGTAAAGGATTTAAAACTTTATCCTTTTGTATTTTTTAAAGGGTCTAATATTTTAAAAAACCAGAGTTTGACTAAACAATTTCATAGCTTGTTTCTGTGGGTATTTCCTTTTTAGAAACCCCAGGAAAATATTGTTATCCTGCCGTGTTAGGCGCACAGAAGGAAATTTTTGTGCAACCTTTCTTGTCTGTATCTTTTGTTTATTGTAAAATAATTGTACAATAAATGTTTTTTCCTGTTTTTAAAATTTTACGCAGTGGTTTGTCTTGTATCGTTAACTCGCGCTTACTAACGGCAGCTATCGTTTCTTCTGCCAACTAAATTTTGTGTCTGGCACAAGGAGTTGGTAGGAGTGAAGAAAAAAAAAAAAAAAGGGAAACAAAATTTTTACAAAATAGCTTAGACGTCCAAAAAGGACTGGCTCACACGATGTTTAACAACACGCCCACGTGTGTCGAATGTGGCACAAGGCCGGTTTAATGTGGGCTTTCCGAGCCCGTAGGCTCGGGCAAAAATAGCCCGTAGAACCCGTATAAACGGGATCGCGGTGGTCAACCACCTCGAACGAGGCTCTGCCCTTCGGCGGAGCCCCGTCCGAGTTCCTCTCTGCCCAAAGGCAGAGAGTTCCCCTGAATAGCTGAGACGTCCAAAAAGGACTGGAGTATTTAGTGTCCTCCCCACGAGGGACAGATGTGGCACAAGGCCGGGTTTAAAGTGGGGTACCCGAGCCCGTAGGCTCGGCCAAAAAATAGCCCATAGATCCCGTATAAACGGGATCGGGCCGGTCAACCTCCCCGAACGAGGCTCTGCCCTTCGGCGGAGCCTCGTCCGAGTTCCTCTCTGCCCAAAGACAGAGAGTTCCCCTCTGCCTCAGAGGCAGAGAGTTCGACCGAATAGCTGAGACGTCCAAAAAGGACTGGAGTATTTAGTGTCCTCCCCACGAGGGACAGATGTGGCACAAGGCCGGGTTTAAAGTGGGGTACCCGAGCCCGTAGGCTCGGCCAAAAATAGCCCGTAGATCCCGTATAAACGGGATCGGGTTGGTCAACCACCTCGAACGAGGCTCTGCCCTTCGGCGGAGCCTCGTCCGAGTTCCTCTCTGCCCAAAGGCAGAGAGTTCCCCTCTGCCTCAGAGGCAGAGAGTTCGACCGAATAGCTGAGACGTCCAAAAAGGACTGGAGTATTTAGTGTCCTCCCCACGAGGGACAGATGTGGCACAAGGCCGGGTTTAAAGTGGGGTACCCGAGCCCGTAGGCTCGGCCAAAAATAGCCCGTAGATCCCGTATAAACGGGATCGGGTTGGTCAACCACCTCGAACGAGGCTCTGCCCTTCGGCGGAGCCTCGTCCGAGTTCCTCTCTGCCCAAAGGCAGAGAGTTCCCCTCTGCCTCAGAGGCAGAGAGTTCGACCGTCAAGCCGAGTCGTCCAAAAAGGACTGGGTCTCACTACTGCTTCCTCTTGAGGCGCAGTATTTATGGTGTACGGGATAGTCCATTTACTACTATGGGTAAGTTCCCATAACAGTATCTAATCTGTAACTTGTAGAATATTGTAAATACCATTCATGAAAATATTTACTAGTATATCTCATACCGCTTGACAGCGCCCGACCATGTTTGAAGCCATCAACTGTGATAGATTCATGTTTAATTCTTCTATAAATTCGTCAGATTATTTGAATCAATCATTTCTTTATTTGTAGTTAATCTGTACCTTCTAGAATATTATAAATGTACATTGTTCGAAATACTTCTACTAGGTCCTATTTACCGCCAGTCAACGACCGACAGTGTCGAACAGCTCTCAATCATCTTTGAAGCCATCAACCGGTGATAAATTCATGTTTTTAATTTTATTTAATCTATCATAACGTCGATGGATCATTTAAATGCTGCTTGGGTTATGTGTTGAGGTTTTGTTAATGTTGCTGCCTGTTGTAAGAGCATTTAACATTTAAACATTTATGACTGAAGGAAAAACAACGAGAAACCAATTTTCAACAACGATAAAAAATATATATTGAAAACAAGTACAAAACAATTTGTGCGCATGTGTGAATATTAAGGAAGGAAAAGTAGTCTCCCTTTTACTGTTATCTTGAATAAGATAAAAAATGTTATTTCTTGAATAGAATGTTCAGTGTTCTATGTAGAAATAGAATGTTAAGTTTACGAATGGAATACAGTTAATTTAGATCTGTGTTGTTTGTATAGATATACAGAGTTTTAGTTTGTAACTTGGCTTGGTCACAGAAAATGAATAGTGTAATGTAATAATACTAATTTCTGTGTCTGCGTGTGCGTGGTGAGTAGAATCGTGAATGGTGTAGACACGCGTAAGTTGCTGGACTCGACTAGTTATTTCTGGAATAAAAACTGTTTATATATGTGTTGAATAGGCTCCAGGAACTATGCGGGAAAACTGAATGAACACAAAAATGTATGATTGGATAAAACAAATCAACCAATTACTGATTTTTTAACAAAAGTAAGTTGAGCGAATTCATGGCAGAAAAATTCAGTGTGGTAACTGCGATTAGTAAATTGTCCTGTGGTAGACAGTATTTATTTATTAACCAAATATAGATGAGTAATTTGTAGGCGTGGTAATCGTAGTAGTCACTACAGATTATTTAAATTTAGTCAATTCAATCTTTGTACTTATTCGATAACTTCTAGAATATTGTAATTGTACATTTTTTGAAATATGACTACTACATCATATTTACCAGCCGACAACGTCCGGCAGTGACAAAGATAGCAGGACCAATTTTCAAGACATCAGCTGTGATAAATTAATTCTTCCAAGAATTAGTCAGATTATTTAAATTTAGTTAGTTTTCTCTTTGGAGTAAACTGTAACTTGTCGTATGTATATTCTTGGAAATATTGCTGCTACATACTATTTACAGCGCGACAACGCCCGATAGCGCCGAAAACGCACGACCCTTTTTGAAGCCATCAACAGCGATACATTCATGCTTAGTTCTTTCATGAATTTGTCAGATTATTTAAATGTATTCAGTTCTCTCTTTGTACTTAATCTGTAAGTTGTAGAAAATGCTAACTGTACATCCTTGGAAATATGACTATTACATCATATTTACCTCCCGACAACGCCCGATCAACGCGCAACGATCTTTGAAGACATCAACACTGATAACTTCAGTTTAATCCTTCCTTAAATTCCTCAGAATATTTAAATTTAGTCAATTATCTCTTTGTACTAAACTGTAACTTTTAGAATGATGTAAATTTACATTCCTGGGAATATTACTACTACTTACTATTTACTGTCTGAAAGTGCGGAACAACGCCCGACCAAATTTGAAGCCATCAACAGTGATGAATTCATTTTCCATAAATACATCCGACAATTTAAATTTAGTCAATTCTCTCTTTGTACGTAATCGTTAATTTCTGGAATATTGTAAATGTACATTCTTGGAAATATTACTAATACATACTATTTACCCATAGTAGACATTTAGGGCAATTGATGGGCTATCCTTGAGGTCTATCGAGTTATCTCCTCTTCGTTTCGTAACCCTTTCAACAGGGGTCTCTCTCTCCCGGGAGTATAAATACTGGTTGACCTTTCGCCTCTTTCTCTCTTTCTCTGCTTACGCGCACGTGTGAGCAACCGTGTCGATTTCGGCCGCGGGCCGAGACCTCGCACGTGGGGCGAGGTACAAAAACTTTCTCTTAACATTTTCCAATATGTGAACTCTAATACACAACCAGCGTTTCCCACGTTCAGGGAATACGCTAAAACAAATACACCCCGTACGGACATTTCAATTCAACACACACACAATAACTTTCCATACAGACACTAACGTTTTATTCATGTTTTAAATGATGTATCTGTAACTCGTGTATCAATCTGTTTGTCATTAATATATATTTGTTTTGTACATATATATCTGTCTTGTTCGTTTTATTTTTGCTTTCTTTGGACTCCATCATAGTCCAACATTCTCATGTAGCGGGACTGGCCAGCAGGAAGTCTTAGTCCAGAGATTTAATCCTCACATTAACCCGCCGGTCCCCTACAGGTCCGAGCAGATAAACAAAATGAATTAGTGGAATTTAGACGATTACTGTCCATGTTAATTATATATAATGAGATATGATAGACATGAAGGCATATTGTCTAAGGCGTAGTCGCGAGACAGGCGTTATCGTGCAGTTTCTTAGTATTCACAGATGGTAAACTATTAGTGCAGCTGCAGGGCTTTCTTTAGTGTCGTAGTAAATAAAATAAGTGTCGGAGTTAGCTCCTCCTCGGCTCCTTAATCCTTCAACAGGGGTCTCTCTCCCCCCCCCCTGGCTATAAATACTGGCTGACCCTTCGCCTCGATCTCTCTTTTCCACTTGGGCCTTGGGCCGCCACCTCGCGCGGAGGTGAGGTAAATCTCTCTAACACCAATATGTGACCACTCACAGATACAGCGTTTCCCAAATTCTGGGAACACGCTAAGAACAATACACGTACGTACGAACACTCACTACAACACACACACATAATTTCTCCACACATACACTATGTAACTGTCCATGTCTTTGTTTAACTTGTTATTAATATATATTTGTTTGCCCATATATATCGGTTTTGTTTGTTTTCTTTGTCTTCTTTGGACTTAATTAAAGTCCAACATTCCCATGTAGCTGTACCGGCTAGCAGGAAATTTTAACCTTCTGATATCTCTTCACATCTTCAACCCACGGCCCACTACATAAGTAAGCCGAATTTATACGATTATAGTCCCTGTTAATTATATATTATGATGTATGATAGATATTTAATAGATTCACAGAAGGCATATTGTGTTAGGCGTCGTCAAGAGGATTTGGGCATTGTCGGCGGTGTTTAGTGTTTACAGATAGTATACTATTAGGGTAATTGGTGGGATTTCCTTGAGGTCTCAGCAGATAAAGCAAAAAAAGATAAGCCGAAGTTAGAGGATTATAGTCCATGTTAATTATGTCTAATGACATATGATAGACATGAAATGGATTTACAGAAGGAATATTGTCTAAAGCGTAGTCGTCTGGAGACTGGCTATATCGGGCGATGTTTACTGTTCACAGATCATTAGGGCGTTCCTAGCAGATAAACAAAATAATAAATAAGTTGACAGGGTCTAGCATTCAGGTCTTTTCCTCAAGCTGAAAAGTACCTCAGCTTCATTTTTGAGCTGATCCAGTCATTCCTATGAAATCGTGAAATGAAAGTTGTCCTGAACGGCCACTCACCTACATCCTTTCGTACTAACGCGGGTGTCACCCCCCCAGGGCTCCATCCTTGGTCCTACACTGTTTTTAACCTTCATTAACGACCTTCCCAATGACATCAGCTCTCAACTCGGCATCTACGCTGACGACACTACCATTTACCCCTGCCTCGATACTAAGGCTGATCAGTCCGACAAGGTAAAATGGCAGCTGATATACAAAACGACCTCAAGACCGTTGTTAACTGGGGCAAAACATGACTTGTCAATTTTAATGCCTCCAAAACTAAACTTCTCTCCATGAATCATCTGAGAGACTCCTCTCTGCCTTCCATCAGTATGGCTGATGCTAACTTCCAGGAAAGTAACTCGTTGACCTTTCTTGGGTTAACGTTCTCAGCTAACATGAAATAGAAAGATTATATTGAATCTATGGCTAGTTCAGCTGCTAAGAAAGTCAGATCACTGTGTCGAGTGAGACAATTTTCTCCTGAATCTATCTTGCATATCTATAAGTTTACCATGCTTAGTATATTGTTTTTCTATATTATGTCCAGTGCCCCTGAGATTTACCTGGAGCTCCTTGATAAGATCCAAAGAAGAATCAGCAATATTATTGGTCCTGATCTGGCATCTCAGCTTCAGTCACTTTCCTACTGCAGCCTCTCTCTGCCTTTTCTATGAATACTTTTATGGTAATTGTTCGGATGAGCTCTTCACTATGGCATGTAGACTGTGTGAATTTAAGCGCAATACTAGACTGAGGACGAGATCTCATCAGTTTTCAGTTGAGCTAGCTTGATGTAGCCGTAACTTATACGCTAACAATTTCCTTTCTTACACCTCTCACTTGTGGAACTCTCCCATGGCTCCATACGATCCAGCCAACTTTAATTTGCGACAATTTAAATGCAATGCCAATCGCTATCTGATGTCTTCCTGAATGCTTTTTTCTCTTTCTATTCTTCACTAATGTTTCTGTTCCTAATTCCTCCACACCCTGTAACCCCTTGCATGTTAATGGCTTTGCTTGGGGTGACACTGATTAAAAAAAAATTGCCTAAAGAATTGAAAGGTGTTGCTGCTGATGAAATGGTAGTATGAGTTGCGGGAGCCACAACTTTTGTTGTGAAGATGGAAGGGTTTCATTTTATGGATCCTGGTGCAATTTTGTCCCAAAAACAATATTTGGCAGATTCGTGTGAGTCCAGATTCTAATCCTATGATTAATTTGGACAGTCATGTTTACATCACTGTCTATCCATTTCTTAGTACCTTTTCTAACCCTAGGATTAACTTGTGGGATCACAGACTATTTATACAATTAGTTTTAATCCATGGGTCAACATAGGTATAATCCCAGCCCAGGTGACAGGCCAGATAGGCCAAATTCTATTATTGCTCTCCTCACCCGCTAAACTTATTGTGGTCACAATTCCCCCTTGAAGATCCAAAATTCACCCCTGCTGAGAACCCTTGGTCTAATTGATTTTATTTAGTTTCTTTTTCTTTTTGTTCATGTATTCGTCTCTTTTATTATTGAATATCCCACATAGTGAGAATAGAAATTCTGCCAAGAAAGGTGAAATGTAAAAATTTTGATACAAATTTACTGTGGGTGGTCCAGCGATTAAAGCACTTTCTATACATTATCATCTTACTAAACTGCTTTCTCTTTTAATTAGAGTAGCATTTTTTAAATCAAAATGATGGTCAAACTAATTACGATGAGTAACTGTGCATTTAGTGTGTTGTTCTCTTTTGTGTTCATATAATCTTTTATTTAAATGCCTTGAGGTTTCTTCTATGTATTACCTGTGGCAATTATTACAGGTGATAGAGTAAATTCTTCCTTCAAGTTTTAGTTTATTACTTTGTTTTGTATTAATTAAATCTTTTATTCTTTTAGAAGTAGTAACAAATTTTATGTTAAGCTTACATAAACGCTTTTCAGTTGTACACTTTATATTATTTGGACTATTGTCCACATCTTTGTTGCCATGTTTATCACAATGTTTCGGCCGTTGTACGCTCCGGCCTTCTTCAAGTGATTGGAATGCCGAACTGAACCCTTTATTTCGTTCACTGGGGTAGACTGTTCTAGTTCCACGTGCCATGTTTAATGGATGTCAGTTATCAGTTATCTCCTGTTAATTTCCCTCTGAAAGTTCTCCACTGCCTTAACCGGGTACTGAACTCACACTCTTTGGGTCCTGTCACTGGATCGAAACTAACACCTTTATCCAATGTGTCATGTGTCCTTGAGAACATCTGTGTATGAATTTCTGGGTATTATAAACCTAATGTCTTCAGCAACCATTTTTACCAGTGCTCATATTGCAATTTTTTGCTGTTATCATTGCATGTTTTTACCAGAGCTCATATTGCAACATGGCGACAAAGATGAGGACAATAGTCCGAATAATGTAAATAATGTACATAATACCTCATCTCAGAAATATAGACAGATATTTTCAGTTGTAGTTGAGATAGAGATGGTGGGTAGAACAATATATTTTGATTTGTTGGATTTGTCAGAAAGGTTTACTATTTTGAAAATTATGACAAGCCTTTTGTATTGTGTTGAATATGAAATAATTAGGATATTAAAAGTGTTTTCAGTGTATTTTAAGGAAATAAATTTTTGTTAATTTTAACACCTCCAAAATGAAACTGCTCTGTTTTAACCACATGAACCCTTTTTTGATTTCCATCAGCATGGCTTATGCTAACCTCCAGGACAGTGACTCATTGTGCTTTCTTGGGCTAATATGTTCTACTGACATGAAATGGGAAGATTATATTGAATCAATTGCTAGGTCTGCTGCTAGAAAAGTTGGTTCACTGTGTCATGCTAGACAATTTTTCTTGCTAGAATCTATCTTGCATATTTATAAGCTTGCCATTCATCCATGCTTTGAATATTTTTATCACATCATCTGATCTGGTGCTTCTGCTATCTATTTAGAGATTCTTGATAAAATCCAAAGAACCTGCAATGTTAGTGGTCTTAACTTGTCATCTTGGCTCCAGTCACTTTCTCACCACCATACTATAGCTTCTCTGTGCTTTTTCTGAGCAGACCTCAAATGTCATGACATACAGAAGATGTGTTTTCTGGACAGATATCAAAGGACATGTCACATAGAAGAAGATCTACTTTCTGGGCAGACCTCAAATGTCGTGACCTTCAGAAGGTCATCAAAGGTCATCTGGGAAGGCATCAAAGGATATGGCACATAGAAGAACATGCATTTTCTGGACAGACCTCAAATGATATGGCACACAGAAGATTTATTTTCTGGGCAGATATCAAAGGACATGGCACACAGAAGAAGATGCACTTTCTAGGCAGACCTCAAATGTCATGGAACATAGAAGAAGATGCATTTTCTGGGCATTCCTTGCATTTACTCTTGCCTGATAAATTTGCTAAAATATTTTGTAAGTATCTGGATTTATACTTTTTTCTCTCAAGAATTTTTTAGAAAGATGTTAAATGCTATTCATTTATCAGTTTGGTTATTTACAAGAAAAGTGTTTAATACTTTTCTGTCAGTTCTTGAGATAAAATAGTGTTAACTATTGTTTTTTAAATGGTATAACCAGTTATCTCTCCCTCCCCAATTTAATGGACTATTCCTATCAGCAGTGGCAGCAGCAGGTGCATAGACTTGCATCCCCTTCTTCCCAGTGTTCATTGGGTCATTAGATACTATTTAAACTGCTGTGATTTCTCCTTTGGCATTTTAAAATAACTACTGACATTTGAAACCAGACCTGGACTCTTATGAATGATAGCAGAGCATTTTGGTAGCAAAGATTATTCACAATGGAAAATAGAAATTGAATTATGGAAAATGTTTACTGAAATGGACAAAACAAAACAAGGTATAGCACTGACACTCTCCTTGGAAGGAAAAGCATGAGAAATTTCCACAGCTATCGCTAAATCTCTCCTAATGACTGATGATGGTGTTAAAAATATTCTAACTGAATAGACAGCTACCTAACCCCGTTTTTATGGGGTCTACGGGAAATTTTTGCCCATGTCTATGGGCTCGGTTTTAACCCCGCATTAAAAATGGCCCTGTCACATCCTGCCTCGCGGGGATGTAAGGTAAATAACCTTTTAGATTTATTTGCCTAGAGGAACTACTAACATTTAAAACCAGACCTGGGCTCTTATCAAATAGAATACATAAATCCAGTTTGATATATTTGGGTTTTTTAAAAGTTCTAAAAATAGATTTTTCAACAATAAAAGTTACTGAGGGTGTATAGAGTAATACTGGTGTCAATAGAAAAACCTTCCTTTTGGCATACCATTTTTTGCAGCTATGTTAAATTTTGCCAAAATTTTTCTATCCACATAACTTATCAAGTTCAGTGTGCTTTAAATTAGGTATTATTATAACAAAGTCATTTATTTTTAGAATTATCAATTTTCTTAGTTCTACATATTTCCTGGTATTATGATCATTTTCAAATTAACAATTTCCAAGATGTCACAATAGATTTTAAGTGTTTGAACAACAAAAGATTAATCAGAACTTGTTCTTCAAAGATTTGTTTCCACTCAGCAATTTGTTAATTAAAATAATTCAAGTTGCATTTCAACTGCTTTACACTTCACAAGAATTTCAAATGCAAAATTTTATGAAATTCAGGAGAATGAAGTAGAATTATGAATAATTCTATTTTTATTTTGTGTTTACACAATAGATAAAAATAAATTTTGCTTATTTCAAATATTCTGTCAGTAAATGAACGATTGATAATAGATTTATAAAAATGTAATTTAATGTTCCAGTTTCTTTTTTCTTCTTCCTTTCTTCTACTTCTTTTCCTTTTCTTATTCCTTTTTATACTTTTTTCTTTTTCTTCCTCTTTTATTTTTTCCTTTTTTTCTTCTTCCTCTTTTTTCCCCTTTTTATACTTCTTTTCCTTCTTCTTTGTTATGAAATTCAGGAGAATGAATGAGAATTATGAATAATTTCATTTTTATTCTATGTTTACACAATAGATAAAAATAAATTTTGCTTATTTCAAATATTTTGTCAGTAAATGAACAATTGATAATAAATTTATAAAAATGTAATTTAATGTTTCAGTTTTTTTTCTAGTTGAATTGTTTGAATATAAAATTTATGTCTGGCATAAAACATCCCTATTAAGCTTTTCAAAGTAAGAAAATTATTTTTGGGAAACTTTTGTTTTACTAATTGAATCCTTGTACAGACCCCTTCTTCCACCACAAATCAAAGGTTTAAGAAAACTGAACGGCTGTAAATCTGAGTTGTTCTCCTTTAATCATCAATATCAACCCTCCCCTGATTGATTGATCTTATGTATCTGTAACTGTAGCCACAGATTGCCTGTGATAATGGTTCCCATGTAAATTAGCAGAACAAATTTAGCAGTGATGCCATCTAAAGACTATCTTCTTCAAACTGTCATTCTCCAAACTACATTCAAATTTTTACCTTCCTCAGACACACCCTAGTTGACGTCTTTTTTGTGTTGATGTTCAATAATAGTTTAGCAGACCATTTATTTTTTAGAGAAGTGTATCTCTGCTTGGACTTCCTAAACAAAGGAAGACAAAAACAATGGGTAAGTTGATTTTGATTGGCTGAGCCAGTGTGGGAATGATAGATACACAGAAAGGTTTTTCAATAAGTTGGTTCTTACATGTCGAACAATGTAGACGTGTTCTTTGATGACTGGAAACATCTCCCCAATGGGGAGAGAGCAACCCCACTGAAAAGTAGAAATATATACGTTGGCGTTAATAGAATAATAGGGTTAAAAGCCCATTTGTTGATGTCTTTCATATCTGGACCCCAAAACTTTTCACTACCTGGCCGGGAGAATACAAGAGAAGAAACAGAAGATTCAACAATATGAGTAAATTGGTGCCGTTGACCCCCACCAGGGAGAATGCAACATATACTCAATTTGGCACAGTGATCAAGACAAAAGGTGGACGTACTAACGGCCGATGGAAGGGCTCTCAGAAGCCGGGGAGTTGGAAACATCAAACTCAGTATCAACAATGGTAACCCCATCACAGTCAGTGTCAAAAAAAAACAAAACCAAAGTACAAGAGTGATCACCATCAATGAAGCACACGGTAGTCGCTGCAAGGTAAGCAACCAACGTAGAAATGACAAAATGGGGTTACACGTCCAACCGTTACTTCTCACCAGCAAAGACGCGTCTGTCTCTCCCCCACCAAAAAACGGCTCGCTTTATACAGCCGAGGCCCGACCATAATTTACATATGAATCACTAGACGAGATTTCGCGTTAGTCGTCTGAGACCACCTGTCATAAAACATGGGCGCCGCCATTTTGATTCTTTCCTCATTCGTCCAGTATTTCATGTTTCCAGGAACTGTTGCTACATTTGCGTAAGCGTCCACTATTCTACTTACATATCACGCATGCCACTCGTTGGCTCTTAGGTCCGCTACAACAGAAGATTCAACAATATGAGTAAATTGGTGCCATTGACCCCCACCAGGGAGAATGCAACATATACTCAATTTGGCACAGTGATCAAGACCCCCCCCCCAGCATGAGACAGAAGATATACAACATTGCATTATTTCGTGCCATTGACCAGGACCTGCCAGCATGGGGGTGCACAGAATGAGGGTTACAACACAACGTGAAAAAGTTTGGAGAGGATTTTCGAATTGAGGACTCAAGAATGGGAATATGAAAAAAAAGAAAAAATAATCTAGACATAAGGACAGAAAAAAAATAACTGTAAGTATGATGATATTTATTCCAGCTCACACACTCACACCCACTCACACCCACACACTCACACCCACACCCCCACCCCCACCCACACAATCTAAGCAACAAACCAAAATAGGAAGTTTGATGGAAAAAATGAGAAAAAAGTAAAAAAAAAAACAGTCAACGAACAGGACCTGATGGACTAACAATAAAAAAAGGACAAATAAGGAAAAGAAAGAAGGAAATGACACTGTGAACACCCGCACTCATGCATACACACTGGTGCGACAATGTCTGTCACTTTTGATGAAACATTTTAGTGAGAGACTGATTTTGTTGTTTTGTCTTTTTACAAAAGTTTAGAACCATATGCGAAAATATATTGTTGATTTTGATTGGCATGCTGTAATGGTGTATGTCTGGTAGTCTGTGGCCGTGTGGAGACTTGAATTTGTGTACAGGAAAATGGCTTTAATTTGTGTACGGGCACAATTGAAAATTGTTTTGAAAAAGAAAAACTGATGACATTTTGTGATGGGGCATTCCCACTAATTTCTGTGTACTGTTAATGACTGTGTTCTTGTATGCATTAAAATGTTTAGATTATTTTGTTAATTGTAATTAATTGACAAATGATTGTTTTGTTCATTTTTGTAACAGTGAGTGGAATTCTTTTTTTATTTTAAGAGCCGTATGTGTGTCCTTTTGTTTCCATTGGTTGAAGAGTTAAGTTCTTAATTGGTGAATTTTGCGAGTTAATTTTTGTGGAAAAGTTAAGTTAATTAATTGTTGTGGGAATAAGTAGTTTCAGATTTCCAAATGCATAGTTTCAGATTTCCAAATGTGCTTGGGTCTGTGTCCTGGTGGTGGAAATTGTCACACCTGGCTATATAGATAGAAACTGGATAATGGTGGGTAGAGTGGGGACTTTATGCTGTGAAGTGAAGTGAATATATCCCCAAGATACACCCAGGGTCAAGGAAGGTCCCTGACGACCAAAAGGAATTGGTCAAGTGGCTTGTGAGATGCCAGGTCGCAGTAGACAACAAAGAAAATAAAAACTTTGTCACCATGGTAGAACCAGTAATGGATTAGGTAGGAGGTGCTGAGTAGGTGTGGTTATTTTCCCTGTGGGGATAGTCAAGGTCAGAAGGAATTGGGGATGGTATGATTTGAGTTTTGACACACTGAGGCAGATGGTTAATAACAGTGATTATAGAAAATTAATGGTGGTAAATTTGTGAAGATTTGTTCAAGTAAATCTGGTAATACGCAAATAACAAAGTATTCGCCCTTGCATGGAGTATTGCTGCCATATATGGTCTGGGGCCCCTGCTGTTTGCCTCGGGGTTCTTGTTAAGATCCAGAGACGGATAGGCAACGTGATTGGCCCTGATCTGTCATCTCGTCTGCAGTCGCTCTCTCACAGACGCGATGTTGCCTCGCTCTGCCTTTTTTACAAGTACTTCCATGTAATTGCTCCGAGGAGTTGCGTTCGCTTGTCCCCAGGCCTTGTGAATTTAAACGCCCCACCAGGCTGGCATCCCGCTCCCACCCCTACACCGTGGAAACTGTTAGGTGTAGACGTCTCTTCTACTCCAATAGCTTCATGTCTCGCACATCCCGCCTATGGAACTCCCTTCCTTACTACTGTTTCCCTGACAAATACAATCTCCAAAGGTTTAAGTGTAGCGTCAATCGACATCTCCAGTTGCCTTGATCTATCCGCTTCCCTTCTCCACATCCTTTCTTTTCTCATTCCTATCTGCTCTCGCTCCGGATCTTTTGTGGCCCCCTTGCCTTGATCGACCCACTGTCTTTCTCTTTCTCCACATCCCCTCCCTTGCCACTCCTATCTGCTCTTCCTCCGACCCTTCTTTAACCCCTTGCCTGATAGTGGCCTCCAGCCTTGCTTGGGGTGATATGATTAAAAAAAAAAAAAAAAAAAAAAAAAAAAAAATTAATTGGTTGTGGTTGAATAAATAGGGTGATAATGGAGCATGTGTCGTGAATCATTGTGAGTATGAAATAATTGTGGATCATGGTATATTTAAAGTGTAAAATTTAGTTGGCAAGGACATGGCTCAGTTATGGAATTGGTTGATTCTGTAGCATGGGGTCTTTGTGGCATGTATTGTGTGATTTTTGGATCAGTGTTTTTTTCTGTGAATTGTATGTATATTTCATGTAAGTCTCAAGTGAAGAGGCAAAGAATTTTCTTCTCCCCAGAAATATTGGATTGCAGTGGTGGTACCTGCTGACCTGGGTAGAGGGGACATTGGAGAGGTCAAAGTTCACTGTTGGAGTGACTTGTATCCAGACTGGCATCTGAGGTGTTGATCTTGGGTCATGCAAACTAGTGACCAAGAATGAACAAAGGATTGTTTGGCATTGTGCTTTTTTGTTAAAAAAATGTTTGTGAAGCATGAAAAACTGGTCAAAGTTTTGTTGTTTATGTTCGTTCTTTTTCAGGAATGGTATATACGCAAACCGGAGGGGTTCATGTGACCAGGGCCCCATGAAGAAAAAATGTAAGGAGTAGACCTTGCAGACACGGAAGAGGGGGAATTTAGAGTAATATAGTTGAAATAAATATAAATTAATTTTTTTTTTAATGATTAGATAAGGAATGTTAAATAATATTTTAGCAGATGATTATTTTTTAATGAATTGTATCTCTGCTCGGAATTCCTCAGTTTGACCTTAGGGATCAGATACAAGACGAAATAAAGGAAGTTGATTTTGATTGGCTGAACTAGTATGATAGATAGAGAAATGTTTTTTGCGGGGAGTTGGTTTTTAGCCATCGAACAATGTAGATGTGTTCCTTTTGCATCTGGAAGCTGCTCCCCAGTGGAGGGGGAGAACAACCACAGTGGCTAGTTAGAAATGTGCATGTCGATGTGTTTAATAAAATAGTTATGTTAAAATTCACTTTGTTGAAGTTCTTTTATCTCTGAATCAAAACAACTAGCGATCACTGGCTGGAAGATGATAAAAAGAAGAGAGAGAAGTTACAACATATGAGTGAATTGACACTGTTGCTCAAGACCACACCCATGACGGGGGGGGGGTATGCAACAGTGGTCTGAATCTCTTTTAAATCTCTATAGATCTCTAGACATTATTTATCTGAATGTCACCGATTCTCATCTTTGTCGCATATAAATATATGTAAGACACGCATGTATATTCTTACTCCTGAAAGAGTAAACTTTCCTGCATCCTGCCCCATGGATGTCTGGGACAGTTTTTGTCAATATCAGATTTTTGCAAAGTTATCAAAAGAAATGTTAGCTCCTTAAAGTCATCATGGAATTAAGAGAATCAGTCAGTCAGTTATGTGCCATGTGTGATACATGCTTAGGCGATCATGTATCTTTCGATACATGACTGACGAGGCAGATATTTTCCCTGCAGTAGGTTGCCATTACTTTCTGCGATAGACCAGTTGCCATCCAAGGTTATAGAACCTGGTCTGTCCTGCTACTTACCTATAGCTGGGGGGGGGGGGGGAGAAGAGGATTCATACCTTTTCCAAGGGTATTAGCATGTAAATGAATGTAATGGATACAACTGGAATTTGGACTCAACTCTCTGATTCCTCAATCTGAGCCGCTATCCATTACTCCACTGTAGGATTTAAAAATAAATTAAAATATAGTTTTTGTGAATCATTTAAATGTCATGAGATTTTCTATCGAATTCTGGAAAATCTAAGCAGACTTACATTTTGTGCGCACACACACACACACACACACAGAGTTACATATTAGAATTTTTTCCCAAAATATTTATCTTTAGCTGTAATGTAAAATAATCAATTCTTCACATGAAAATCATTAATTTAAAAGAATGATGAGCTCATCAAAGAATAAAAATAAAATCTGTTTATTTTACACACTTCATAAAGCAAACACATCTTAATATTTATGTTCATACCATCCTATTCAGATTACTATCCTCATCTTGGTTGTTATGCTCACAATATTTAGCATTGTTCAAATATTTGTCTTAGTAAGTTATAAGTTCTGTGCTAACAGTTTCTTTCTCTCTCACTTCTTGCTTGCAGAACTGTCTTCTGGCTTCTTGCTTTCCAGCCAAATTTGATCTTCAAAAATTTAAATGCAATCATTTTCTTCCGTCTTCTTAATTCCTGTTCTTTTATTGTTCTCTCTTTTTAATAATGTTTATTTTTCTTATATTCTCTCATACTAAGTAACCCCATTTACATCTTAGTGGCTTTATTGCCTTGTTTGTTGTGAAAGGATTTTTAACCCTTTAATTCAATTTCCAGGGGTAAATTTTTCTCATTAGGCTTTCCATACTTAGGGGATATCCCTTGTAAGTTAATATTTTCCCGTTTATCTTTGTGTTACCTAGCCTGGAGATTGAGCTCACAACATAAATACAGAAGTTAGGTTTAAGGTTTCAAAATTGCACCACTGTATTGTCTAAGTAGATTAACATATTGGTTAAAACTTATCTTGTTCAATCTATGGGTCGGAAAAGTCATCATTTCAGTTTAAAAGAAAAACCAAGTTTCATGAAGTAAAATAGACTGGAGATCATTAATTGATAAAAGGCATCCTCTAAGCATGGAAAGGGAATGAGAACAATCTATCCTTAGAAACTGAATGAAGGTTTTAGTTCAATATTCAAGTATAATAGATACCTGAAAAGTATAGCAACCAAGATAAGTATACTCGTCTGAATGGAAAAGCATCTAATAATCTTAATGTTTATTCTGAATAATTTTAAAATTCCACATAACAGAAATGATTGTAAATTGTAAAACAATTTAAAACAAATCAATGTTTTGAAGAATTTAAGAGAATTCATTTAACAATTATCAAATTTTCTCTGGCACTGAAGCAAAAAACAAAACACTAAAATATTAAGGGAGGTAACTCTGTTTCAAGGGAATTAACTTTTTTCATCCGTCTAAGCGTTCCCAATCTCTTCCATCGTCCGTTGCATTGTTTTTTCAAGGATGTCATCAAAAACCGATTTCATCACTCCCATACAAGAAGTACCAAACGTGTGGGTGATGAGGGAGAAGTTCTCGGAATGTAACACAAATTTCTTGTAGATTTCGTCCAAAGTACGACTGAAAAACGACAAAAAGAGATACAATTATGTTTGATTTGTTGTATTATTATTTTTTTTTAAATTACGTTTTTTGTGTTTATATCACATTTTCGCTCAAATTATTCTTGAGACTTAACATTAAATTGTGGAGATTCAGAGTAAAGAAGTAGTTTGAGATAAGACTTGAAATCCTATCTTGTGATTTGTTTATGTCAGTTGTCAGTTATCTCCCGTTAATTCCCCTCTCCAAGTTCTCCACTGCCTTAACCGGGTATTGAACTCACACTCTCAGGGTCCTGTCACTGGATCTAACTAACGCGAGATAACACATAGTGGATAAAGGCGTTAGTTAGATCCAGTGACAGGACCCAAAGAGTGTGAGTTCAATACTCAGTTAAGGCAGTGGAGAACTTGGCGAGGGGAATTAACGGGAGATAACTGACAACTGTGAGCAAAATAAAGGGTTCAGTTCGACATTCCAAGCACCTGAAGAAGGCCGGAGTGGACAACAGCCGAAATGTTGTAATAAATATGGCGACAAAGATGAGGGCGATAGTCCGAATAATGTAAATAGTGTACATAATACCTCATCTCAGAAATATAGACAGATACTGAGCTATTGAAGCTATTTACATTGTCCACATAGCCTAGAGGATAAAAGTGTTGGTTGAGTAATCCAAAAAGTGACTTGACCCAAAGAGTTGTGAGTTCAATACCTGGCCACAGCAGAGGGAAGGAAAACTTGGTGAGTTGAGTTAATAAAAGGAATTAACTTAAACTGAAATATCCAAAAAAGGCATGTCTTGTGGAATTAGAACAATCTACACCTGTGAGCTAAATAAAAGGTGTGATTCAAAATTCCAACATATATCATCTGAAGAAGGTTTGAGTATATAATAGCCAAAATGCTGTGAATATGGCCATAAAGATGAGGACAAGAATCCAAATGATGTATATGATGATGAACTACATCTGTGTCCTGGGTAAGACGATAAACTACGTCCAACAGCAAGGCGTCTGATCAGGAGGCTTTGAGGAGCGTGGAACTACCTCTTAATTGCTGCTGTTCCCAGGTCCACCCTGAACCGGAGTGGTGGCACCTGTTAGGGTCCCAGCTGTGGGCAAATAGTTAACCTCGAAACTGAGGTAAAAAGCATTTTGAAAGTGTAAAAATAGGTTTTAATACCAGAAATACTTTGTAAAAAATTATTACCAGAAATAAATTTTTGAAGAAAAAAAAACTATTACCAGCAATACATTTTTCAAAAAAACTATTACCAGCAATACGTTTTTGAAAATAATATTACCAACTATACAATTTTGAGGAAAAAAATATTACCAGAAATAGATTTTTGACAAAACAAAAATATTACCAGGAAAAAAAATGCTGTTGGCATTAAATGACCCATTGATGTTGATGTGCCATAAAACAAAACAAACCGAATGATGTAAATAGTATAAATAAATAAATACATCTCAATGGCAATCACATTAGATATATTGAAAGCCTTTGACAAGAATTGGCATAGAGAGTTGCTGTACAAGCTCACCAGCTATGGAATCACTGTCTTCTTGATTATGAAGTCTTTCCTAATTGGTAGGAGGCTGCTGAAAGACCATGTGATCAATACAGGCATCTTCCAAAGCTTGCTTCTTGGTCCAACTCTCTATTTTACATTAATGAATTGCATAAGAGTATATTCCTACCTTTTGTGAGCATCTAAATTGATGATACAACAGTGGATGGGAGATGACCAGAGCCTGGAAGCTGATCTCTCCTCTGACTTAGCTTTAACAGCTCAGTGAGTGAAAAACTAGTTAGTCACATTCACTATCACCAAAATCAAACTAGTGGTGTTCCATCATCACTGAGTGGACCCTGAATTTTCATCTATCATGATGAACAAGTGTTCTCTCGGGGGAGATCCATCACTAAGGATAGTGGAAAAATGATCAGCTCCTGTACCGCTCTTCTAAGCATCTGACTCCACCTGTCATCCTATATCTTTACAAAAGCTAGATCAGGTTGAAAATGGAGTACTGCTGCAGTACACACACACACACACGCACACGCACACACACACACACATACACACACACACACGCGCACACACACACACATTTAGTAAGATTGATGGGACTGTGTGACTCTGGGTTTCACACTATTTGAGTTTGTCTGACAATCGCAAATAACGTGAACAAACGGAAATAAAGATAGAAAATTACCCATATGGTGTGTGTGTGTGTGGGGGGGGGGTAGAAGATGCTATAAAGAATAAGAGAAGGAGAGTGAATGATAAAAGAAAATCCAACTAAATCTATCACTGATATTGAGCGCTTTCCAATAAGTACCGTGCATATATAATATATATAAAAAATTGCATATATATATATATATATATATATATATATATATGCAATTTTTTATATATATTATATTCATTGACCAACACAAGGAATGTTAAAAAGATAAATAAATAAATAATAAAAAAACAAATGAAAACTACAGACAAACGTTCGTTTTCTTCACCAAGACATTCATTTCTGTAGTTTACTGCTACAGCAAGCAGAGACATTTTTTCTCTCCCGATGATGGCCATGTTGGTCGAAACTAGTCGAGGAATATAAATGAAATAATAATAATAAAAGCATAAGAATATTAATCTACAACCCAGTATGTCTGAAGATTTTAATTGATTTTTCTAATACTTTTTATCATTCAAAATATATAGACCTTTTGAGGAAAAAAAAATTGAGAGTGAGAGGGATGATGATGACACTCTAGTTTGTTTTGGCGGGAGGGGTGAATACAGTGTAACCCGGATATAAGAGAGTTGTCGCTAACCGGAGAAGAAGTATCTTATACCCGGGTTTCTCTTATATCCGGGTTTGGTCTCTTATATATACATTAACACAGACTCTAATTTGGGACCAGAGAAAATCTCTCTTATATCCGTTTTTTTTTTTAATATCCGGGTATCTTATATCCGGGTTACAGTGTAGTAGAAAATGTCCAAATATTTTGTGTTTTGGCCTCTGAAATATATTTTGAAAAAGATGTAGAAAAGAAAATCTTTGTTTTTTTATCCCCCTGAAATAATTTTTGAATATACCCATTTAAAAGTGCCACTTTTTGAAAACATAAAAAACGAGGTTTTAAAGGATGAATACAGTGTAACCCGGATATAAGAGACCCGGATATAAGATACTTCTTCTTCGGTCCCGGCAACTCTCTTATATCCTGGTTACACTGTACAAGTTCTCAAAAATCTGCAAGGTAAAGTTTCAAAAAGCCATGAGGTTTGCTCCATTCACTTGAAGCTACCCAGGAAAACCGGTGGCAGAAAAATTAGCTGTTCTTAACTCTTTGAGCCTTGACCACCGCTTTACTGTTGGTAGAGAAAAATGACGTAATGCCCAGTCACTGATTGAATGGTGGGTAAAGACTTGTAACTATTTTTATATCTACCGTGAAATATTACAGACCAATTATTTGTGAATTTTGACTCAGAAGCTCAAGCAGAAGGGTAAAAATTTTTCAAGAATGTAGGGCTTAAAGGGTCTACTCTACTTGCGATGCTTATGATTGGCCTGGAGTGAAACAGATCCACATGCTTTATTTTAAAACTGTCTATTTAACTCACCTGTGCTACTTACAATTGGCCAGTATCTAAAAGGATTTTCATTTTCATTGACATACAATACCGGTGACCTTGTCTAGTAGAGATGGTTTTTTTTGGGGTTTTTTTTACTAAAACAAGGTAAATCAACATTTTCTTCTGTACAGCTCTTTATCTTCTTACAATTATATATGTGTTCAAATGAATTTTTTTCTTTTTTTTAGAAAATTGGTATCAACCCATTCAAGGCATTATAACCATTAAAACACAAGGGGTTACAGAGTGTGGAAGAATTAGGAACAGAAGCATTAATAATGAGTAGGATTGATATTGCATTTAAATTTTTGCAGATTAAAGTTGGCTGGAAAGCATGGAGCTGGAAGGGAGTTCCACAAGCAAGAATTCCGAGAAAAGAAACTGTTAGTATAGAACTTATGGCTACATCTTGCCAGCTCAACTGTAAATTGATGAGATCTTGATGCCAGTCTAGTACTTAAATTCAAAAAGTCTAGCTGCCATAGTGACGAGCTCATCCAAACACTTACCATGAAAGTATTTATAGAAAAGGCACAGAGAGGCAACCTTATGGAGGTGGGAAAGTGACTGAAGCCGAGTTGCCAGATCAGGACCAATAATATTGCTGATTTTTCTTTGGATTTTATCCAGGAGCTCAAGGTAAATAGCAGTGTCACTGGACCGTATGTGGCAGCAATATTCTAAACGTGGAATGATTATACTGAACTCATGTAAAGAATAAACCAAACTTTGATTTTTAGAGCATACATGTAAGACTCACTTACCGTGTCACCTGCAAATTTTTAAGATAATTTTTAGCTTGAATTTCCTGGTCTTTTTCAATACTGGGGATAGCCTCTGTAACTAATTCTTGGACAATGCTATTGATTTTTACATGGTTTGGATTGGCAACCATTTTCAGAAGTTCAAATTCCAAATGGGAAGCTTCTTCTGTAATTAATAAAAGAAAAAAGAAACTTACTGACTTGAAAGTGATATGTAGAAACAAAAGAAAAAGTGCTTCCTGTTGGGAGGCACATTTTTCTTTAGTCGGACTTCTTGATCTAGGCCAGTTGATATTAATTAGAAGACCCCAGAATGACGTCAAAAAAAGTGAAAATTTTTCATGCTTTAATAGTCAGTTATGCTTAGTTTAATTTGTAATGTATATAAATGTAGGTAGAAAAAAGCAAATGTTGATAAGATAGTGAGGGTCACAAAGCACTGCCCAGGGCTTCCAATCAGGCTCCCCTTCCCCGGTTCAGAAGTAGTCATGAGAAACAAGGACCAGGTCATGTCAATCCAATTTTTTTTACTGTAATTCCCCATGTATAATACACCTTCATCCATAATACACCCCCCCTTAAAATTGTGCTGAAAGTGTGGGAAAATGCTTCTACTCATGCATATGCACCTCTTGTTTGGTAATCAAACCCTATAAATTGTACCTCTCCACTTTCATTATGGCCAGCATTTCCTATTCTTATTTAAAAAAGTTGTTTTAAACATAAAATAATATTATTCTAATTTAGTTTCATGATAATTTTTTTTTTTTTTTTATGGCAATTTTTTAAAGATTTTTTGTGGCTGTGCATAATACGCACTCCTGATTTTGTTTATTATTTTTTATGAAAAAAATGTATTGGGGAATTATGGCATTTAAACTTTCTTGTTCAATAATTCACAAACATTTAAAAAAAAAAGTTTGTTTCCATATTTCTGTAGTAATAAATCTTCATAAAATGGTAATTAATGAATATTGCATTGTAGTTGGTTCACATATTTTTATAATCTTGTAAATATTAGATTAATTTTGTAAATAATCTAACAAGTAAATAGTGTTTAATATTTTTGTTGTTATTAAAATTCTAAGTATATCTTTTTAAAACAATAAACATTGCTGAGGGAGTCAAGAGAGTAAACAGTAATAGCAGTATAAAGAGAAAAACTGTCCTTTTGACACACTGTTTTTTATGGGTCAAGTTTATAACATCATCAATAATGTTGATTATGATGATGATTGTAATCACATCTGGTCCCACATGCTGGGAGAAAAATGGCTCCAGCATCAGTTTGAATAAAACAGTTAAGTTTACTACATTTTGACTTTTCAGTGACCAGTCTCAATTAATTTATCTTTCTACTCTACGCACAGTGGAACAGGTTCAAAGGTTAAACTTTGCTGAAAATTTTAATGACAAATCAATTGAAACACTATGATTAAAAATCCTAGGAGAAAATTCTGTCTTTATTTTTGGTGAAGACCTTAGCAATTTTAGAAAATGCTTAGCAATTCTGAAGACCAACAGGTAATGAACCTGTTGCCTTATGACAAGGAGAAGATAAAAGCTAACACAAACAACAGGAAACACATCTTAATAAATTTACTATAGAATTAGAAACAATAAAACCTACAACAGACAGATTTTTTAAAAACTCACAGTCATAGAAAGGGAAGAACAATAAATATTGAAAGATATGTCATTTTGGCAATATTTTTTTGATACTGAGTCACTTTCAAATACTTGTAAAATCCCATAAAGTCTACTCCCTGTATTCTATCTTATGTAACACAGGTGTTATCATCTTGAAAAATAGTGTCAAATGTACTGATCAGACCAAGCCATTAATACTGATTCTCATAGGAAATAATTAAATCTCCTAAACAACAAGCCCGGAAATATATTAAAAAACTGTTAATTATTAAAGAAATATTATTGTCTCAACCGCGGACCTGATCAAATTACTGGCCGAAAATGTATCCGCACAGGTCGCATCCCAAATCAACGACTTCCCATTTTAAGGCCTACGGGTTCGATTTGGGAAGGGAACCCAGCTGCATCCAAACCTCTTTTGATGATGTCGTTAATTGCTGCATGCCGTGGAAAGCGGCCGGCACTATGACGACAGGAGAGAGGATGCAAACCAAACTCATCGATGGAGGCTCCACATCTGCATCTGTGATGCTCACATAATTTGAGTCCGAGACGGATTGCGACTCCGACCCGAGTGCACTTATCATCTAGTAAAGAAATTAATACTATATTTAAATCCATAGTGACCTGACTTATATATTTATCCTCAAATGTCCTTTTCATTTTTCAACTGCTTTTTTTCAAATTTTTCACACACACTGATAATATTTCCTTTGTATTTTTTGAACCTTAACTCAGAGTGGGTGCCATGATTCCTTCTCCCTCCAAATATAGTCTACCACCATACCTGACTTGTCCTCCATTTTTGAATAGGGCTTTCCTAATTTCAACATAACTGACTTTCATAGGTTTTTTTTCCTTTATATTCTTTCCTACATTTGCATGAGGATGTTGGATATGGAATCTTTTTATCATCAGAGATTCATAAAATTCTATATTCAGGCTAACTTGAAAATCAATTAAGATGAAAAATAAAATTAATTAAAATTAAAAGAAATTATTATCTGTTAATATGATAATTTAGATTCAAACTTACCTTCAGAAAGTCGTGTGAAAGCAGTCAGATAACCAGACTGCCCTTCATTTACAGTAATTGAAGAATCCAACATTTTATTTTTAAGGTTTTGTTTCCATTGTTTTTTCTTGTGTGTCTGTAACAATGCCTGCAGAGCACGTAAGTTTAACTTCTCTGGTGGACTTGTTCGTCTCCTCATCTCATCCTCTGTAATGCCAAGTCGGTGCAAGCGACCTTGACTGATGTTGTATAAAAGCAGAGGAGTCGTGTAACTAAAAACTTTCTTCCCTGTGGCAAAAATAAAAAAAATCTATATTGTTTTTAGATAATAAATTTTTTCGATGGTTAAAAATAAGAAAAAAACAAACAAAAAACAAACTTTATATTGTTCCTATTTTATAATTTCTTCCTGTGGCAAAAAACAAACAAAAAATTTATATCGTTTCTAGGTTATAATATTTTTTTCGGTGGCAAAAATAAGGAAAAGCAAAGAAATATTTATATTATTTTTATATTATACTTTTTTCTATATTAAAAATCAAACAAACAAAAAACCATATTGTTTCTAGGTTATTATTATTTTCTGTGGCAAAAGAAAAAAGAAAAATCTATATTTTTCTATATTGTAAAAAATCTATATTGTTCTATAGTATAAGTTTTCTCTGAGGCAAAAAAAACATAACATAAGAATTTTGTTAGAATGCTCGATTCTAAATAATATCACTGTTCCTGAGCACCAACCAAATATAATAAAAATACCAAGATGGTGGAATTATTAGGGATCAAGTAAATTAAATAGAAATCATATAAAAAGAGTAAATTAAGGTGTGCATGTTGGGATATTCTTTTGCTTGTGTGTGTGTGTGTGTGTGTGTGTGTGTGTGTGCGTGCGTGTGTGTAATGTTCATTATGACAGATTCTGAGAGACTTAATATTTTAGGAAAAGGTCTTAGTTGGTTCGGTAGATTTATTAAATATGCTTGTCAAGTAAACTTAGGACATTTGTGTTCAATGAGAACTTGTTCACTAGAAACCAAAGGGACCCTCAGAGAGGTAATGAGACACATTCTATTTCTTGAGCAATAATGATACACCCACCAGTAATAATTGTCAAGGTCAATGAGAAGAGGGTCCAGCCTGTACTTTGTTCTGGGGCTCCACTGCAATTATACAACAGTCATCCCCTCTTGAGAACAAGCACATTCTACTACCCCAGCCTGACATACATATACATTCACATACTCAAACATCATTATACTTATCACAACACACTTACTTCTTTTTATTAGTAGTTACTAATTGTTGTAGGCTTAATTGTATAAACATATGTTAGCACTAAGAGTATCTACCTACAGCCTGTGATAGATGCATAGATGCGTAAATTAGTGCAATGATGTGACTAGTGCACAGAATGATGCGTAAATTAGTGCAATGATGTGACTAGTGCACAGAATGATGTGACTAGTGCACTAGTGTCATCATGTGCCTATATATATTATTATTTTGTTTCGCAAGGACTTTATGTATTGTAATTGTTAGAGAGTTCAAGTTATCATGAATCTTTAAAAAGCATGTATATTGCGGCTCTAATTGAATATACTTGATACATTATGTTATATCCAACCATGAAAATAAAGCATTTATGGGAGTTTACATGTAGATTTACTGGACATCAATCCTCAATTTTGAGAAAAATCTTTGTCTGCTTCATGGCCCCAAAGGGGTCTTGTATCACTTTGTAAAATATCTCTTGGATGTCCTGATAATTGTTACAAACCCAAAATGTCCAATGAACCAAGAAAGTGTTACTGATGAGGGTGTGAATCAGAGTGATAAGTTTTATGAAATATTTTTACCTAAATGATAAAAGGAATAACTTACCAGAGACATTGGTACTTTTCAGTTGTGTATGAATGCTGTTATTTGAAACTGGAGAAGCCTTCTTTCTCTGCTTGCCTGATCTTGGTCTTATCTGACCTAAGACTCTTCTTTTCTTCAAGGGTTGTTCTAGCAAAGTGTCTGGTTTTGTTCTCTTTATGTGAGGAATTAATTTATTTTTAGGTTGTTGCTTACTGTCTTTTAACTGGCTGCTTTCACTTTGGTTAAAATCTTTAACTGTAGCGCTTTTAAGACTCTGAGAAGGTTTCTCGTCTGTCAAAGATAATTTTACTTTCTTTCCTTTATTCTTTGCATGAACCAAACAAGAAATTTTTGAAGTCTCATTCGCAAGAGTCAAAACTTTATCTTCCATATTACATTTTTCTGTTTCCTCCAGTTCTGACGGTTTTTCTCCTTTTTCTGTATTTTTCTGTGAATACGGTTCTTGATTTGCAGTAGCTAATTCTGAGGAATTCTCATTGGGATTTTGTTCTATATCACCAGTAAGGTTTTCAGAAGATTGTTGTAGACAATCTGCTCCGTTATTGCTTAAAGCCTCCCCTGTAGGCAAGAAAGAGGCATCCACAATCGAGCCGACAATTTCAGTGAATTCTTTGTCAGTTTTCTTGCTTAAAATATTCTCTTCCAAATTAGAATTATTTTCTTCAAAATTTGTTTCACTTTTCTGGTCAACTGATTTAGAACTGGAACAGGAAATGGCACCGGAATCATCTCTTAGACTATTATAATGTAAGGTGTAAATTGGTAATGGAGTTGTAGAAGAAATCTCTTCTGCAAACTTTCCTGAAGCTTCTATTTCTTGGTTTGTGGTAAGAATGCTATCTGTGGTGAATGGTAATCCATCAGCAGTGAGAAGCAGGCCGTCTGAGGATAGAGTAAGGCCAACAGTGGAAAGAGAAGAGTCCCCCTTGGAGAGTGAAATGGTCACAGTTGAAGGAGAGATCTCAGCAAGAGAGATGGGCAGTGTGTCCTCAGTGGTCATAGTTATCGATGCTGGAGCATTAGTGAAATTAGTGGCTATCATATTGGATGAAGAAAATCTTTTTGGGGCTATTAACTGACCATTGTCGGAATTGGTTGAGATCAACTTCATTGGAGAAGTTATTTCTACGAACTGTGGAAGTAATATCTGACTGGAAGTTGTTTCTGTGGAAATGGCATTAATCTCTGTTACTGGTTCAGGAATCTCATTTGTAGATTGAGCTGATTCTGAAAAAAATGGAATTTCAACTTTTGCTGCTTCTCGATTAAGGGTCTCTTGTGTTTGGGTATGTGTAGAAGCCAGGGCTTTGGGAGAGGACGATAGGGGTAAGATATTTGGATCTTTGTTTGAGATTAGTGTTTGAGGCAATGATGGAAGAATTTGTTGAGGAGTAAGGGATAAGAGAATGTCAGGGGATGGAGGTGTTGGCACATCATCCAGGGATGTTTGGGTTTTTAATGCAAAGATATTTGAAGTTGATGTTTGGGGAAGGGCTGCCAAAGATGATGACATTAGATCCTGAGTTGAAGCAGTTGGTTCTTCTCCAGGATTCATTGATGGACATGCCATCTTTATATTTGGTTCTTTTTCTGTTTCTTGTGATGAGGCTAAATTTTCAGGAACACCGAATTCCTCTTCATGTCTGTGTGAAACACATATTTGCTTCTTCAGGATTATGTATTTGAAGGCATCTGCATCTGGAATGAGAAGGCAGAAAAGTATTTTCTCAGGCAGAAAACATATCTGGAAAGGAGGGCTTCTCCAGATGAATTATATACATTAACTGTGAAAAAAAAAACGAAAACAAGAATATTAGTCTGAACAATTGATGCATAAACGATAACTCATTAAAGAATTTTATATTTACTAATGTAATGGAATAACCTGTAACCGGTTGCTAGAGGTTCTGCCCTGTTTCACGAATTGCGTCATAGTTCTTGATATGGTAGCTCTTGAAAAACCAAACAGTTCAGCAACCTTAGTAATCGAGGCTACTGCCATGCAAGCTCCAACAATTTGTCTTTTTCAAATTTGGAGAGGTCATGCATTTATCTTAAATTTTACTAAATTCTAAAAATAAATAAGACAAAGACAGTAAATTAGATAAATAAACGTATTTACAATAGATATAACCTGTAATTACAAAGTTTTAGCTAAAGTTCTTAATATAATAGGTCTTTGAAATATAGGAGTGGAATTTGCACCTGTTCCAATTATTTTGTCCAACCCCTGTATATATATATATATATATATATATATATATATATATATATATATATATACACACACACACATCGGGTATAACAGCAAAATTGTTAGATTAAGCTTTGAACCATTGTATTTTAGAAATGATTAAAGATATTTTACTGGAATTCTCCAAGGTTTTTATAACACTACTGGACTCTACTTTGAGCAGTAAGAATGTATAAATAATTCTTCAAGCTTAAAAGAAGAATCATGATGAAATCAATCATAAATCAAAATCACAGGTTCATCATTAATTCATCATAGCTAAGGATTGGAAGCTCATGAAGGATTGATATAAAATTCAAATATATATATATATATATATATATATATATATATATATATATATATATTGCAGGACATTTTTCAACTTATTCAAGATGATCTTTGCCTTCTAACCTTCTGTCTTGGAGTAACAAGTTTCATGTACAATTTCATTTTCAAGTCTTTTTTTTTTACTGCTCTTTGGACTGTTATAACTGAAACTTCTCTCTCATGTGCCAAACGTCTTATGGATTAAGTTGGATCTTTTCTAATTGATCTCTTTAGCTCTAAGTTGAAATGATGATCCCTAATCCTGTTGTGACTTCCTGGTCCAGTTTTCCTCTCTAGTGTTCCCTCTTTTTTAAACTTATTCACCATATGGTTCTTGACTGGACTTTGAAGATGGAAGCCAGAGTATGAATGTTGGTACCATTACTGAAGGCCTGATTTTTCCTCTCACCATTGAGAAGACAGTGGAGCTGACACTAAACAATTTTAACATGTTCTCTTTCTAGCTAAATAACTGAAAAAGGTTTTTCAGTGATTCTTATGACAAATGGTGTCAAGATAGCTAAACGGCTTATCTGAAAACCTGGAAAAAGAAACTCAATTAGTTTAGTGTTTTTTTTCGATATTAAACATTTTGTGGGATGGGCAATTATGCTGCTATATGATTTGGACAATGTTGCTGTTATATCCAGTATATATATGGTGTAATTATCAAGTGATGGTGTTGAATGCAGAATAAAGAGTTTTAAAAGATTCAAATCCTTTTAAAACTCTTTCTTCTACATTCAACACCATCACTTCATAAGAAACCAGAAGTGTTGAAACAAAATGGCTATTTTTGCAGTGATTTAAAAACATATTTATGTTATAATTTTCAAATAAATTTATATATTTATATATATATATATATATTTGTGTGTGTGTGTGTGTGTGTGTTTCTAAAATAATTTTCAACAGGCTAAATCAAAAATCTATAAATTACAGCTTTCTATAGTCACTCACCTGGTGATGATCGACAGAAGAGGTGAAATTACATAGGCTCTCTTTTTTACCCAATTTAATTGCTTAAAAATGTAATCGTCTTTTATTATCTGTTAACTTTCAATAATAGACATGCACACACACACACACACACATACATACATATATCCCCTTTCTCTGTCATGTGCCGATAGCTTAGGAGTAGAGTCTCTGACTGATGCCCACAGGCTGTCTGCGTATATATATATATATATATATATATATATATATATATATATATATATATATATATATATATATATATATATAACATAGAATAGAAATTCAAAATTACCCCATTTGAATAGCTATTTCACCCTACACAAGCTTCCTTGTAGGATTTGTCAACATCAAGAGGTTAAGAAATAAAATAATTAGAAACCCCTTGGTGTTGACAAATCCTTCAAAGAATCTCTTGTAGGGTGAAATAGCTATTTAAATGGGGTAATTTTGAATTTCTTTCTATGTAATTTATTTATTTATATATGTTCTGTTATAATAAAAACATTGAGCTCTCTTTGTGGATCAGTTTTAATATATTATATTATTAGGATTCACATACATTATATACCTATGGATTATATATATATATATATATATATATATATATATATATATATGATGGATTATATTATTGGCATGGAGATATAGAAATACTTGGGTTGGTCTTCAGGCACACAGTTCAATCACTGGGACAGAGAGAGACTCCTTCGCTCTTCTTAGGACATTTTCGTAGGAGAAGAAAAACTCTGATTTAAAACCTGTGATCCCTTCCGCCCCAGACATGTGGCAAACCATGTCCCAGTACAAGCAATGCTGTTTTAATGGAGAGAGTGTGCATTGTGCTGCACATGCAATGACCACTATAAACAAGTCATGTGCTGATTGTTCAGTAAACATCACCAACATGCTTTGTGCTCTTGAAATCCATTGGTGTTGAAGGGATGGTGATGGGAACAGGTGAAGGGTGTCACTGGAGGTTCCTAGCTTGAAATTTGCACATGGGTGGTGAAGGGTACATCGCCATTTTACACAATATCTGTGAGTAATTGTGTAACTAATGTCCTCTTTTCATAATAAAGCAGCCCTTTTTTCCCCTGTTATTAAGTGCAAATGACTGGACATCCAAAACTACACCAGAACAATAAAGAAGTCAAATATTAAAGATCTTTTCATTGGGTCTTGGAATGTGAGAACTTTCCAGAATAGTAAGAAAAACCTTGAAATTAGGACTGTTTTGATTGCTTGTATGCTAAAAAAAAAAAATCAGCATAGCTGCTTTCTCTTGGAAGCTAGACTAGCTGATTTTGATCAGCTACAAGAGGTTGATGGCGGATACACATTTTTTCTGGATTGGTAGAACTGAGACAGCTAAGAGAGAAGCAGGAGTCTGCCTTGCTATTCAGAACGACCTGGTGAAACATCTAGAATATCTACCAGTTGGCATCAATGAGAGACTTAGGTCCTTGTGCATTTGTGTTGGCAGAAATAATTATGTAACCATGATTAGTTGCATTTTAAACAAACCCAGCTCTTCTCTGGATGATTTACTCTTGTCTGAATCTCAGTGTGGGTGTATTTCCTAGCGTATAAAGTGCACTTTTAAAAAAATCTTCCAAACATAACCTTGCACATTATACCCTAATGCTTGGGTTAAGATACTAGACTCATACTTAAACACCCTTGTTTGACACACCAATTTCCTGATGAACCCAAAATGACATGTATATAATTATACATGATGAATTGGTTACTAAACAAAAAAATACACTATTTACATTATTCGGACTATTGTCCTCATCTTTGTTGCGATATTTATCACAACGTTTCAGCCATTATATGCTCCGGCCTTCTTCAGGTGGTTTGAATGTCGAACTGAAACCTTTATTTTGCTCGCTGGTGTAGACTGTTCTAGTGCCATTAATTCATCTCTCCAAGTTCTCCACTGCCATAACCAGGTGTACCCTGGGTACATGGCAGCAACCCCAATAAACTGGAATAGGCAGGTACAAGTGGAGGACAACAACACTCAGAAAACAGTCTGCCTGCCTTATGTGAAGGGGTTATCAGAGAAAGTACAAAGGATCTGTGGTTCATATAACATCAGGACAACCTTCAAAAGCTGGACGACACTTTGCAGATACCTCTCCTGAGTAAGACTCCCCCCATAGAGGAGAACATGACTAAAGACTGTGTGTATGCTATCCTGTGCAGCTGCAGAAAGAAATATAAAGGGGAGACAGGTCACCCCCTTAAGATAAGGCTTCAAGAACACCAAAAAGCTGTAACATGAGGGTAAGTGGAAAAATCAGGCATGGCTGAGCACATATGGAGAGAAAAGGGAGATCACCACTCTCTGTGGGATCAGGTTGAAATCATAGACAAAGAACATCATCGGAAAATTTGTAAATTTAAGGAATCAGGCACATATGCTAGGCCACAAAAATCTCCCGAGTTGACCAAGCATAGAAATAAATACAATATGGGAACCAGTAATAAGGAGTGCCAGAGAAAAGCAATAATAACAACAAAAATTGCAATATGAGCTCTGGTAAAAATATGTAGGATAACAGCAAAAATTGCAATATTAGCACTGGTAAAAAATGGTTGCTGTAGACATTAAGTTTATAAGTTCCAGAAACTCATACATAAATGTCCTTAAGGACACATGGCACAGTGGATAAAGATGTTGGTTAGATCCAGTGACAGGACCCAAAGAGTTGTGACTTCAATACCTGGTTAAGGCAGTGGAGAACTTGGAGAGGTGAATTAACAGGAAATAACTGATATCCATTAGACATAGCACGTGGAACTAGAACAGTGTAATTTATTTGATATATTTATGTTCATATTCACAGATATTTTTCCATGTATTACAATCAAATGATGCAAGAAATGCACTGTAACAGTTAAAATCACTTTTATTTCCCAAGTACTTTCCATTTCTTTCTGAGATCATCATCAGGGGTGCAACTGGTAATGAATATGGTTGGATTATGCTAAAAAAAAGCAGACATAATGTTTGTAATTTATTTAATCAGACATGCCTAAAAGAGAATTTGTTGCCTAAATACACAAATATATATGTATATATACACACACATATATATATATATATAAAAAGAAGAAAAATAGTCTTAAGATGTGCTATATTTATCAGATAAAGTGCTCAATATCAGAGATAGAGCGTGTGTAAATATAAAAGTGAACATAGAAGTCAACACTTAGAGGTGACAGTTTGTTTCATGCTAGATTCAATCGTCAGGCCACGAGTGCTGTTATTTTTCTCAGCTATTTATATATACGGGTCAGTGGTGCATTGTGGGTAGTCTATTAAGTTGTTTATTTGTTTATTTATTTATTTGGGTTAAATTATTTTGCTTGTTTTTATTTATTTTTATATTTTATTTTTTATTTTTATTTCTTATCTTATATATTTATTTATTTATTATAGTAAATATGCGAACAGCACAATGCTTTCTAAGAATATCTGGGAAATTAAAAACAAAACGCAGACCACACCAAAAATATCTTTGAAAATAAGGAAAAGTTCATCAGCCTACAACAACCAATCAAAAACTTGCAAATTTTCCTTGGATGAAAAAATAGCTATCATTAACTTCCCAGACCAAAATAAATTATTAAATAAAAGATCCGAGCTCATCTCAAAATGCAGACACGAAAACAAATTTTTACTACATTACTTAAAAATTGAAAACGGAAAAAAAAAAAAAATAAATAAACAAAATGACAATAAAATAAGCAAAATAAATTAATCCAAACAAATTACCAAATCACACCTGTTAGAATACACAAAATAGAATAAAATATAAGAAACAAAATCAATAAATAAAGTAAATAATAAACAAATTAGCAAACTATTATGACCAAAATATTAGTTAGACTATAAAAATCAAACCAAAAATCGTCCAAAAAAATAGCTATAACTGTTATATAACGATAAAAAAAAAATGAATAAAAAAAAAAAAAATATACTACGTTACTTAAAAATCGAAAACCAAAAAGAGAAAATATACAGTATAACAAATAAATAATAACAATTAAAATAAATTGATCTAAATACATCCAAATATATAAATAAACTAACAACTGATACCGATAAACTAGCTGTTAGAAAAAACAAATAAAGATAATCAATCCAAATAAATACATGAAGTAATAAAGAAATTAAAAACTTTTCCCGACAAAATAAATGTTAGAACAAATTACAACAATCAAACCCAAAATTGAACAAATAGATTTAATTATTTTCCTAAACAAAAACAAAACTAATAAATAAGCTATATAAACAAATTTTTACTACGTTAATAAAAACACCGATCAAAATAAAAAAATAAATAAATAAATATATAAGATAAGAAATAAAAATAAAAAATAAAAATAAATAAAAACAAGCAAAATAATTTAACCCAAATAAATAAACAAATAAACAACTTAATAGACTACCCACCATGCACCACTGACCCGTATATATAAATAGCTGAGAAAAATAACAGCACTTGTGGCCTGATGATTGAATCTAGCATGAAACAAACTGTCACCTCTAAGTGTTGACTTCTATCTTTACTTTTATATTTATATATATATATATATATATATATATATATATATAAATAAATAAATAAATAAATAAAGGTGGACATTTACATATATTCTATCCTTAATATTGATCACGTTAGCCCATAAATATAGCATACCTTAAAATTATATTTTTCTTTATATATATATATATATATATATATATATATATATATATATATATATACAGCAGTTACATATATACATATTAGAGTCATCAGGATCTGTAGATTTTTAAATCAGCTGAGATAAAAAAATTCCTGATTTAAAATCCTACAATAACAAATGACTCTAATACAGACAGATAAAGCACAGAAACACACAGACAGACAGAGACTTTTCAAGTTTGGACATTAAGAGATGATAAGCTAGGGTAATTTACTTGATTTATGATACTCACTTATCCTCAGAGATCCAAAGGCATCTTACCCACACACAGTTTTTTTTTTTCATTTTAAACTGAGGAAGCCAAAGATGGCACATTTCTCCAGTGAAACATGTCTTTTAATAATAATTTTCCACTTTGTCTCATTGTCTTCACATTCACATATATTTAAAAACCTTTTTAATTTCCTGAGTGAAAAGAGACTGAAAAAAAAAAACAAGAATGGATAAAAAAAGAATTTTACCTTCACTTTGCCATTTCATTCCAACTCCAAAAGTCTTCTCTGAAGCTTCAGAATTGCTGTCCACATTTCTAGAATCTTCATCTTTCTGTGACTCCATTTTGGATATGGTTGCTATACTTGCTTCTGCTTCATGAGTTTTTTCCCTCCTTGGAACCCTTGTCATTAAGTAGCGAATGTCCTGTGATGTTGGATAGAATCGGCGGTCTATGCAATCAGCAACCTGGTTCTTCAAAGACCAGTTCTTGACCCTTGTAACGATTTCCTCCTTTTTGATTCCTTCTTTGCTCAGTTTTTTAATGAACTCTATCAGATTGGGATGAATTCGGTTGACTTTCCATTCCTGCCGATTATCCAAACAATGTCCGCTGTGTTTGGTATTTTTACGCACTAAACATGCCTTTCTGATACCATCTCCAGTGAATTTAAATGAAACATAAGATTTGCAGGAATTGGCTCGAGTCTTGCTGGGATTGCCCTGAGACTTGCCTCTGGGTTTCTCATGTCTTTCACACAAGAATGTCTTCAAGGATAGACTTTCAGCTCTTTTAGATCGCTGGAACCTGCCTTCCTTATTTTCCTCCATTTTGTCCAGATAACATCTTATGAACTCATCTTCTGATGATGTAACGAGGTAGACTTCAGTTTCAACAGATTTAGGTAGATGAGCATTCATCATGACAGACTGCAAAAAGGCAACGTCAATGGGCGTTAAACCTATCAAAATAGATAAGATAAAACTGCATGACAGCACAAATCTGTAACTTGAATTTGGTATTTTTTTTTTTAGCTTGATTGCTGTTTACTGGGCGCCAGAACCTGGAGGTAGACAATGGCTTCAATAAAACAGTTCACTAAAAAGAATAAGCCTAACTGAGTGAACTAGTGATGCGGTCTCATCACAATATTTTAACAAGTACACTTCCGACCTCATTAAACAACTGATCACCATAACTGAACAATTGTTACTGTTTTATCTACCGTTAACCGAGTAATTGAATGACTCTGATCAAATCCTTTTAGAGGACAAAACGTGTTACACAGAACGTTTTCACTGTGTCATTCAATTAACCAACATAGTTCTGCTATATACAGGGTGTGATGGATATATTGTCGCCATTTTATATTTTTTAATTTTGTCAACTGCACAGTATAGTAGGGTCAGTTGAGCATCAACTGTGAGAAAAAGAGCACCATGATGAAATTCACTCTGCCAGAAATTTTGAAACAGCATGCTGTATTGCTTGGCATTTGTGCCAGAAGCTCCAATACAAACATTCAGAGTGTTTGGGTAGCAATCCGAGGACAGTGCAGAGGATTTGGAAAGAGTTGCATGAGTCTGATGGTGATTATGAAGGTGTTTGGAGTGATCACTAGTGACGGCAACATTATGCTGCCATTCATTTTCCCACAGGGCCTCAGCCTTAACATAGAGGCCTATAACAAGTGCCTTGAGGAGATAGTGCTGCCTTGGGTCAAGAGCGTGGCTGCTGGAAGACCCTATGTCTGGCAACAGGACTCTGCACCATGCCACACAAGCAGGAGAACTCATGGCTATCAGACAATTTCTGCGATCACATGACCCCTTACACCTGGCCACCAAACTCTCCAGACTGCAACCCTCTTGATTATTATATGTGGGGCACTAGAGATGAACTGAAGGCAAGGGTTATGGCAGCATTTAAACAAGGAGATCATTCAGAAGAGTTGCAGGAGATTCCAGAGTCATCTGGAGGTCGTGGTTGAAGCCAATGGCGATTTTATTGAATAAATTTACTCTTTAGTATTTCTAGATATCTTTGTGCAATTTTGGTAAATGTATCTGTTAAAATGAAATGTCAGTGTTATTTTCATTTTTACATAATTTAGATGACAATTTATCCATTGCACCTGTAGAAATTTATATATCATATTTTCCTATTCTGTTAATTGTAATTAGGTTGAATGTAATTGCTTATTAAAGGTAGATCTAAAACACTAGCAGGTGAGGTTATCTTATTTAAATTATTAGTTGTTATTCTAAGGTTTTCTTTGAATTCATTCTTTGCCACTGTAATCATCAGCACTGTACGTGTGTTTATCGATTCTATTTACTTACCTGATTTATTGAAGTCATTTTCTACCCCCAGGATAGTATTCCAAGCAAACAGTAGGCAAGCCTTTTTTTTTTTAATTATTTGATAAGTTGGTAAGAAAGATACTGTTATCTAGGGATGGATATCTGCATAGCTATATTTCAATGTCTCCTGCTGGCTCGCCTTCGTAGCCTAAGTCTTTTCTCATGAAGACAGGCACCCAAACAATAAAGGGAAAATGTCCAAGTCTTCTGGTTTATAGTGCTTACTTATTGATCACAGAATGATAGTCTGAAAGTTGTGATAGAAAGCAACAAAAAAAAAAAAGAACAAAGAAATACTTGTCTCAAATGAATAATAACAAAGTTATGTTTATTTTTGTTGAAATAAAGTCAATCATAAATGTACAAGAAATTGCATTTTAGCTGGTCTTGTTAAAAATATACAACACAATTTTAAATTACTATAACTTCCAAACCACTTAAAGAAAACTCAAAAAACCTTAAATATTATTCTACTAGCCACAAATACACTAATGATTATTTACACGTGCAACAAAAGATTACATGATTAGATTTGGTGCATTACAGCCCAGTGATTTTTACCAATCAGTTTACATTGTGTTTGATTTATTCCTTGTGAATATTTTTTGCATCTTTTTGAAAATTGCCTTTTTTTTTTCACCCCAGGCAAGGCTGAAAGCCACTAGCACACAAGGGGTTACAGAGGATTTGGAGCGAAAGCAAATAGGAGTGTTAGAGGAAAGCATGTGGAGAAGGATAGAGGATAGATCAAGGCAACTGGAGACGTCGATTGACGTTACACTTGAATAGTTGGAGATCATAGTCATCAGGGAAACAGGAATGAGGAAGGGAGTTCCATAGGCGAGAGGTGCGAGATATGAAGCTATTGGAGTAGAAGAGATGTCTACATTTAACAGTTTCAACAGTGAAAGGGTGGGTACGGGATGCCAGCCTCGTAGGACGCTTGAATTCATGGAGCCTGGGAACCAGCGATAGCAGCTCATCGGAGCAAGTACCATGGAAGTATTTATAAAAGAGACAGAGAGAGGCGACGGTGTGTCTGTGAGAGAGAGACTGCAGACGAGAAGCCAGATCAGGGCCAATTACATTGCATACCCGTCTCTGGATCTTATCAAGAACCTTGAGGCAAACAGAAGGGGCTCCAGACCATATATGGCAGCAATACTCCATGCAAGGGCGGATGGTTGATTTGTAAATTTGGAGGATCGATTCAGGGGAGAAAAATTTCCTGGCCCGGCACAGGGAGCCAACTTTCCTTGCGGTGGATGAAGCAATCGACTCAATGTAATTGTTCCATCTCAGGTCAGCAGACAGCGTGAGACCGAGCAGCTGCAGAGAGGAGCTCTCGAGAAGTTTAAACTATTTTGTTACTCATCACAAAATCTAGTAGAAAATGAGCAAAAGAAAAGTAGAAAATGTTAGCAAATGCAAATTATAGCATTGACTAAAACCAGTTAAAATGGTACTGAATAATTTGTAGTTTACTTTTGGTGGGATATTTTTTTTTTTTAAGCGTATCACCCCAAGCAAGGCTGGAGGCCACTATCACGCATGGGGTTACAGAAGGGTTGGAGGAAGAGCAGATAGGAGTGGTAAAGGAGAGGATGTGGAGAAAGAGAAAGACAGTGGGTCGATTAAGGCAAGGGGGTTACAGAAGATTTGGAGCGAGAGCAGATAGGAATGAAAGATGAAAGGATGTGGAGAAGGGAAGTGGATAGATCAAGGCAACTGGAGATGTCGATTGACGCTACACTTAAACCGTTGGAGATTGTATTTGTCAGGGAAACAGTAATAGGGAAGGGAGTTATATTTTGGATTGTAAGAATAATTCCTTTTTTTTTTTGAGTGAATATTTCATTAACAATTTTTTGAGATATTAATGATTTTTGCATATAAATGTCCAACTATTTAACACATAGGGTAAAGGAAATGGATTCATACCTTTTCCAGGGGTATTTGCATGTAACTGAATTAATTGATAAAAAAGACAACACTATATATTATTATATCACTCATGAAAGTACCTGACTACTTTTCAAGGTAAAGGGTTATAGAGTAAGATGCACAGGGATATGTGAGGAATATAACAGTTAACCCTAGACTTGAACAGCATAAGATTGTAGTCATTGGGGAAGCATCCTCTTGGGAGTCAGTTCCATAAAGCTGTGGTTTGTTCCAATAGGCATGGCATGGTGGGTCTTATCTGTAAGGGTTAGAATTGAAGGAACTAAAGAATGTAGTTTGTTGCAACACTTTCTTTGGAAATAGCGATAGAGTAATGAGAGGCTTGTGATGTTTTATCCAAAGGGAAAGGGTCGTAGGATGGAAAATAATTTGTTACCTACAAGGATGCAGAGACGCTTTTGGGCTCTATTGAGAATGGAAAGCAGTATTCCAGTTCCAGTCTGATCTTGTAGGGGTAACAAATAGCAGGAGTCAGATACTTGGAACTGACCATTTTTCCAGCATCTTTAGAGATGGATCGGATGTATGAGTTCCACTTGAGATCTGGGTTGAGTTTAAGTCCCAACAGGTACTCAAGGCACTGGGCCGCCCTGAGAGAACACCCATTCATCACAATAGGTGAAAATTCAGCATCTGCTCAGCGATGATGGAATGTTGCTAATTTGGTTTTCAAGCCAGTCTTTTCCTCTCAATGAGCTGTTAAAGCTAGGTCACAGGAGAGATCAGCTGCCATACTCTGGTCATGTAGAGTGTTGCAGGTGCACCCACCCATATACCATTGATTAAAAACTAAATGAGATTGCAAGTGACTGATCAATATTTAAAGAATTCTCTGCTGCTTTCAGTGACTAATTTTTACTAAAAACATTAGAAGTTTGGTAAAATCGAAATGAAGACAAATGCCTCTTTAAGGGAAACACTGTTCATCCTGATTTTATATTAACTGAAAAAATTATATAAAAATACTAAAGATACTGATATAAATATTTTTACAATGTTTGTAAAGTACATCAAGATGCACTGGAGGAGCTGAGATATGTTACCACTCCTATCTGCTCTTCCTCCAACCCTTCTTTAACCCCTTGCGTGATAGTGGCCTCCAGCCTTGCTTGGGGTGATACGCTTAAAATAAAAAAAGAAATGTTGCAGAAGAAGCGGAGAAGATGGAGGTCATAAGGGTAAACAAGAGACAACAAGACCCAGTGTGACTACACCAAGAAGACATCAAGGAAGTTGATAAGTTTGTCTAGCTGGGAAGTGTCGTCAGTAAAGATGGAGGGACAGATGAAGACATCAAGTGCTGAATCAACAAAGCCCGACATGCTTCCAACACTCTGAAGCCAATCTGGAGATCAACGGCCCTCTCACTTTACAAACAAGATCCAGATCTTCAACACCAATGCCAACTCGGTCCTACTTTATGGCTCAGAAACCTGGTGGGTAACCAAGGCCAACACCCACAAACTTCAGATATTTACCAACTGATGTCTCAGGACCATCCTCAATAGCAGGTGGCTGAAGGTCATCTCCAATGACCAACTGTGAGAGAAGACTTGACAAGCCCCAATCAAGACTGACATCAAGAAACGGAAATGGGTTTAGATCAGCCACACACTTTGTAAGCTTGCTTCTAGTGTCACCAGACAGGCCCTTGACTGGAATCCATGAGGGAAGTGAAAAGTGGGTCAACCAAAACAGACTTGGTGTAGAACTGTCGACGCAGAGGTGAAGGCAGCCGGCATGACATGGGCTGAGCTGAAAAGGATCGCCTGGAACTGCGTTCATCGGAGAGGTGTTGTTGCAGCCCCATGTTCCCCAAAGAATCAAGAGGCATAATAATAAATTAAAGTGCATCTGGACTAGAGTGTAGAAAAACTAACACATGAAAGTTTAGTCATCCATTTCTGTAAGATCTGTAATTAGATTCTCTATTTGTAAGATAATTCAACCATAGTGTGACTTTATTATACAAATCACGAATGTCTGAATAGCAACAACTGAACTGGAAACATACTATTTTTGTTTTTCATAACTAGACTGTGTAATCAGATTGGCATTTGTTGTTGGTTTCTATTAATTATATGTTTATTACCATATATATAGCAAAATGGCACATTGTAGTATAATTTTAGTTAACCCAATACCGTTTAAATGCTCTAGTTTAGAGATTTTGACATGGATTTATTTTTTATGCCTTATCAACCTTTTGTGGGTTATTTAAAACTGAAACATACTTTGGGGGATTATAACAATAATTCTCTTTTTTTGCAAGTGAATAATGGAATTTGAGAGATAACAATAATTTTTCTAGATACAATTCTTGCTATTTAACCCATAGCTTTATCCTGGACATGATGATAAACTACATCAGGCAGCAAGGCTTCTGATTAGAAGATTGGAGGTTTTGTGGAATGTGGAACCATCTCTTAACTGCTATTGTTCCCAGGTCCACTCTGACCCAGGATGGTAGCACCTGTTAGGGTCCCAGCTATGGGTAATTAGTGAAACCCCAAGCAAAAATCAACAGTACATTTTTATAATAAATTGAGCAACAATACATTTTTATAGCAAAATGACAATCAATGCACCACTAAAAAAATATAAAAATACATTTTTATAGTAAAATTACCAACAATACAGTTTATAATCTGCAAACTATATTATCTAAAACAACATATCTTTTATCCTGAAAGTATAAAGTTATGTACAAAATATTTAGATTTCAGCATTAAATAACCCATAGAGGTGTTGATATGCCTCTGAACTAAATCAACCAATCAAATAACCCATAGCTGGGGGGGGGGGGTAAGAAAAGATGATTTCATACCTTTCCCAAGAGTATTTGTGTATAAGTGAATGCAGCAAACTCGACTGGAATTTGAACTTGGCTCTTCCATTACACCACCTGCACATCCTCAAACTTAGGGAATAAAGCAATTTCAGGCCTAATAAAACCAATGATTCTTGGTAATTTTTAAATGTCATTAATCTCAAGTAATGAGTTGATTTGATCACTATTAATTTGAACTGATCATGTAGATTGATTCATCAGGAAATCTCAATGAAATTTTGCAAACCATTTTTGACATGTATGATTATTCACAAAACCTTCTCCATAAGCCACACAAATCTTTATTTTACATTTGAGTCACATTTTTTTAAACTTTTTCTCAAATAAAAAAAAATAAAGAGAAAAATGTTGCTTATTTTCTTCTATCTTAAATTTTTTGAATTAACAGGCAAAAATTCACCAATTTTGATTAATTAAAAAAAATGATATGACAAAAGTAATCTTTTTAGAAATGCTGCTCATGTCATCTCATGATTAGGATAGGACAAATTTTAAGGTCAAATCAATACACAATATGAAATTAATTGGGACTGGGACTAGTAGAGAAAAAAGGTTCCTTGATATAGGATGACCATAAGAAAGGCATTTTATAATCAAGATCTTTAGACTGAAATTTTAAGAGCATTTTTCCCTGGTTTCAAAAAGTTTTGGTTACTTATATATGTTAACACTAAACTTGAATAGGTTAACAGGGTAGTGATTGATAAAGCATCCTCTTTGGAGACTGTTCCACAAAATAACAGTTCTGGGGAAGAAGCTGTCTGAGTGGAATTTCCTTCTTACTAAGTGCACTCTCAAGTGACTCCTTAGACCAGCCATTGATGTATATATGTGCACATACATATATGCATACATACATACATACATACATACATACAGAGTCTGCCAAAAAAAAAAAAATGTATACACTCCAGGAAAGGAAAACTTATCTTTTGTAGTTTTTAAGACTTAATTATGGGGAACCCTAAAAGATATTGTGTATTGCAAAAAACTGACTACATTGGTGGCTTTTAGACAAGAAAATGCAAATGCATGTACCACAGTCCTACTGGACATTTTGGCCAGTATTGCACCAGCAGTAGTTCACTGTACTAATAAATGTCTGGAAGCGAAAGACCACCATTTTGAGCATCTCTTGTGGTTGTAAAGTCCAAAGGTAATTTGTATTAATCTTGTGATGTCTGAATAAATTGAGTATTAGAATATCTATACAAGTTTTTCTTTTCCTGAAGTGTGTATATATTTTTGGTGGACTGTATATATAAAACCCACATACATATTGAATTAATTTATTTTGAAAGTAATCAACCACTTCTTGTCATTATTGGCAACTACACCTGCTACAAAAGAGTCAGTATTTCTCAAATCATTCATTTAAGAGACCAGCACCCTAACAGTAATTATATGACTTTTTGTGCGTTTAAATTGTTGATGTGTTTGGTACTCAAAAAAAATTAAAGCACATCAAAGTACTGTTTGCTAGTTGTTAATGAATTAAGTCAATGTGATATTTCTATAATTTTTTTTAATTATTTCATCTTTTATATGGATGAAGGCTTTTTTTATTTACAAACAAAATAAGTCAATTTAGTCCAAACAAAATTCTTTTTTTTTAAAACATTTCACCACAAGCAAGGTGGGAGTGCCACTAGCACACAAGGGGTTACAGAGAGTGGGAGCAAGAGTAAAGAGGCATGAGAGAGGAAAGGAAGGACAGGGAATAGATCAAGTCATCTAGAGATGTCAATTGACATTGCATTTGAATATTTGGAGATTATAGCTATCAGGGAAGCAAGTAAAAAGAAAGGAGTTTCAGAGATGGGAAATGCGCGACAAAAAGCTGTTGGAGTAGAAGAGACGGCTACATCTAACTGTTTCGACAGTGAAAGGATGGGACTGATATGCCAGTCTAGTAGCATGTTTAAATTCATGCAGTTTGGGAACCAGCAAAAGTAGCTCGTCGGAGCAGTTGCTGTGAAAGTATTTGTAGAAAAGACAGAGGGAAGCAATGACACATCTGTGAGAGAGCGACTGCAGATGAGATGCCAGATCAATGCCAATCACATTGCATATCTGTCTCTTTTGCAACCGAGTGATAATATTGTGGTGTCTGCATTAAAAGTAAATGTTTAAAAAACGATTTTTCAGGGGAGATAATTATTAAACTGGATGCATAATAAGGATAGAAAACTTGGCAAATTTAATACTCCCAGAGAAGCAAGGGTAAACAGTGAGTAATCTACTTGAGGAGTTCTAATAAAATGGATTGTAGAACAAGGACAAAGACGGGTAGTTAAGAGACAAGAGTTAGAGAAACAAAAAACAGGAAATTTGCGGAGAACCATTATCTCCCATGTCCCGAACGGATGTCACATATGAAAGAAAAAGAAGGTTGCGTCAGCTGGGAAGAAGAGAATTACAGTTAAATTTAAAATGTTAATTTTTTCCATTAAAATTTTTTAAAAAATTACTTGACAATTTAGCGCTGTTTCTTCGTCTTTCTTTAATAGAAATGGTAAAAGCATATCCCTAGAGAGCATGAATAGTGGAATAGTGGAAATCTTGTAAATCCATGTTGTTGTGGATCAACAATACTTGGATTTAATTTTAATGCATAACCTGTTGAGACATAAACACGAAATAAATAAAGAATTGCAGACAAGCAAGTTTCTCAGTAGTTACAACTCTTACAACACGTGATCTTATAATAATAATAATGTCATGTGTAGACTACCATACATAGAAAAATAGAAACGTTTTAAGCTAATAAAAAAAATTGAAAATTATTTTAAAAGTCTTTGTGCAAAACAAGTGATATTAAACTTTTCAATTTTGGATTTATAAATATAGTTTCCACTTATTACAATATCACAAAGAAAGGAAGAAATGCAGAATTTTAAACGATTTTTAAATTATTATAAATTATAATTCAAATTTTAAAAATGAAGACAATTCTTGTAGAAAATTCATTATTAATCGAAAAAAAATTTCTTAAGACAATAGTGTCCTTAATAAATCTTATTTATAAAAGCAATTAAAAGATTATCTAATTAATGTCATAGTTTTATTACATTTTTTATTTTTAGTTTATCATTTTTAGCAGATTCTCAGAAAATTTGCAGTAGTTTGAAAAAAAAACAAACAAAAAAAATGGATGATTTATATTCTCCAAGAAGTCCTACTTTTAATTAATAAAAACATTTTTGGAAAGGAAATTTAATTTCTAAAAATTTCATGAAATTAATTAAGTTAAGTAAGACGGAATAACATGTAAAATTATTTTTAGCAAATTATTCTAAAACAAAAAAATTTAAAAATAATTTCATTAATTTGTGAATAAATCTTGAAAGTTTCATTAAAATCCGACAATTACTTGATTTTTGCAAGAATTTCCAAATCAATGTGTTTTTCACGTGAAAAAAAAAAAGCGCTAAAAAACACTAATGTAGTAGACAGCTGACGTAAAAACAAAACGAGATTTTTAAACCAAAATGTCGAATGTGCTAGAAATGATTAAAAAATTTAATAAAACAATGAAAGAATAATTTGATCTTTCCTCTTTAACATTTTGACGATAAAACTTTGTTTTTATTAAGTTTGGGGTCTTTTTTCATCATGCTATGCTGTTTTTTTTTTCAGGGAAAAAGTGGCTGTCGGTTTGCAGTGTTGGCTAAAAACTGAAAAGTGGAAATATTTTTTGTTTTTAAACACAGGAATTTAAGTATTTGCATCAATTAAACAAATTAGCTGTTAAGTTTCGTTTTTTACATTTCTCTTAATAACATTAGACAATTTTTAAACATTAAATTTTTAACTTTTTTAAATTAATTTTTTTTAAATAAAAAAGGTTATTTTTCCTTGAATGTTACTGTAGGTAGAAATTTTATTACAAAGAAAAGAAGGAAAGATAAATCAAAAATTTCTAATCAATTTTTCATTCATCGAATAATTAAAGAATTCTGAAAATAAAATATCATTTATTGGCGAAATATTCTAATTTTTAAAAATGCTTGTTGATATGATATTCATTTTTATTTGGGATTAAAAATGTTTCCAGTGCTAAGAAAAAAATATTAAATCAACAAGAAAAAACTCAAAAGGCTAATTTTAAAATCAAATACTTCAGGCTGTAAGTGTAAAAAACTGTATTGTTTTTTATTTTTAATTTTAAATATATAAAAAATTATTTTAAAATTAAAAAAAGTGTATTTTTTACTTTTTTAAAAGTAAAACCATGACAAGTTTAATGTCAATTGTTACAGCAATGACGTATTTTTTAAGGAAATATAAACAAAAGTAAAGGACAAATGCGAAAGTTAAAGCAGTAAAAAAATATCCATTTTTAAAAACTAAAAAAAAGCAAAGATTTTTTTTGATAATTAATAAAAAAATAAGTTAATTTATTTAAAAAGAAATATTGAATTTGAATGGTACATTTTTTTATGCGTAGTAAGACAAGTTTGACTTTGTTGGCTCAATATTTGTCAAAAAACATTTTTAAAAAAGAATAACTGATTAGTTGAGTCTAAAACCCAAGATTTATTTTGAATAATTTCATAAAATAACGTTTCTCGCCAATATAATCAGGATTTTGTGATGAAGACAAATTCTTCTGACAAACTTGTCTTTTCCAGTGTTTTGAAATATAAACTGGCCGCGGGCCAATTGAGTAGACACCTTCAAAAAGGATCGACTACATAACCTGGCCAGAGGCCAGTATAAAAAATAGGATATAGTTAATACGAGTTAAGAAAAGATGTAAGAATTTTAAATTTATATTGCCTTATTTTCATAAGTTTAAAATAACTTATTTTTATCTTTTAAAATCAAAGACAAATACTGACCGGACGATTCAAGGTCCATAGTGATGAAAATTAAAGATTGCTTTCTTAAAAATGGCGTACGTCACTGGCCACAAGCCAGATTCAATAGACAACTATAAACAAAGCAATAAACACTGATGTGGAAAACTATGGAATGCCATAAGCACAATAAATAAAACATTTAACAAATTTTAACTTTTATTGAATTTTTGGTGATTTTAATAATTTTGTCTCATGACATTATTTTTATTTTTTATTAATGATTAATATTATTTTCTTTTATATATTTTTAAATAAAATATTTCTAGCGTAGTTAATTCAAACTAGTCTATTATGTATGCTCTCTAAACATTTTAAAGTTTTGAAGGTGAGACATTTATATAAAAATGCATTTTTTTTCGAGTAATATAAACTCTTATTCTTGCGCATTTACTGGTTAAAATTTGATTTCAATTTTGATCTGACTTGATATTCCTCATATAAATATCTATATAAATTTTAATTATGTTTGTCTTCCGTAGGGAATTCCCTGCTCGCTTTTAACGAACGTTAACATTTAATTCGCCGTAAAAAAATTTAGCAAACTGATAATATGTAAAAGTATTAAATTTTATAAAATATTCAATAATAATAATTTTAGAAATAAATTTTACGGAAATTTTATACGATTGATTATTTTTTCATAATATACGGAAATAAATATGGAATAATAAGAACAAACGTGTCATTAACGCCATTAAACATCAACATGGCTTTGTTATTGAGGTATGTTTCGATTTCGTTACTAATATTAAGTTTTTATTTCTCTGCAAGCATCTCTGGAATCAAAATTTCTTAGTCACGTAATTGTAGTCATTTATTTTTCCATAACTGTAAAGTTCTGTATTAATAGCATTGCATTGGTTTTACTGCCAGTCGGACCATCTTTAAAACAAAATACAAAAATACGATCACCTTCTTAAAGAATTTTTATTTTCGTTTTAAATTGTTTTTAGTTTTTATGATAAAATATTTGTAATTTGTTTTTCCTGTTAAATAATCTTTTTATTTTAAAGGATCTTTTGATGTTGCCGTTAATAAGACAAGCCAGGACCTGAGAGGAATTTTCGAGCACGTGTTGTTAGCTTGTTTTTTTGTCCTTAGTTTTGTGTTTTTTTACAAAGTCATTTTATTTCTTGCAGACAAATCGTGTATTGTGTTTTATTAATTTTGACTAATTGTCATTTCTCCCCAATTGCCATTCTTTCTTTCTCATTGACAACACGAGACCAAAATAGCCATAAACGTTCATGTTGGGTATTATTACGTAACAACTAACATAAGTAAATAAAAAGAATATTAAGTTTATCGCTTCAAACGTTTTCTTCACATCATTGATGTGTTTTTTTTAAATTCACGTTATATTATTTTATTTTTTTGACTAGCCTCATATTCTGTGTCTTCGTTTTTTGGATTTGAAATGTCATGAATCAAATTCTTCATTTCAGTTATTATTTTAATTAACAACTGAAAATTAATTTAAATCTCTTTTGGGGGTGGGGTAAGAAAACACGGATATATTTCAAACCAGTTTACCTTTATTTACTTAGGAAATATTTTCGGTTAATTCAGAGGAGCAGGAAAAGAGGTTTTGATTTCTGGTTACATTTTCTCTTTTTTTTTTTTTTTTTTTTTTTTTTTTCATTCATTCTTCTTTTCTGTGCCGTATCCCTTCACTACGTAGGCGATCACGGCTCTCCACAACTTCCTATTTTGTATAGCTCTAGGATGTGAATAATTATAATTATTCACATCGTTTACTAATTTACTATCGCCTTGTGTTTTCTAGATTTTTTTTTCTGCAGTATTTTCATCTGTACTTTGTGTATATTGGCGCAAGGAAGGTTAGAATATGAGGCTAGTTTTAAAAAGAAATTGTAGGGGGAAGTAATTGAATATTTAACAAAAATTGTTTAAAACGTTAAACTTGTACTCGAAAAAAAAAAATTAAATTAATCTTTTATTTACTTATTTATTTTATTTTTATTTTATTTTTTTATTTTTTTTTTAGACTTCCGGGTAATTGTTAAAATTGTTTTTCTTTTAATAAGATTTTAAATAGAAACGAAGCAAAAAAACAAAACTAATTACATTGTTTTTTAAAGTTAAACAGTTTTTGTCTTACTAGTGTTTGTTATGATAACAATGTTATCTAACCTGTCAGGTCATTCTCTTCCAATCCTGAATATTTTATTTATAATTAAATCACAAATTAATTCTAGTCACGGTTAAGTTTACATGGGAATCATCTTCTGACTTTCCTCCTAAAAGTAAATTGATTGTATGTTGTAATTAGAATTGGGACATTAAGTTTTAGTACAAAAAGGCAAAAGTATTTTCAGATTGAATAGGCCAGGAAAAAATAGGAACTTTGCTTTGGGTAATAACAACAATATTTCGTAACATAAAAAGATGGAGTTAACATGAATAAATTCACATATTTTTAAATGATAGTGCAAGGAGCACAGTTCATAAAGTGTGCTCACAAAGGAAACACAAAAATGCTATATTAAAATAATTTGTATTTCAATTTCTGGGCTGAAATGTTATTTACATTTGAACTAATGTCGTCATCTTATCACATTTTGATCCTTGTACTCTCCAGTCTCTGTCTATATTTCTGAGATGAGGTATTATGTACACTATTTACATTATTCGGACTATTGTCCTCATCTTTGTTGCCATATTTATCACAACGTTTCTACCGTTGTATGCTCCGGCCTTCTTCAGGTGGTTGGAATGTCTAACTGAACCCTTTATTTCGCTCGCTGGGGCAGACTGTTCTAGTTCCATATCTATCAGTTATCTCCTGTTAATTCACCTCTCTAAGTTCGTCACTGCCTTAACCAGGTATTTAACTCATAACACTAGGCTATAAGTCTTCTGAGCCAACCAATCATAGAAATGAATGCATTATGGGAACCAGTAATAAGGAGAAAAGCAATAATAACAACAAAAATTACAATATGAGCTTTGGTTTTTAAAAAAAAAAAAAAACTGATAACAGCAAAAATTGCAATATGAGCACTGGTAAAAAAGGTTGCTGAAGACATTAAGTTTATAAGTCCCAGAAATTCATACACAGATATCTTTCAGAACACATGGCACAGTGGATAAAGGCATTGGTTAGATCCAGTGACAGGACCCAAAGAGTTGTGAGTTCAATATTAACTGGAGATAACTGATAGACATGGCATGTGGAACTAGAACAGTTTACCCCAGTGAGCGAAATAAAAGGTTCAGTTTGACATTCTGACCACCGGCCGAAATGTTGTGATAAATATGGCAACAAAGATGAGGACAATAGTCCGAATAATGTAAATAGTGTACTCTCCAGTCCTCTTAGGTGTCCATCAGTCTGCATAACCTTCAGGGGTTTTTGAAGTGAACATTTTTTTTTTATTTAATCTGTGTGGGTAGATTGTTCTACTGTGCATATCTACAGATATCTGGTCTTTTCTTTCTAATAATGTTCAGTTATTGCATGCTATGTTTCCATTGAGTCTGTACAGAGCTAAACACAATAGAAAATTAAGCTATCACATGTTTTATTTGCTTCAGTTTCAGTGTTCTTGACAGAGTAGCAGACATTTTTGTTGTGCTACAAAATATCTAGAGTTGCCTATAGTTAAGGTACATAAAACTTGGCCAAGTTGTCTCTGGTTGGTTTTAGGTTGAAAGTAAATTTGTGATATCTGGCTATAATTATTTTATTGAATTTGCTGTGGAGGCGGAAATGTGTAACCTGGAAAACAGAACTTTGCTGTTACTGTTGAGGAGGTTAATTCCTTCTCCGCTTCAACAAATATAAATCGAAGTGCAAACAAAAGAGGACATTGAGTAGGGGAAAATAAATGTATAATTTATTTACATGTAAACAAAGACTGGTAATTTTTACCTGTTGCTGTTGTTAAGGGACTGGGAAATAGTGGTGAAATTAGAAGTGAAATGGAAATCTGGTGGTATCTTATCAGTGTTGTCAATAAATTTGTCTCTCAGCGTGTCATTGTTGACATCAAATGCTGATCTGTCGGGTCTATTTGAATTTGGGTATATATAGTTTTTAGTTGGCTTGAAATTAAGGTTTTGTTTTTTGAGCAGAAGTGGCTCTGACTGGTCATAATATATTATTAATTTTGTTTTTATTAATGCAGATGTAATAATGGAGCTGATATGCAGAAAACATATTTATGCAGTCTGCTTTGGGTTGTTGAGTGATCAACATCTGGTTTGTGTAGATAATATAAGAGACATGACAAACTGTGCTTATGTGTTTGTTAATCCAGCAACTTTCTTTTTGACAAGGGCACTTTTTTTTTTCTTTTTGTCTGTCTAAACAAAGGTTTAGTTATGTGTTCAGTCTATCAAAAATCTTTCTTGTAGGTTTTGACCAGGTTCTTTTTTTTTTTTTTTTTTTTTTTTTTTTTTTTTTTTTGTTCTCCCCAATCTTTTTTTAAAACCATTCTCTCAATTTCACTTTATTCTTCTTTTTGTTTCTATATTTCATTTACCTCATTTCCACCACAAAAATTTCTTTTATTTAAACTATTAACTTCAAGACATATTTGAACTTTAGAATATTTTTGCTTTGGTTGCTAATAACATTTTAGTTAATTCAGGGGTGTGGGATGGTACCAAGATCTTTGTTCTACATTATTAATGTGGTATCTATTAAAATTTTGAAAGTATTTTGGTACATGTGTGCGAAAATAACATTTTTCATGTTTTTAACTTTTGTTTGTCAATGAATATAAAATAAATGTAAACAATTAAAAAAACGATCCAAGAATTTAATCAAAATAATACAATTTAAGTGGGTACCAGGAAATTGGTATATGGGTACTTTGTCAAAATATATGAAACACCATTTTGGTATCCAGTAGGATACCAAATACTGAAAGTTCAGAACCAAACTGACACCACCCACTGGTCATGGATTTCGGTACCTTGGTACCCTCTCACAAATATGAGTTTATTTGCTTAAATAAATAGTTTTGTAGATAGTTTCCTTTTGTGTCTTTCCTAAGGCTTTTATTTTTTTATTTTTTCAAATTTATTTTTAGAGTTTGCCAAACGTTGTTTATGTTGGTGTCAGAAGATAAGTTACATACTGAGTCGTTCAACTCCTGAGATTATATATATATATATATATATATATATATATATACACACACACACACACACACACACATATATACAAAGGGTCAGTACAACAGCTTTGTATAACTTTCATATCTTTTCCTAAAGCTCTTATTTCACCCACTGTATTTGTACAGCCTGCCAATGACTTTGTTAACCTTGGCCAGTCTGTTTGTTTATTTTTTTTCTCTCACTTTGATAGAGAACAGATCTCTTCTGGAATAAAAAATAAAATCTAAAAGGTTTTCTTGTGCATGTTCAGTATTTTTTATTTTATTTTTCCCTTCACTAGCCTTGGAAATAACAATCCCTCTCTCCCCACCTCAATTATTTGTATAATTTTGAAAAACATTTAATCCTGTTTTTATCCTATTTTATAAATATGTAAAATGTTTAGCATAGTCTTATACAAAGCAACAATATTGGGGCATTTGCAAAACTAACCACTGCTCTATAGCAGTCGACCTAGATTTTAATATTTCATAAAGCTTAAGACTTGAATGATATTTAAAAAAAAAAATTAGTTCACAATAGAATAAATTTGCACTGGCTTATGGGAATTCCTGCAAGTGGAAGGAGTAACAATTTTTTTTAATCACTACTAGCAGACAACAGCAACATCTCTCTTATAAAAACCTTAGGAATGAGCTGAATTGCCTTGCTGCTTGTTTTAGGTTCTTAAAGTACATATTGAGTTGGAAGAAATGTTAGTCTATGCAGCAGGAGCAGCAGCAGATTTTCTGATCCTATTCTGGGGCATAAATTCCTCAACCATTTTACCATAACTCTGACCTATAAACAAACATCTTAATATCTGCTTGGAAGCAACAGAGTAACATTACTCTTTCCACATCCTGTATTTTAACCTCCATTCACAGAGGCTTATCGAGTCGCTCTCTTTATCATGACTAATTATATGTTAAAGTTTCTACTTCTACAGGGTGTCCCACAAAAAACCAGGAAATTTGGTACAGTTTATTTAATTGTTGGAATTTTTGTTACAGTCATTTGAAACAAAAACAGAAATTTAGTAACTTAAAACAGAACAAAAACACAAACGTTACATATGGTGTTCAAACTAAAAAAGTTATTTTTAAAAATTTTTTTTTTTGTTTTTTTTTTCATCATATAGTAAATCTAAATTTTTTTTTTTTTTCGTGGGGCACTCTATATATGATATGTATCTTCAGGATGTAGGTGCTTGTGGCTCTACACAATTTCATATCCTTTGTAGCCTTAATAAATTTTGCTTTTTTTGTTATCCCTTCTAAACCCTGTTAAGCCATCCATTTACACAAGTTTGCTTGGTAGGTTATAAATTGTTTTCTTCTGTCCTTCCTGCCTTCAATCTGTCCTGTGAGTATCCAATTTTTCAATCCCTCTTTCCTCATTATGTGCCCTAGAAAATTCAACTACCTTTTCCTGATGTTAAGTATAAGTTTCCTTTTTGTTTCCATGGCATTTAACAGTTTCTACACTATATTTTTAAGCTGTGGATGTATTTATATGTCACTTTACAATAGAAAAATATGACACCAGGTCATTGCTTTTAGTGTAAAGAACCTATACCCCTACCAGATAGGGTACACAAGTCTAGGTTGACATTTAAAAATCAAAATCAGCAGTGACAGATAATAGTAGTAGTGGACATGAGCAAATATGGCACAGGAGTGGTAATAAACCATAAATTTGAAGACAGCACAGTGAAAGCAGTTGCCCACGCTTCAAGAAGTTTGACAAATATGGAAAAATGCTAGTCATATTGCAAAAGAAGTGCTTTTTTATTGTAAAGAAATTCCACAGAATGATATTAGGAAGAAAATTCATACTGCAACCGGATCATCATCCATTAAGTATACTTGGTTCTAAGAAATAGATTACAGTGTTGGGCCACACAGATGGCTTGTCCAGATTTATATCTAAATATAAAGAATTTGAAGATACTGTGATTGCTTTGCTGGAATCTGAAAGCGAAATTAAAAACCTGGTGTGTAACACTATTAAAAAGTTGTTGGCCACGATAGATGATATCAAAATTCATTCTAAAAAGGCTGTTTATTCAAAAAACTATGAATGATGTTAAGTGGAAATGGAATAAAACTAAAATTGAATCTGGTAACAATAATACAGCATTTTGTTTTTGATGGAGTATTTTGTACATGGAAAGAGTAGTAATTCTGTTATTGGTGCAAAAAAGTATTTTGCAACAATTCCATGTAGGACATTCGGCGAATAATGAGGACGAAATCCCTGATGAAAAGCTACATTTACTGTCTAAAGTTGGACAAAGATATTCAAAATACAGTTAGAAAATGTAATGGTTGTAATTCAGCAGCAAATTTACCACCTATGAATTATCAGGCATGTTCTAACACTGATAAACCATGGTTAAGATTACATATGGACTTTGCTGGACCACTAAATGGTTCATACTATTGTAGTCGACAATTTCACAAGATGGCCTGAGATATAAACAACCTACTACTGCAATAATGATTAAATTTTTGCAGGCTTTGGAGTACCTGATAGTGTGGTATCCGATAATTCAATTTACTTCTAGTAAGTTTAAAAATTTCTGCTAAACTACATGGTTTAATATTTGACAATGTTGATTTATCATCTGAGGTCGAATTGTCAAGCTGACTTGTTTTTTTGATTCTTTCAGAAGGGCATTAAGAAAACCTAAATGCTTGGAAGCTTGAAGAAACAGCACTACAAGAATTTTTGAGTGTATATCAAATGATGTGAAATACAAATGTCACTGCTTGAATGTCACCTGCAGAGCTCATGTTTGCTAGGAAAGTTAGATCCATTTTTGACAAATTACTGCTAGAAAAGACAAGTTGGCAATTTGAAACTACCAGATCATTTAAGATTGTCGATAAAGTCTTCTTTAAACACTTTAAGGCTGGAAAAAACTTATTAGACTATTCTATTATATATATATATATATATATAATTCTTATTGCTTTAAATGTTATTTTTAGTGGATACTCATATTTGTGTAGATGCTTATTTATTTATTAATCAGTATATTTTATTTACTTTCGTCTACTGGCCTTGAATATTCAGGAAATCTTATCAAAGAAAAATATGTGCTCTCCGGCAGGATTTGAGACTGGGCAGAGGGAAACTCTTGTTAGACCCAATGTACCTTAACTGCCTCAGCCATGGAGCAGCCTCGTCGATCAAGCTAAGTTTGACACATACCTTTAAGTGAAATTCTTCTTGTATGAAATTGCTTGAAATTTTCATATCTGTTCAGTTTTGTATTCAAAATTAATTTTCTAAAGTAAGGAATTTTATTTATCAATCCAACAGATTTTTATCACTTTAAACATTATTTTTAGTGGATACTCATATTTGAGTAAATACTCCATTTATTTATTAAGCAGCATATTTTTCTTTAATAAAATTTCTGGAATATTCAGGCCAGTAGACGAAAATAAATAAATATGCTTGAAAACTTAATAAAGAAATGTGTGCAGGCCAATGGACAAAATAAACAGTTTAAAATATGGAGAGTCTGCTCAAATACAGGTATCCATTAAAAATATCTCTTGACATAATAAAAATGTCAGATGAAAGCATAAAATCCATTTTTATATATATATATATATATATATATATATATATATATTACACTTTCTGTTTATACGTTATTTTTATAGATACAATTATTTAAGTAAATGCTCTGTTTATAATAAAAAGTATTAACAACATTTACCGGCCCGAATGTTTGAGAAATTATGTAGAAAATGTGTCCTACACAGAACTGTCATTTGGCTTGACATGCTATACCATTTAGCTACATCTGACTAGCAAAGTCAAATTACTGTTTTTAAACAACAAATTTCCCGTGATTTTTCTTGAATGATCATGTCTGCTCGAAGCGTATCTTAACATGAACAGATGACAACATATATTATAAAATGGGATAAGTCCATTTCATATATATATATATATATATATATATATTCATATATATATATATATGAATTTGTGTTTGATTATTTAATTGCAAAGATGCTTGATGAAATATGGGTCCTGTTTATATGCTTAATTTTTCATTGTTTTATTTCAGGTGTGTTGGGCGACAGCAGTGCCTGTTCCAGCAGCCACTCTCCCTCATTAAAATGAGGTTGGTATTTTATTTATAAAGCTTTCCACTTTTTAATTGTAATTGGTTTCCATAAACAACTTTATTTGAATTATTAATTTTTTTTAACTATCAAAGAAAGGTCTTTCTTGAAATAAGGAAACTATATTTCAATATGAAAAAGAGAAAAAAATGTTCAGTAAAACTGATTGAGTTGGGTTTTCCACAAAATTATGGAATATTTTGTAACTGTACAATTTGCAATGAAATAAGCTTTTTTTTTTTTTTTTTTTTCTTTATTCTCTTCACTTAAATAAGGAACAAGAATATTTATTTTTTATTTATTTACTTTTTAAGTAATTTTTTTTTCCAATTTTGAATTATTGGAAAAGAAATGACAAATTCTCCTTTTAGACGTTTTCTTGAATAAATTTAAATACACTTCATGTTCTTGTCAAATAAAAAAAACATCTTTTACCAGGCATCCTTTGATGTTTACAATAGAATACTATTTTCATAATTGTTTTATCAGAGTATAAAACAGAATTTGCGACAAACAAATAAATGAAACTTACACATTTGTACCATAAAGAGTCACTCTGGTTAGTGGTCATTTATATCTATTTATTGATAAAACAGTACAAAAAAAATAGCTAGAAAAAAAATTAGAAAAAATTATTAAAATAATAGAAGAATAATGAAAAAAAAAATTTCCCTCCCCAGAAACTACATGTTTATTTTTATTTATTTATTTTTTTAACACACAGATTCTGTTTTTACTAAACTAGAAAAAATTAAAGAAGCACACTTTCTCACGCATCTATCCACTTTATCTGTTGTGAAGAGTTAGATCTGTGTGTAGCATTAATGGTTATCACTGCAGGAAGTGGAACAGCAAGTTATGTCTGAATTTCAGCCTAATCTGTTACATTCACTTTTGCATAAATGCCTTTGGCAAGGCATGAATTCATTTTTCCCCCACATCCAGTTATGGGTTAAATAACAGGATAGATTATTTCTCTAGGCTTGGTTGGTAGCTGGACTAGCAGAAAGTTTTCAAAGAAGTTATAGTAATTCCCAGGAATCCGTGGAGAGCCATGATTGTCTACATCCTGAAAGGACATTTTAGTTCTGAAGAAACAACAGATTTTTATCTAAATATTAGTAAATCTAACATAAGGTCATCATCATGTCTAATAAGTCTGGGCATTAAAGGTTCTCTAAAAATCTGCTTGTTCATTTTAATTCTGACCAGATTTAGAATAAAATCCTTGTCAATTTTGGGATGGGATATTATCATTCAGGGGCTAGTATCCTTATTGTTATTTTCATTGCAGTGTTTTGGCATACACCTGAAGAAGGCCAGAGAGTGCATTGGCTGCAATGTGGTGAACACAACAAAGATAAAGATAGCATTGTTAATTTTTAGTTCTTCAACATAAACACTTGAAGCAATCTGGACAAGATAAGACTTTACAACATCATGCCCTTGCTATTGCTATGCCTGTCAATAAATAAATTGAACTTATGTCTTTATAAAACTTACATTGGCCTATGTGTGTGTGAGAATGAATGAATGATGAAACTGGCATATTTATAAACAATGCGTTTTCCTGAGAACATCTGCTCCCTTGGGCTTCCTCAGGTTAAAATGAAAGACAAAACTGTATGTGAGGAAGAATGCATTGGAATATCTGAGAATAAATGGGAACAATAAATCAAATTATATTACTTTATCACATCCAATGTCCAGATTCAAGAGTGTCTGCCCACCTGTTTATTTTTTTTATATATATATAAAAGAACTATTTGGTGTCTGTTGGATTTTAAATCAGTACACCGAAACAAGTGTTTTTTTTTATGTATATACCTGCATATATATGTACATACATACATACACACCTAACCAGAGATATACATATATTAGTTTTTTTTGTTTTGTTTTTTAAATTTATACTCATACATATATACATGCTCACTCCTATATATATATATATATATTATACAAGTATACATAAACAAACAAAAGGCTCTAATATATGTATGTACCTGCGTGGGGGTGTATAATTATATGCAAGTATATACACAAAAATTTTTTTTTTTTTTTTTTTTTTTAGTCTACGTTTGAACAGCTAGCATTACTAAGATTTTGAATTTTGATATTGTGACTTTTTGGACTGTGTTGGAAGAGGGATAGACTTATTAAATTTTGAATTTATGGTCTCCATTTATCCTCAAAAATCAAAACATTTTCCTTACATACACTTTTATCTTTCTTTCATTTTAACCTGAGGAGATGCTCTTGGTGAAACACGTTTATAAATTTTCTACTTTTCTCTCTTTTTCTTCACTTTTGTTTTGGATATTATTATACATCCTACACACACGCATATTTTCAAGGCACCATGAAATGTTGTCTCCTAGCATTTGTGTTATAGACTAACTAGCATTTAATATTTCCAAACTATTATAGACATTTAGTAGTGTACATGACCTACTTTGGGAAGTATATATACTGTTATATTGTGTGCTGGAGATGTCATTTAATTTAGTTTGGCCTACAGAGTATTCAATCGAAACCAAAATGGAGTTGCTCATGAGAAATTTTTGTCGGTGGCTTTATAGTCAATTGTTTCCAGTAAATAGCAGTTTTCTGTTTTCTGCCAAACAGGCCAGCACAGTTAGGTAACAATACAGTGAACTTTTTTTGTTTTTGTTTTAGGAAGCAGATAATAGTCATTTGGTATTTTGATTTTCTAAGCACACCTTAGATGTGGCACAAGTCTGAAAATATGGAGGATTGATCATTTGGTATGGTTGGAAAACCATTTCTGTTACTATTTCCCACTGGAATTAGACAATAATCAATTTAGATGCAAAAGCTAGTCTACATGGAAATGAATCAAGTGAAATATCTCTTTAAGAATGTGCAGAATTGAATTTTCAAGAAAGAAAATTACTTAAATGCATTTTGGTTTGGTGTTAAGCTAAATTCCAACAAGTGAAGATAGATTTCTGTCTGAATTTCTGAGATGAGCAGTTATTTACATTCAAACTATTCTCCTAATCTTTGTTATTATTACTATGTTTCAGGCATTATGCACTCTGATGTTAACAAAGATGCGGACATTGATCGAACTGTATATAATGTAAATAACTGAAGCATGTCGATTTGGTGATTTATTGTGAAGCAAATTCTTATTGTCATGTTCTTGGCCTTTCAATGTTTGAATTCTGTGAGAAAATACAAGTGTTCAAATCTCTCCACTTACACATTTTAAACATCTTATTATAATTCTGCCCCTCCCTCCAATATATATTTAGCATGCTACACCCAGTCATTATCTCATAAATAATGGACTATTCTGTTTCGGTTATGTGGAAAGATAGAAAAGAGACCTAGCAGAGATGCTACTTGGTTTCAGTGATAAAATGAAATAAAAAAGAAGGTAAGAAAGAAGTGGTTAACATCTGTTTCAGTGAAATGGAAAAAGTTGTCAATTTGAAATCTTTACATTTGTGACCCTTTACTACTTTAAATAATGAGTAACATTCATTTTTTTTCTTTTTATCATTTCACTCCGAGCAAGTCAATAAACCCACTAAGTGTTAGAGAATATGAGAAAAAAATCTAAAACATTATTAAGGGGAGAGAACAATAAAAGAATAAGAAAACAGAATATAACCATTAACATTGCATTAAAATTTTTGAAGATCGAAGTTGACTAGGAAGCAAGAAGCTGAAAGAGTTCCGCAAGTGAGAAGTCTGATAGAAGAAACTGTTAACATAGAACTTCGTTACATCTAGCCATTTGAATTGTAAAACGATGAGACCATGCCACCATTCTAGTATTGAAATACATAAAGTTTAGGTACCATAGCAGCAGAGTTCATCCTAACAATTACCATGAAAGTACTTATAGAAAAGGTGCCAAGAATTTATCTTGTGATGGTGGGTAAAATTAATATAGAAATATTTTGTTAAACTTGTTAAGCTCAAATATTTAGTGACGTAATGGAATTTCTACGGTTATTTTATTGTTGTAGAACTCACTATGAACTTATTCAGTCATTAAGAGTCATCAGAAAATTTAAACAAGAAAATTGATATTGTATTTAAATTCTAGCTCCATTAAACAATCCATGTGGTCACAAGTTGCCTTTGAAATAAGCAAAATAGTTATTTCATACTCACAGATATATAAATATATACATATTGACTAATATTCTTTTTGTTATATGGGCACATAGCTGAGTGGTTAGTGTTTGCATTCTGACCATGAGACCCGTGTTTGAATCTCACCCTGGTTGATTTGTCAGGAAGGAGACTTCCTGATGTTATCAGACTGGAGGGGTCGATCCCAGCATGCAACACCTTTGGAAAGTGCCTGGAAATCACACTATGGGTTGACCCAAGCCTTGTGAGTGAAATTGGGTAAATGGAACACTTGGAGGGCTGTTGATAGCTGTGTTAGCATGAAGTCACAAGTCATTGTGGCTGAGGGCTTGAGCATGTTGGCCTTGTTCAAATTGTTGATCATGCTAGATAACATGCTCTTTCCCAGAAACTGTAACTAAGGTCTGCTCAACATAGTTGCAGTATAAACTACAGATGGGATCTGTGGGTGTTGAATAAAACGCAAATGCACCTGAGCAAGCGTCTGCAATAGGGATTGGCTAGCTGTCCTAGTAGACATTCTCGAATACAAGTGACCAGCTATGCATGCATAATCTTTGTTGTTTTTATCACAGTATTTGAAACTAATATATTGTTTGACATTTAAATTAAATTTCAGTATAACGAACTCTTGTTGACTGAATGTCTTTAATGACCAGAGGGGTATTACACATTGTTAGCTAAAGACAAATGCAGATTAAAGAAAAACCGCTAAAGTGGTATGCATGTTAGGACATAACAAAGCAAGCTCCTGTGGCATGGAATGTGATTTTACTTCTGATTCAACATTAGTTTGATTTTTACATTCCTGTAATTTGAAGGCTCAAGAGTACATTGGTTGAAATAGTGTGATAAAAACAACACAAATAATATGGAACTAGTCTCCAATACATATTAACTAATGAAAAAATTTAATTTTCAATAATTTAATCTCCTTGTTTATTGTATGGACACTAACATTCAGTCTTCTTTGCTATAAGACTTACATATTTCCAATGATAACGTGTTGGTTTTTGAGATTTTGTTACGGGGAAATAAATCATTCTGCGTTCATTTTTAGGGAAATCTTTCAGCAATAAAAACCTATTTGGTTAAAAGGGGGGAAAATGATTTTGGTACACAAATATTATTTTACTTTGCTTTCAGTAATGGACAACTATTTTGTTTTAATTTTTTTTTTCTTTCAGATTCTCTCACTTTTTAAACTTTTATTTCATATTTTATTTAGGTGTATGTTTCTGCTCTCCTTGCAGAATTGCTGACCCTCAAAGCTCCCTGTCTGCTGATGAAATGATTATTGTCCTAATTTCTTTTGGTCAGAGTCGGTATCATTTTCTTTTGTAGGGTCCCAGTTGTTATGGCTTCCACTTCTGAAAGATCATATGATGACATGCGTAAATTCTGGGATAAAAACAAACGATTAGAAAGACCACTCTCTCCACACCTTACAATTTACAGGTAAAGCATAAAGTTGTATTGTAAACCCACCCCCACGTTTTTATATTTTTTATTTATTTATTTATATATTTTTTTTTAATTTTGGCTTTTTTTGATTTTGGCTTTTATATGACTTAATTTTTATAAATTTACATTAGGTGGAAATAAGGATTTATTTATTTATTTTTTCTAAAAAGTAAATATTTGTATTGTAACACCTGCTTTCGAGAATATTTAAAGAAGTTATTATGTGACGCCTGACCCCTTCTGCGGCGCGATCCTGCAGTCACGGCACCAATATGTGACGCCCGACCCCTCGTCGGCGGGATCCTGCAGTCATGGCACCACTTGTGACCCCTGACTCTCTCTAGCACAGTCCTGCAGTCTCGACACCACCTGTGACAGGCTCACCCTGGGACATCAGTTGAAGTTTTGTTGGGTTCTAGTACCAACTTGTCGTACTCGGCTCGCCTCCAACACCTGGTCACCGAAGCAACTGCTTTGATCTCCATTCAACATACCCATGTTGTGATTTGATCTTAGGTTGACGAGATCAATCAAACGTATGGCCATAGTGTCAGCCGAATCCGCGTCAAGGTGATACTGCACAATAAATGTAGAAAAAAAAACAAAAGCACAAACAACAACTTCAAGGCGAGCGACTGGTTAGGAATAGTGATTAATTTTATGTCGGTTTGTTGAGTTACAGAAGTGCGTCTCTCTCTTTCTCTCCCAGCCCCCAAAAATGTGGATTGTAACACTTTTGCGTTCTTAGCTAGCTCTGGATATCTGGGTTGTTTTTCAATAAAGTTGGCTCTGGTGGAAAATATTAGTCAGACTTCTATAATTTGTTCTTGGTTAGAAGTCTAAGTCGGAAGGCATGGATTTGTGCGGCCACCTCTGCGAGGTGTTATCTTCCGAGTCCCCTGTCTCTTGGGCTTGATGGAATCTCTCTGACTGGAACTGAACTCTACTCAACTGCACTGCTTCTACTGTACTAGAACTGAACTGATCAAATCCCGGCATAGGTCGGATGTAGTGTGGTCATTACGTTGATTTCAAATCTCCAATAAGGATTTTCTTTGTTTTCGGTCAGGAATATTTATCATTTTCCATTTTTGGAAATCTACTGCTCTTTGTCTAGAGGGGCTCCACCCCTTCTGCGAGGAAAGGTCAGAGGAGAGCCCTCTTCCTTCTCATACCGGCACCTAATACCAATCCTTTCGAGGGGTGTCAACAAAAATCTCCCTCCTTCTCATATCCTCATCTCCTGTGAGGGTAGGTCGGAGGAGAATTATCCTCCTAAGTTTAGCCTTTCTCACATTGATACCTCACACCAATCCTTCAAGTGGGTGTCAACCAGACCCCCTGTTTTATCATATTTTCATCCCTCCCACCACCTCAAGCCAGGTGGGTGTTTAGCTTATCCTGGAGGGAAAAAGAAGGAAAGAAAAAAAATAAAAACTATTTTTCCTTTTTCTCAAGAAAAACAATTAGACCTCCCAGAATTCCGTTGACAATCTTTTATCTTACCTTAGACATCTGGCAACTGTCAAGGCCTCTGCCACAATACTTTAATTATTCGTTCACTCGTTGATTTGGGAAACCGTATCCACCTATGGACCGAAACTTGTTTTATCACAACCAGATGCCCGCCAGTTTGGCGACGAAATTCCGTCGAAAAAACAATATTTGTCTCACCCCGACTTCGATCAATTCTGCCTTCATTGATAACGAATTTCGTCAAATTCTTTCTTTAGTATTTTATTTTGTTAATCAACTTCCTTCCATGCCCCGCTGGCCGACATTCACCAAGTGACCGCGATTCAACGCCGACAGCTGCCCGCCCGTTTCCCCTAACTTATCCGCGAGAAAGAGAAACAATGGGTCGTTAAATTCCTAACCTTATTCAGGAACATTTGGCATATCTCAGCGTCAAACCTCCGCCCCTCCGCGAGAAAGGAAAAATGATTATCTTGAATCGCATTTGGAAATAATAAAATAAAAAAAAATCTTTTTTTACCCATCCTTTGTTTGGGAAAATAACAAAACAAAAAGAATATTGCTAAGTATGCCTTTCGTTCTATCTATAGGTTTAAGTTATCCCCGCAATTAACTTCTGTGGTTAATTAGTTGGTCAACTAACTGCCGTTGCTAAATAGTGTTACAATTAAAAATAAGTTGCTATGGAAAAATTCTCATATCCTAATGCACAGCTATCGTTTTATTTATTTTTTTTTTTTTTTTTCCCCAGTTATATGTAATATTTTGTATTTAACTTTCCTATCACTTAGACTAAATGAATTATTTTTAACCTGAATTTCTTGACATTTAAATAAATTCTCTTCTTCAGGCCTCAACTGACCTCTATACTTTCTCTGGCCCATCGAGCAACTGGCATTGCCATGTCTGCAAGTAAGTAACAACAATACTTCTGGTTGTCCAACTTTTTTGTCTGAATATTTGAAAATAATTTTAACTTTTAGGCTTTGCTTCTTAAGTGAATTCACCTTGTAATTGTTCTTGAAATATAAAGGATTTTTTTTCTCTCCAGTTTAAGCAGTATTTTTATTCATTTATTTTTCTGATAAAATAATAATCTTTGAAACTTTTTACTGCATTTTATTTAAAAAAATGATGCAAGTAAACATTTTTCTATTGTCACTTTTTTTTTTTTTAATACTTATTTATCTGGACAAAAGGAGAGAGAATTTTTTTTTTTTTTTTTTTTTTTTTTTCAGCAGTAAACTAAAAATAGAATATTATTTAATGCACTTTTTAGAGTTTTAATATTGAATTTGAAAACTTTCACATCTTTGTCTGCCTATTGTTGATATTTTTCTGTTTACAGCTGTGACGGCTTTGGCAATTGCATTCTTGGGATTACCACATGACTTTACTCATTATGCAAACTTAATCCAGGATATGAACCTGTCTCCTTATGTGATTAATGGGGCTAAATATATGGCTGTTTTCCCCTTTATATATCACACAACCAATGGTATCAGACACTTGGTAAGCAAACTTTTCATACTTTTCATCTCAACTTCTGTAATGCACAGTCACTCACCTCCAGTTTATTTGTTTTGTCTTGTTTCTAATGTAATTGTTGTGTCACGTAATAGAAACACAAGATTGAATCTCACATAGGTAACATGACATTTTCAACTTTGAACTTTGTCAGTTACACTCAGCCAGTGCATGTGCCCTTGGCCCTCAACTGAACATGGACTTTGTTCTTGTGGGCAATATCTGAGAGAGAATGCCCTCTTACTGTTGAGATGAATGTTTATTCAGTCAGATACTTTTGCTATGTATCTAGTGATTCTTGACAAAATCCAAAGAACAATTTGCAATATTATTGGTCTCAATCTTCCATTTCAGCTTCAATCACTTTCCAACAGTTGTAAAATTGCCTCTTCTATAAATATTTTCATAGCAGTTGTTCTGATGAGCTTTTCTCTTTAGTACTTTGACTTCATGAATTTAAGTGCAGTACTAGATTGGCAGCTAGGTCTCAACATTTTACTGATGAAATTGCTAAATGTAACTAAGTTTTGTTTTAATAGTTTCTTCACTCCTGTGGAACTCTCTTTTAGCTTCTTGCTTTCCTATTAGATTCAATCCTATCCGTTTTATTGTCCTTTCTTCTCCATAATGTTTTCTCAGTTTCCTTCATTCTCAATACCCTCCTCCTTGTGTCTTAATTGCTTTGCTTGGAGTGAAATGATTAACAAAAAAAAAAAAAAATCTGTCATCTGGTTCTTTACCATGTGTGCCCTCATGTGTTCACATATTGGTGACCAGGTTATTTGTCAAGCCAACCTATTGATGTGCCTGGTTTCTCTGACCTCACATAGAGTGCAAAGCATATTCTGATGATCTGGTATGAGTCACAGACTACACTAAATTCTTAACCTTGTCTGTCACCTTTGAATTTTTGGGAGGCCAATTTCAATAATTTTTGGTTATTTTTTTTCCCAGCTACAGAATAATGTTTAGAATTTTTTTTTGTTCTGTTCTACATTCAGCATAATGTGTTAGTGGGGACATGCTCAACTGGTTAATGTCAGGCAACTAACATCATGCAAATCTGCGGCACTGAATGGGATATTTACTGTAGCTCATCTTAATTCACCAAGACAAAATATTTCAATGTTAACAACTTCAGTTAATTAAGTGTTTGTTTGTGTTTTTTTTAAGCTTTTCACCCCAGGCAAGGCTGGAAGCCACTAGTACACAAGGGGTTACAGAGGATTTGGAGCAAGAGCAGATAGGAGTGATAGAGGAAAGGATGTGGAGAAGGATAGTGGATAGATCAATGCAACTGGAGATGTCTATTGACATTACATTTGAATAGTTGGAGATTATAGTTGTCAGGGAAACAGGAATAGCGAAGGGAGTTCCACAGGTGTGGGGTGCAAGATATGAAGCTATTGGAGTAGAAGAGACGTCTATATTTAACAGTGTCAACAATGAAAGGGTGGGAACGGGATGCCAGCCTTATACAATGCTTGAATTCATGGAGCCTGTGAACCAGCAATAGCAGCTCATTGGAGCAATTACCATGGAAGTATTTGTAAAAGAGACAGAGGCGACGGCGCGTCTGTGAGAGAGAGACTGCAGACGAGAAGCCAGATCAGGGCCAATTACATTGCATACCCGTCTCTGGATTTGATCTTATCAAGAACCTTGAGGCAAACAGAAGGGGCTCCAGACCATATATGGCAGCAATACTCCATGCAAGGGCAAATGGTTGATTTGTAAATTTGGAGGATCAATTCTGGGGAGAAAAATTTCCTGGCCCAGCACAGGGAGCCAACTTTTTTTGCGGTGGATGAAGCAATTGACTCAATGTATTTGTTCCATCTCAGGTCAGCAGACAGCGTGAAACCGAGCAGCCGCAGAGAGGAACTCTCGAGAAGTTGAGCTTCAGACATTCTAATGGGATGCAGGGAAGGATCCCTGTGGTGATTAATAGAGAGCAGTTTTGTTTTGGAGGCATTAAAGTTAACCAGCCAATTCCTGCCCCAGTTCACAACCAATTGAAGGTCCTTTTCGAGACGAACGGCCAGGTTAATTTTGTTAGCGACACTAGATTTGTTTCTGAGGCAGTAAATTGTGGTGTCATCCGCGTAGATGCCAACTTGGGAATCTATGGTGTCAGGAAGATCATTTATGAATATAAGGAACAGGGTAGGGCTTAGGATGGAGCCTTGCGGAACACCTGTGTTCGTGGGATAGGAGCTGGAGGAGAATCCGTTGAGAACAACCTTCAATTCACGATTTGACAGGAATGATTGTATTAGGTCAAACAATCAACCTGTAATACCATAGCCCTGAAGCTTGCGAAGAAGGCCGGTGTGCCTGCCAAACCCTATCAAATGTCTTGGAGATGTCAAGGGCCATGGCACGAGCTTCTCCATTATTATGAAGAGCTTGGTAGACAAAATTCAGTGATGGCCGTAAGCACATCAGTTGTAGATTGGGCAAAGTGGAATCCATATTGCTTGTCTGAGAGCAGATCATGTGATGTAAGGTGGTTAACCACTTTGGTGTTGATAAGGGCTTTGAAGACTTCGTCAAAGAGGGGTAGGAGACTGATAGGATGGTAATTAGAAGGGTTGAAGGGGTCGCCAGAGTTCTTAAAGACAGGAACAATGGATGAGGACTTCCAGCAGTCAGGAAAACAAGATTCCTTGAGGCAGTAGTTGTATAATTTAGAGAGGGCGGGCGCCAATTCAGGCACGCATTTCTTCAAGACAATGGCTGGTATCCCATCTCCATCACTAGCCTTGTGGGGGTCTAGATGAGAGATAATGTCCAATACCAATGACAGGGATATGTGTAACCCGCTCAAAAGGGCTTCAGTTCTGAGAAGGAAATCAGGTATGGGTACACCGGAAGAGTCAAGCGTTGAATTGAAAGAAAATTTCTGAGCAAAGCATTCAGCCTTGTCGGCAGAGGAGGTCAGGACCTCAAACTAGTTGAACATAGGAGGTATAGAGGGTTTGCAATTGTTCAGAACGCTCTTGCAGAGACGCCAATAATCCTTGGAGCCGAATTTGTGAGATGCAATGCGTTCCTTCATCCGAGCAGCAAATAGAGACTTAGCTTCATTGAGGACACACTTACACTTGTTACGGGCGGAGGTAAAGAGGCGTCTATTGCAGTTGGACATATCGCTACAAAATAGGTTGAAGAAGTGGTTCCTATGGGCAATGGCGGCTGAGCAAGCAGCGGAGAACCACGGGGAGGAGCGCGATTTGATCTTGAATTTCCTTGAGGGGATGAAAGCGTCAATTCCAGTTTTAACCCAGGATGAAACCTCTGAAGCACATTCTTGAACAGGGAGCTTAAATACAACATCCCACTGGGCATCGTGGAGGAAATCACGGAACGAGTCCCAGTCAGCTCGTTGGTAGCAGAACGAGGTTTGGGTGGTAGCAGGCTCTTTGCAGAGGGTGAGGTTGAAGGAGATGTTAATAGACAGTACCACATGAACAGTTACCAAGAGGTCAGAGCTGCGTGGCACTCAAAGACTCTGGGATGGAAGTAAAACACAGATCGAGAAGAGAGGCCTTAACGTCCTGGTTGTAGGCAAAACCATGTGGGGAAGTGCAGAAGCCATGAGAGACATACCAGCTGTAACATCAGAGCATTTATTATTATTTTCTTAACTTTAAAAAAATTTGTTTTTGGTTCTGTTTAGTAAAATCTCTAGAGTAAGGTAAGATAGGAAATACATCCATTCTGTTTGCACAAATTGATGTTAAGTAATACTTAACATGTACAGTGTTTATATTTTCTTTGACAACACTTTCCTAAGTAGATGACTGTAATTTCGTGTGTGTGTATGTATGTATGTATGCATGCATGCATGTATGTATGTTTTCCATTCGCGTTTTTTTTCTTTTAAATTTGTCCATCTTCTTTTTTTATTACTCCCAATGTTGTGCGTTTGTTTATTTATCTGTCTATATTTCTGAGATGAGGTATTATGTACCAAATTTACATTATTTGGACTATTATTTATTACAACTCTTCAGGTTGAACTGTTGAACTGAACCCTTTATTTTGCTCACGTGTGGATGTCAGTTATCTCTTGTTAATTCCCCTCTCCAAGTTCTCCACTGCCTTAACTGGGTATTGAACTCACACTATTTAGGTCCTGTCACTGGATCTAACTAACACCTTTATCCACTGTGCCGTGTGTCCTTGAGGACATCTGTATAAGACTTTTTGGGTATTATAAACCTAATGTCTTCAGCTCTATTTTTAAAAATATTTTATTAGCATATACTATTTTTAGCAGAGCTCATATTGCAATTTTTTTTTCTTATCACTTTTCTTATCACTTTTCTATGATACTCTTTATTACTGGATCCCATATTGTATTCATTTCTATGCTTGGTCGGCTCAGGAGATTTTTGTGGCCTACCATATGTGCTGATTCCTTAAGTTCACGAATTTTCCAATGGTGTTCTTTGTTTATGATCTCAACCTGATCCCACAGAGGGCAGTGATCTCCCTTTTCTCTCCATCTATATCTCTAAAGCCAACTCTATGGTTAACGTACATAGATGACACCTTCACACTGAAACGAAAAACCTGGTCAAAGACTGGTTTTACTGTTAATTTCTTTATAAGCCATATTAAATCTTGGTCTATATTTCTGAGATGAGGTATTGTAATTATTTGGACTGTTGTCCTCATCTTTTTTCCCATATTCCAATCACCTGAAGAAAGCTGGAGTGTACAATGGCCGAAATGACGTGAATATGGCAACAAAGATGAGGACAGCAATGTAAATAGTCTACATATTAAATCTGTTGCTAATGCATTTACATGTAAAACTATGCTCTACTACCAAGCATAACAGCAAATACTGAATTCAAAAGAAGGGGATAGCAACAATTATTTCTTGTTTAAAGTGGTAAACCTTCACCAGGCACCTGATACAAAAACTAACAAAAGATAAACCAGCAGGGGTGCCAAGCTGCCTGCTGCTGACTTTACATGCAGTTAACTTCTATGTAGATCTAGCAATTTTTTCTGAGTGAGAGAGCAGCACACCAACAAAGTGACAACGCTAGGGTACAAATATACAAAGTCCAACATGCCCATCATGACACCTAGTTTGAAATTGTGTATATTAACAGCTCCAATCAGTTCTGTTCAGAAGCCATGAGAGGCATATGAACTGTAGCACAAAGCCATCATCATTATCCCTCCCCTGTTTAGTCAAATCCTTATGGTATGGTAAAGGTAGAAAATACATGCATTTTGTTTGTATAAATTCTGATAAGTGTTTATATTTTCTTTGACAATACTCTCCTAAGTAGATGAGCGCAATTTCATATTATATATATATATCTATCTATCTATATATATATATATATATATATTATTGTTTTTCTTTTTTTTTCAGGCCTGGGACTGGGCAACTGGCTTCAAATTGAATACCCTCTACAAGACAGGCTACCTGTGTGTTGGCACATCAGTGCTTCTTACAGCCCTGATTGTACACCTATGTTAATGGGAGTTCTAATTAATTTTTTTAGGTAACTTACCTGGACTCTTTTTTTTTTTTTTTTTTTTTTTTTTTTTTCTACTGTCCAGTTTTATGCTTCTGATTATTTCTACTGTTGCCAGAAAACTAACTTGCCACTTGTCTACATAGATACCTGACTTTGGGGACATATTTCTTTTCCAGAGAACTGAAAACAAATAATTTTGTGACTTTTGGAGCATTGTAATATTTGGTTACTTTGCTTGCATGTAATGTTTCACTTTATCCTATGCAAAATTGAAGATGAGCTTCTGCCTACTTCAGATTACAATAAAGTCTTTTGAGCTTCTTCAGGGATTATTATTAATCCCTTTGGAAGTATCTATAAGTGTCATGGAATAAGGGAAAGGACTCAAATAACCATTTCAATGCTGGTGACCATCTTGATATGAAAATGTGTGAAAATTTTTTTTTTTTTTTTTTTAAATTATTGCCATGTAACTTAATCTACTCACTTTTGACACTAAGCATTTACTTAAGCTTTTCCTTCAAATCACTTACCCACCTTTTTTTTTTTTTTTCTTAAATTTTTATTTGTCATTTACTCACTTTTGAATGGCATTTTCTGCTGCAGTAACAGGCAGATTTAGGTCTAAAGTTAAATATCAGTGAATTAATGAAGAAAGGGAATTGGATGCCGAGTTACTTCCCTTGGTTCATCTTTTCAAACTGAAACGGACTACTTCATGTGACTCTACAGAGAATAATAATTTAATTGCAAAGATTTAATCTCTGCAAAGTGACTTTTTTTGGTTTTGGTGTCTTTATGTATCGCCTTTAGTTCACATAACCAGCAAAGTATTTAGCTGAGAAGTTTAGATCTGTTTTATATAGAATTTTGTTGTTTTGGACTAATAGCTGGTACTGCTTCTCTGCATTTTGTTTTTACCTTACTCTGCACTGTGCAACATTTGGTGTTTAATTTTGGTAGATGCTTTAATTCTTCATCACCTCCCGTATCCTTATTATTTTCCTTATTAATTTTGATTTGTGATCACCTTCCATATCCGAAACATATTTTGCAAACATTGGTTCTAGTTTCTTTTTCTAGCTCCCTTTGGTGAAAGTGGCTCTGACAATCTTTCTGGCTTGCTAAGTGGAATGTGCCCATCTGGATGTGATGCTCTTTTAATTTCAGACTCTACTGTTTTTAAAGAGTATCAATCTAGTTGGATGATTTATAGAAACAATTTGAGGCACTTTTTTGTTTTAATATTTAGTACAAATCTTTTGTATAAAGAAATAAAAACCAAGTTATCAATTATTTGTTTCATGTTCCTGTTTTTTTTTAATTTTATTTCAGTTTCCTTTTTTTTTCTTATCTTTTTCATTTGTTTCTCTCTTTTCATCTTTTAACTTTTTTTTTTTTTTTCTTGTTTTTAACATTGCTGAATATTAAAAATAATCCTGAACAATGGCTGAAGAAACCAAGCACTTCCTGGTTGACCCACTATAAAATGCAGTAATGGGCAGAGTGAATATATGATTTCTCACATTAAAATGACCATTGTAGAATGGTGAATAAATCTTCTGACAGTAATAGAAGAAACTTTATCGTTGCAGTGTTTCATACACTTCAACCGAGAGGGGCTGAAAAACTGACCACCATGTAATCGTTCCTGGTTGGGTTGCTTAGGAGAATGTGTCTGATATTTTAAGATGCTTGAAACTTTCAATGACAATTTAAGGAATGAATTCCTGCCTTAATAATACTCTAATAACAGGTTATTCATGCTATGTAAATTCTAAAGCTTATTCATGCACAAAGTTTCAAAATAGGAATCATTTCCCTATCAGTCTGTGAGATAAGTTTGCTAACTGTTGTACTAGGGAGAGCTTAAATTTTTAACTTTATTTTATACCCATTGAAGATTAAAATCCCTGCAATGAATGGCCTGAAAGATGGATTCTGTTTGCTATTTTACTGCATTAAACATGAATTTCAGAACTGTTTATTAACTTTAATTTGGTGGAAGGCCTCAGTTATGGGCCGATAAGTGAGAACTGAACTTGTTACTGTGGGCAAAGTCATTCAGGATCGGGCACAGGAAATGGAGCATAGAGTAAAACTTTACCCTGAGCTTTGTCTGGAAAAACTATATCTGTAGAACCCAAAAGTACCCCTTGCCAAAGAATTTAATTGCTTACTTGCGTTCCATATTAGCGTTCATTTGATTCTACCATTTGCTAATATAGTATGCACCTGGCTCACTTCAGATGATACTAGAATAAACTTTGCATTCAGTGTCCTTCAAAAAATCCAGGCGTAGGGGTTTACCCAAGCAATGGCCTCCTAGCTGAGATTCACCTGATGTTTAGTGGCTGCCCCGAGATGTGAATACATGCAAACATGGGATAGAACCATGTTGCTGATGAATATATAAACACCCCACCCCAGAGAGAATGCAGGGTCCATGTTTGGATGAAGGCCCTAGGGTTATAGCATACTGACAGTAATTGATGAATTCTGGAGTGAAATAGACTAATGTCGCTGGCGAGTGATTGTGTTTTCATTTAGTCTACACCCATACAATGTTGCACCAAATTTCAATGCAAAAGCAAAAACAAAGTGTCATTTTAATACAATTTATTCATCATTTGTTAATTACAGTCAAAAGTGTGAAGTGCAAATATATTGAAGTATTTTGTAGGAAGTACTCTAGAACACATTAATATGTGTGAAATTTGTTGAATCGAATTGTACACTTACTTTTTAATTCATAATATTAATATTTGTGTTTGACATTTGTTGAAAGTTAACCAACAATGAAAGAGCACAACAATTCGAATAAATTAATTTCCAAAAGCTCTGTCTTAATTCCCATATTACCTGGAGTTTGTGTGTGTGCTTGTACAGTTAAGGTTCATTAATGTAAATACGTGCATATAAATAATGATATACACACGTCACTTTATACAATATTAGACATACAGTCTTGTTTGTTATTGCAAACGTGCAAATAGCTTCCATTTAAATCCATTCGTTCTGCCAATTTCGTTTTTTCTTTGGTCTCAACTGAAAAGACAAAAAGAATATGGTTACATGTAAGGAATTAATGGGTTTTATTATTTTTAATCCAACGTTATTTCTGATTATTATAAACGTTATATATAGTGGGTACGCTAAAACAGGCATTCCGATTTTTTTTTTTTTTTTTTTTCTTTTTAAGCTGTGGAATTGCTATCTACGGCCTGAGCATTCCAGAATTTTAATAAATCAGATAGTACTTTCTGTAAGGTTGGAACAGGATGATGCAGGTCTGACCTTTCCAAAAGGCACATTTCCTTTATTAAAACTTTCGAATGCCTAAGTATTACAGAATAGGTAGGCTGACTCAGAATAGTAAACTGCTGGTCAGAAGACCCCATGGACTGTATTTTGACAGTGATGGTTTGCCTTTAAGTTTTTTTATTTATTTTATAAATATATATAAGACGAAAAAGGCGCGATGACACTCAGATGGTTGTAAGAATTTGAAGGGTCAACATGTTGACTTCCTGCACCCTGATTTCCTAGTGGGGAAGGCCAGGGCGTGGTGATGATCTGCTCGCCTCACCACTTTGCTTTCGCCTAGAAACGATACTACAACTATTATCCCTCATATAATAAAGAAAGAAAATCGTTCTTCGTGCAGTCAATGATGTAGGATTGGGGTCTGAAGAATTGAAGCCAACAGACGTCAATTACACTGTTTTAAATCTAGGTATGTCGATTGAAACACGCGCATCCACTAAATATCTAACATTTATAATAATAATAAGAATTATGGTTATATGTAAAGATATTACTCTTATGTGAATTTCTATACTAGGTTGAGTCAAAAGCTTTTTCAGATTTCAAGCTTTAACTGGCAGTTCAAACAAATTACATGCGAAAAGCGTTTAGTCATCAAAATATATCAGATCATATTTTATCGTCTGTTGTCATCGTTGTGCAAGAAATCCAATTACTCACTTATACTATTTGGTTAGTTGGTTAAGAGGACACCCACCAACCAAAAATTCCCTGCACCTGTTTTCAACCTCATCCGTCCGTGTAAGAAATGAGCCATGGCTTGGAAAAGGTGATAATTTGATGTTGCAAGGTCTGGATTGTAGGCAGATTTAGGCAGCATTTCAAGTACTCCAAGTTTGCTCTTTGTCACGCTAAAGCAGTGCGCGTCTTCGACTGACCAATGCCGAGTAATGGGTTTTTAAAGCATCATATACTCGCGCGCTTCATTTGTTGCGCATAAAGGTCAGCGTTCATTGCTTGACCATCTGGGACAAAATGTAACCACTCCCTCGAAATTCCACCAAACACATTAACTTCAGTTAAAAAACCCGCCCTTGTTTGACAACAGATTCTGAAGGCTGGCTGGAAGGAAGCCACTGATTTCTCTTATTAGGATTACAGAAATAGATCCATTTTTCAGGATGGAGGTATAATAATATTCATTTGTAAAAGCGATGGAAGTAAGAAAAAGAAGTGGGCGTGACGAAGGAAAGATAAGAAGGATGGAGGTATAATAATATTCATTCGGAAAAGCGATGGAGGTAAGAAAAAGAAGTGGGCGTGACGAAGGAAAGGTAAGAAGGATGGCGGTATAATAATATTCATTCGGAAAAGCGATGGAGGTAAGAAAAAAAAGTGGGCGTGACGAAGGAAAGGTAAGAAGGATGGAGGTATAATAATATTCATTCGGAAAAGCGATGGCGGTAAGAAAAGTGGGCGTGACGAAGGAAAGGTAAGAAGGATGGCGGTATAATAATATTCATTCGGAAAAGCGATGGAGGTAAGAAAAAGAAGTGGGCGTGACGAAGGAAAGGTAAGAAGGATGGAGGTATAATAATATTCATTCGGAAAAGCGATGGAGGTAAGAAAAAGAAGTGGGCGTGACGAAGGAAAGGTAAGAAGGATGGAGGTATAATAATATTCATTCGGAAAAGCGATGGAGGTAAGAAAAGTGGGCGTGACGAAGGAAAGGTAAGAAGGATGGCGGTATAATAATATTCATTCGGAAAAGCGATGGAGGTAAGAAAAAGAAGTGGGCGTGACGAAGGAAAGGTAAGAAGGATGGAGGTATAATAATATTCATTCGGAAAAGCGATGGAGGTAAGAAAAAGAAGTGGGCGTGACGAAGGAAAGGTAAGAAGGATGGAGGTATAATAATATTCATTCGGAAAAGCGATGGAGGTAAGAAAAGTGGGCGTGACGAAGGAAAGGTAAGAAGGATGGCGGTATAATAATATTCATTCGGAAAAGCGATGGAGGTAAGTAAAAGAAGTGGGCGTGACGAAGGAAAGGTAAGAAGGATGGAGGTATAATAATATTCATTCGGAAAAGCGATGGAGGTAAGAAAAAGAAGTGGGCGTGACGAAGGAAAGGTAAGAAGGATGGAGGTATAATAATATTCATTCGGAAAAGCGATGGCGGTAAGAAAAGTGGGCGTGACGAAGGAAAGGTAAGAAGGATGGCGGTATAATAATATTCATTCGGAAAAGCGATGGAGGTAAGAAAAAGAAGTGGGCGTGACGAAGGAAAGGTAAGAAGGATGGAGGTATAATAATATTCATTCGGAAAAGCCATGGAGGTAAGAAAAGTGGGCGTGATGAAGGAAAGGTAAGAAGGATGGCGGTATAATAATATTCATTCGGAAAAGCGATGGAGGTAAGAAAAGTGGGCGTGACGAAGGAAAGGTAAGAAGGATGGCGGTATAATAATATTCATTCGGAAAAGCGATGGCGGTAAGAAAAGTGGGCGTGACGAAGGAAAGGTAAGAAGGATGGCGGTATAATAATATTCATTCGGAAAAGCGATGGAGGTAAAAAAAAAAAAGTGGGCGTGACGAAGGAAAGGTAAGAAGGATGGAGGTATAATAATATTCATTCGGAAAAGCCATGGAGGTAAGAAAAGTGGGCGTGATGAAGGAAAGGTAAGAAGGATGGCGGTATAATAATATTCATTCGGAAAAGCGATGGCGGTAAGAAAAGTGGGCGTGACGAAGGAAAGGTAAGAAGGATGGCGGTATAATAATATTCATTCGGAAAAGCGATGGCGGTAAGAAAAGTGGGCGTGACGAAGGAAAGGTAAGAAGGATGGCGGTATAATAATATTCATTCGGAAAAGCGATGGAGGTAAGAAAAAGAAGTGGGCGTGACGAAGGAAAGGTAAGAAGGATGGAGGTATAATAATATTCATTCGGAAAAGCGATGGCGGTAAGAAAAGTGGGCGTGACGAAGGAAAGGTAAGAAGGATGGCGGTATAATAATATTCATTCGGAAAAGCGATGGCGGTAAGAAAAGTGGGCGTGACGAAGGAAAGGTAAGAAGGATGGCGGTATAATAATATTCATTCGGAAAAGCGATGGCGGTAAGAAAAGTGGGCGTGACGAAGGAAAGGTAAGAAGGATGGCGGTATAATAATATTCATTCGGAAAAGCGATGGAGGTAAGAAAAAGAAGTGGGCGTGACGAAGGAAAGGTAAGAAGGATGGAGGTATAATAATATTCATTCGGAAAAGCGATGGAGGTAAGAAAAAGAAGTGGGCGTGACGAAGGAAAGGTAAGAAGGATGGCGGTATAATAATATTCATTCGGAAAAGCGATGGAGGTAAGAAAAAGAAGTGGGCGTGACGAAGGAAAGGTAAGAAGGATGGAGGTATAATAATATTCATTCGGAAAAGCGATGGAGGTAAAAAAAAAAAAGTGGGCGTGACGAAGGAAAGGTAAGAAGGATGGAGGTATAATAATATTCATTCGGAAAAGCCATGGAGGTAAGAAAAGTGGGCGTGATGAAGGAAAGGTAAGAAGGATGGCGGTATAATAATATTCATTCGGAAAAGCCATGGAGGTAAGAAAAGTGGGCGTGATGAAGGAAAGGTAAGAAGGATGGAGGTATAATAATATTCATTCGGAAAAGCGATGGCGGTAAGAAAAGTGGGCGTGACGAAGGAAAGGTAAGAAGGATGGAGGTATAATAATATTCATTCGGAAAAGCGATGGAGGTAAGAAAAGTGGGCGTGATGAAGGAAAGGTAAGAAGGATGGCGGTATAATAATATTCATTCGGAAAAGCCATGGAGGTAAGAAAAGTGGGCGTGATGAAGGAAAGGTAAGAAGGATGGAGGTATAATAATATTCATTCGGAAAAGCGATGGCGGTAAGAAAAGTGGGCGTGACGAAGGAAAGGTAAGAAGGATGGAGGTATAATAATATTCATTCGGAAAAGCCATGGAGGTAAGAAAAGTGGGCGTGATGAAGGAAAGGTAAGAAGGATGGAGGTATAATAATATTCATTCGGAAAAGCGATGGCGGTAAGAAAAGTGGGCGTGACGAAGGAAAGGTAAGAAGGATGGAGGTATAATAATATTCATTCGGAAAAGCCATGGAGGTAAGAAAAGTGGGCGTGATGAAGGAAAGGTAAGAAGGATGGCGGTATAATAATATTCATTCGGAAAAGCCATGGAGGTAAGAAAAGTGGGCGTGACGAAGGAAAGGTAAGAAGGATGGAGGTATAATAATATTCATTCGGAAAAGCCATGGAGGTAAGAAAAGTGGGCGTGATGAAGGAAAGGTAAGAAGGATGGCGGTATAATAATATTCATTCGGAAAAGCGATGGCGGTAAGAAAAGTGGGCGTGACGAAGGAAAGGTAAGAAGGATGGCGGTATAATAATATTCATTCGGAAAAGCGATGGAGGTAAGAAAAGTGGGCGTGATGAAGGAAAGGTAAGAAGGATGGCGGTATAATAATATTCATTCGGAAAAGCCATGGAGGTAAGAAAAGTGGGCGTGACGAAGGAAAGGTAAGAAGGATGGCGGTATAATAATATTCATTCGGAAAAGCCATGGAGGTAAGAAAAGTGGGCGTGACGAAGGAAAGGTAAGAAGGATGGCGGTATAATAATATTCATTCGGAAAAGCGATGGAGGTAAGAAAAGTGGGCGTGACGAAGGAAAGGTAAGAAGGATGGCGGTATAATAATATTCATTCGGAAAAGCGATGGCGGTAAGAAAAGTGGGCGTGACGAAGGAAAGGTAAGAAGGATGGCGGTATAATAATATTCATTCGGAAAAGCGATGGCGGTAAGAAAAGTGGGCGTGACGAAGGAAAGGTAAGAAGGATGGCGGTATAATAATATTCATTCGGAAAAGCGATGGAGGTAAGAAAAGTGGGCGTGACGAAGGAACGGTAAGAAGGATGGCGGTATAATAATATTCATTCGGAAAAGCGATGGCGGTAAGAAAAGTGGGCGTGACGAAGGAAAGGTAAGAAGGATGGCGGTATAATAATATTCATTCGGAAAAGCGATGGCGGTAAGAAAAGTGGGCGTGACGAAGGAAAGGTAAGAAGGATGGCGGTATAATAATATTCATTCGGAAAAGCGATGGAGGTAAGAAAAAGAAGTGGGCGTGACGAAGGAAAGGTAAGAAGGATGGAGGTATAATAATATTCATTCGGAAAAGCGATGGAGGTAAGAAAAAGAAGTGGGCGTGACGAAGGAAAGGTAAGAAGGATGGCGGTATAATAATATTCATTCGGAAAAGCGATGGAGGTAAGAAAAAGAAGTGGGCGTGACGAAGGAAAGGTAAGAAGGATGGAGGTATAATAATATTCATTCGGAAAAGCGATGGAGGTAAAAAAAAAAAGTGGGCGTGACGAAGGAAAGGTAAGAAGGATGGAGGTATAATAATATTCATTCGGAAAAGCCATGGAGGTAAGAAAAGTGGGCGTGATGAAGGAAAGGTAAGAAGGATGGCGGTATAATAATATTCATTCGGAAAAGCCATGGAGGTAAGAAAAGTGGGCGTGACGAAGGAAAGGTAAGAAGGATGGCGGTATAATAATATTCATTCGGAAAAGCGATGGCGGTAAGAAAAGTGGGCGTGACGAAGGAAAGGTAAGAAGGATGGCGGTATAATAATATTCATTCGGAAAAGCGATGGCGGTAAGAAAAGTGGGCGTGACGAAGGAAAGGTAAGAAGGATGGCGGTATAATAATATTCATTCGGAAAAGCGATGGAGGTAAGAAAAAGAAGTGGGCGTGACGAAGGAAAGGTAAGAAGGATGGAGGTATAATAATATTCATTCGGAAAAGCGATGGAGGTAAGAAAAAGAAGTGGGCGTGACGAAGGAAAGGTAAGAAGGATGGCGGTATAATAATATTCATTCGGAAAAGCCATGGAGGTAAGAAAAGTGGGCGTGACGAAGGAAAGGTAAGAAGGATGGCGGTATAATAATATTCATTCGGAAAAGCCATGGAGGTAAGAAAAGTGGGCGTGACGAAGGAAAGGTAAGAAGGATGGCGGTATAATAATATTCATTCGGAAAAGCGATGGAGGTAAGAAAAGTGGGCGTGACGAAGGAAAGGTAAGAAGGATGGCGGTATAATAATATTCATTCGGAAAAGCGATGGCGGTAAGAAAAGTGGGCGTGACGAAGGAAAGGTAAGAAGGATGGCGGTATAATAATATTCATTCGGAAAAGCGATGGCGGTAAGAAAAGTGGGCGTGACGAAGGAAAGGTAAGAAGGATGGCGGTATAATAATATTCATTCGGAAAAGCGATGGAGGTAAGAAAAGTGGGCGTGATGAAGGAAAGGTAAGAAGGATGGCGGTATAATAATATTCATTCGGAAAAGCCATGGAGGTAAGAAAAGTGGGCGTGACGAAGGAAAGGTAAGAAGGATGGCGGTATAATAATATTCATTCGGAAAAGCCATGGAGGTAAGAAAAGTGGGCGTGACGAAGGAAAGGTAAGAAGGATGGCGGTATAATAATATTCATTCGGAAAAGCGATGGCGGTAAGAAAAGTGGGCGTGACGAAGGAAAGGTAAGAAGGATGGCGGTATAATAATATTCATTCGGAAAAGCGATGGCGGTAAGAAAAGTGGGCGTGACGAAGGAAAGGTAAGAAGGATGGCGGTATAATAATATTCATTCGGAAAAGCGATGGAGGTAAGAAAAGTGGGCGTGATGAAGGAAAGGTAAGAAGGATGGCGGTATAATAATATTCATTCGGAAAAGCCATGGAGGTAAGAAAAGTGGGCGTGACGAAGGAACGGTAAGAAGGATGGCGGTATAATAATATTCATTCGGAAAAGCGATGGCGGTAAGAAAAGTGGGCGTGACGAAGGAAAGGTAAGAAGGATGGCGGTATAATAATATTCATTCGGAAAAGCGATGGCGGTAAGAAAAGTGGGCGTGACGAAGGAAAGGTAAGAAGGATGGCGGTATAATAATATTCATTCGGAAAAGCGATGGAGGTAAGAAAAAGAAGTGGGCGTGACGAAGGAAAGGTAAGAAGGATGGAGGTATAATAATATTCATTCGGAAAAGCGATGGAGGTAAGAAAAAGAAGTGGGCGTGACGAAGGAAAGGTAAGAAGGATGGCGGTATAATAATATTCATTCGGAAAAGCGATGGAGGTAAGAAAAAGAAGTGGGCGTGACGAAGGAAAGGTAAGAAGGATGGAGGTATAATAATATTCATTCGGAAAAGCGATGGAGGTAAAAAAAAAAAAGTGGGCGTGACGAAGGAAAGGTAAGAAGGATGGAGGTATAATAATATTCATTCGGAAAAGCCATGGAGGTAAGAAAAGTGGGCGTGATGAAGGAAAGGTAAGAAGGATGGCGGTATAATAATATTCATTCGGAAAAGCCATGGAGGTAAGAAAAGTGGGCGTGACGAAGGAAAGGTAAGAAGGATGGCGGTATAATAATATTCATTCGGAAAAGCGATGGCGGTAAGAAAAGTGGGCGTGACGAAGGAAAGGTAAGAAGGATGGCGGTATAATAATATTCATTCGGAAAAGCGATGGAGGTAAGAAAAAGAAGTGGGCGTGACGAAGGAAAGGTAAGAAGGATGGAGGTATAATAATATTCATTCGGAAAAGCGATGGAGGTAAGAAAAAGAAGTGGGCGTGACGAAGGAAAGGTAAGAAGGATGGCGGTATAATAATATTCATTCGGAAAAGCGATGGAGGTAAGAAAAAGAAGTGGGCGTGACGAAGGAAAGGTAAGAAGGATGGAGGTATAATAATATTCATTCGGAAAAGCGATGGAGGTAAGAAAAAGAAGTGGGCGTGACGAAGGAAAGGTAAGAAGGATGGAGGTATAATAATATTCATTCGGAAAAGCGATGGAGGTAAGAAAAGTGGGCGTGACGAAGGAAAGGTAAGAAGGATGGCGGTATAATAATATTCATTCGGAAAAGCGATGGAGGTAAGAAAAAGAAGTGGGCGTGACGAAGGAAAGGTAAGAAGGATGGAGGTATAATAATATTCATTCGGAAAAGCGATGGAGGTAAGAAAAAGAAGTGGGCGTGACGAAGGAAAGGTAAGAAGGATGGAGGTATAATAATATTCATTCGGAAAAGCGATGGCGGTAAGAAAAGTGGGCGTGACGAAGGAAAGGTAAGAAGGATGGCGGTATAATAATATTCATTCGGAAAATCGATGGAGGTAAGAAAAAGAAGTGGGCGTGACAAAGGAAAGGTAAGGGGGGTGGGGGTAAAAAAGTACGAGAAAAACAATAGCAAAACCATGTGAACGGAAAAATATATACATCCAGGAAGAAGAGGATAAGATGCAGACAAAAGACAGACAATGAAATATTTAGAGGCAGGGTGGAATGGAGAGGTGTTAAAATTGCAATTCATGAAAATTCTATATGAAGCGATAGAAGAAGAGAAAAATAATGGATGAAATAAAAAATATTTTTACATTGTTTTTGCATATAAAAATAATTCATATTTGTATGATTATAAAAAATATTTTAAGTGAATAAGATTTTAAAATACGAGTTGTTTAGACAGTAAGTATTTTTTATTTCAACGTTCTTCAAACATACTATATTTTAATATTGAAATCCACTTCAATGTTTTATAACCTGAACCGTCAGTGACCTATTCGGGTCACGGATAGTCTAGTTTATAATATATACCTAAAGATATCAATACTGTTATTCTCCATTTTTGTTATGCTTTTCTAACTCAGAGTATAGCATCTACAACTAGTTCTTACCTAGTCCTTCTATGCTAAGAAGCCCACATAATAATATTAAACAGGAAAGAATTGGGAAAAGCAAGGAAGGGGAAATGAGGAAAGGTTGAAGGTAAGAAAACTAAAAAAATAAATTAAAAAGAGAGAGAGAGAATGTGTGTGTGTTAGAACGAACGGGATGAAAAGAAAGACTGACGTTCTGGTTTGATAACAAGATGCAAAGAAGGAAAAGCTTGAAAGGTAGGAATGGAGAAAGCATTAAAAAGCGAAATGAAGGAGGGCTATATACGGTTTTAAATCTTTCTTCTAGATTGATTGCTGCTCGGTATCGTACCTATGTACACTAATCGGCATGTCCCAATCCTTATAAATACATTGGACATTATTGTAAGTGGGGGTAATATGCTCTTTAAGTAGCCCACCGCTAGCAGTGGTTTACCTACTTCATGCCGCTGGTGAGTATTGTATTTTGTTGATGTTATAAAGATTACCATTTCATTTCTAACCTCCGTTTTGGTTATTCCTCATTCAATAACCTTTCCTAACTTACAACAATTGCCAAACATGTCTAGAGGGCACATTTTGCGCTGCTATTTAACCCATAGTTGGAGGATAAAGGGATTCATATCTGTTGAAAAAGGTATGAACACTTCTCTCTTCCATCGGTATTTGTGCAAAAGTGGAAGAAACAAACTTAAAAATCCGAACCCTTGTCGCGGATTTCTCGTTCCGCGCAGCGAACATTTACATCATTTACACATCCAAATAGTGACGGGCGATTCAAATGAATGAAAATCGGTGTTCATTTAGCATACATAGTATATGTATTTTATTAAAAAGTTTAGCTGATTTTGGCGCAGGATAGCAAACGGTTTCTTACAAATTTGCTATTTTATACTTGTCACTTATTTCCTTGTTTTGCCATTTTGGTGGAGACTCCTCGAAATAAAGACCCATCTTATCTTTATATTGTAGTATCATACGGCGGAGTAATGGATATTTTAAAACCAGAGTAACGTTTAGAGACTAGGATAGACAAATCGGCGAGCAGTTCTCATTATCTTTCCTTTCACACAAAAACCCTTAGGAAGGGTACGAATCAATCTCTTTCATTTCACACAAAAACCCTCAGGGAGAGTACGAATCAGTCTCTTCCCTTTCACCCAAAAACCCTTCGGAAAGGTACGAATCAATCACTTTCACACAAAAACCCTTAGGAAGGGTACGAATCAACCTCCTTCCTTTCAGACAAAAACCGTTAGGAAGGGCACAAATCCATGTCTTCCCTTTCACACAAAATTTCTTTGGAAGGGTACGAATCAATCTATTCCCTTTCACACGAAAATCCCTAAGAAGAGTACAAATCAATCACTTTACTTTTACACAAAAACCTTAGGTAAGGTACTTATCAATCACTTTCTTTTCACACAAATACCCTTAGGAAGGGTACGAATCAATCTCTTTCCTTTCACACAAAAACCCTTCGGAAAGGTACGAATCAATCTCTTTCATTTCACACAAAATCCCTTAGGAAGAGTACGAATCAACCTCCTTCCTTTCACACAAAAACCCTTAGGAAGGGCACAAATCCATGTCTTCCCTTTCACACAAAATTTCTTTGGAATGGTACGAATCATTCTCTTTCCTTTCACACAAAAACCCTTAGGAAGGTGACGAATCAATCTCTTCCCTTTCACACAAAAAGCCCTAACGAATCAATCAATTTACTTTTACACAACAACCTTAGTTAAGGTAAGAATCAATCATTTTCTTTTCACACAAAAACCCTTAGGTAAGGTACGAATCTATCACTTTCCTTTCACACAAAAACCCTTAGGAAGGGTACGAATCATCTCTTTCCTTTCACACGAAAACCCTTAAGAAACGTACGAATCAAACTCTCCCTTCTTTCACATAAAAATCATCAGGAAGGGTACGAATATATCTCTTTTCTTCTCAGCTATGGGTTAAATAAACTTGGTAGAGTAAGCGGTTTAGGTGAAGGAAAACCCCGAGCTCAAATCCATGCCCTATACACAACACTGTTGCTATGGTTGCAGAACATGTTGTGCTCTTACGACCCTAATATTCTACGGGACACGTGACGTAACAGTACAGAATCGAAATTAGAAGATTGGAAGACTGATTTGTCATTTTTTCTAAATAAAAAATGGCCTGTTTCACATATTCTGACCATTACGTGGTCTTGAATCCCCAATTATTATCACAGGTGGAAAGCGTGTTAAGTTTGTCACAAAACCACAATAGTAGAGAACAAACCTACAGCTCCGTAGCAAGGATCATCAAATTGATTAGATATACTACGTTAGTTTGGAACAAGGTCATAAGTGTTCAGTGCCTGGTAAGAATCAAATTCATTAACTCCAAGAAGTGATTCATTGTTGATATTTACGAAGCAAATCTTAGTCTAGCATCAGGCCAAAAGTATCTGTTAACCAGTTAGAATTAATAGCAATGGTTCGTAACCCTAGCGTACTAAGCACTGCTCTCCGGTGAAGCACTCGATTTTTCTGTTGGAGTTGAAGTGAATAAAACAAATTCAAATATGAGTATCTGGAGAGGGATGATGGAAGAAGATCGACAGAGAGCTTGTCTACCTTATTTAAAATCTTGATTATTTAACTAGGCTCTCGTGGCTGTAACAAACAGACCTTTCTAAACCATCAAAAGGATTTCTCTTCCTCACAGCAACATGACCACAACAATGCAGCTCCTCTTCTCATCCATTAGAAACCGACTTCTAAGGTCGGAATCCACTGAATGCATCGATCCATGAAGGAACTATAAAATCTTACATATCGCATGAGGGTCCCAATACGGAAACATTTCAAACATCATCAAGAGTACAATGAAGAAATGAGAGCTCCAGTTTATTTAATATTTTCCTATTCGATTCCTTGCATATTTACAAACACAGATGTGAAGAGATGGGAACTGATCATGTAAGCATTTAATATCACACCCCAAACGAAGCTACCGATAGAAGACAACGGTCCTGCTTTCCCTACTAGGGCCGATGTACTGATGATGAGGATAGCTTTTTTCGTTGACACATATATTCATAGTTGGGATAAGACTGATCTTGAACAGGAAACCAACATCCACTACCAAGTGTTCCAAGAAATAGGACTCTGAATAAACCTCTCCAAAAGAGAAACTATGATCTGGAATTGGAATGAAAACATTGATAGCATGTACTCTGAATCCATCATAAAAATTGAGGATGTATATTTAGCAAAGAAAAACACTTGAAATACTTCGGTGTATGGATCAGTTATAATATAATTTAGTATAAGAGATAAGGAAATTGAACGTGGAATTGGTTGTGCTATAGGTACTTTCACTAACACTGCAAATTGCTACAAAACCAACACATTAAGCTGAAAACCCGTGATGCCATTAAATAGCCTCGTCAGATCGAGACTTTCAAATGGATGTCAATGCATGATGCCAAACTCGTTCAGAAATATCTAAAATTTCTGCTGTATACAACCGCTTTCTAAGATCAATGGTTAAAAATGGCGTTGAGCGGGTGAAGCCTATGGATCATGGTGTAGAACACACTTCATCGAAACCTGGTAAATTGGCGCTACAGAATCAGAAACAAAGAACTGTACTAAATAACAGAAACCACTTGAGAAATTTCAACAGCAGCAGTAACAGCTAGAATTGATATCATATGTAATTCAAAGAGAAAATAATAACATAATCAAAATGTTGACATTCCACACTACTTCAAATAAAAGGCTAGCAAGAAAACCACCACTAATACTGGAAAGAGCGGTAACAGCCTTTGAGAAATCATTTTTTTTTCTGAAAAGGTTATGAAGGTGGCCTCCATCAATACTGGAAAGAGCGATAACGGCTGCTGAAACTTATTTTTCCTGAAAAATTGTTTTAGAAAAAAGATTTTATAAATTTCAACCGACAGTTGTACAATTTTCTCGGTCAATGAAAGGAAACGGTTAAAATTACCATTAACATTTCCCGATCCGCACACACCCACTCACTCATTACACACATACACACATTTATTATTATTATTATTATTTACTCACGGGAAGCTTCACGTTCAGTTTTGAACCCAAAGGCGCCATATAAGCAGCTCGGATCACCATCCCCATTCTGGCAAGCTTTCCACATTTGTCGAAGTCGTCATACTGGAGGTAGCACTGGACAATGGCGGTCAAAATACTGAGAAAGCAAACGAAGAAGAAAAAGAAAATAATTTAAATGCTGCAACAAAATATTTCAAATTGAATTTTGAATTCTTTCTTGCTGAAGTGGTCGACATTGCTCCGTCACTTCTGTAGTGTTACCCCATGAATAGAATTTGTACTCAAACAGGACTATCAAGCGGCAGCGGGGGGGGGTTGTCAGGTTCAGACTTCACGTGAAGTTAATCCAGGCCGCCGAATGTAGAATAACGTGACCTCACAGCTGCACGCTGGTTTTGTAAGCGTGGGAACGAGCTGCACTACAGAGACATATATATATATATATATATATATATATATATATATATATATATATATATATATATATATATCCAAGTATAACATTGGTGTATATGGAATAAATTCCAACAAGCAAAAAATACTGTTCTTAAAAAGAGTGCTCAATACAGAGTAGAGCAAATGTGACGAGGTTGATATGCCGCAAAACAAAATAAACCAATCCAATCTAAACCAAAGAATACATATTCTATTCATACGAATCTATCCTAAAAATGTTGTCGGCATTAAATAACCGACTGATGTTGATATGCCGCAAAACAAAATAAACCAATCCAATCTAAACCAAAGAATACATATTCTATTCATACGAATCTACCCTAAAATGTTGTCGGCATTAAATAACCCATTGAGGTTGATATGCCGCAAAACAAAATAAACCAAACCAATCTAAACGAAAGAATACGTATTCTATTCATACGAATCTATCCTAAAAATGTTGTCGGCATTAAATAACCCATTGAGGTTGATATGCCGCAAAACAAAATAAACCAAACCAATCTAAACGAAAGAATACGTATTCTATTCATACGAATCTATCCTAAAAATGTTGTCGGCATTAAATAACCCATTGAGGTTGATATGCCGCAAAACAAAATAAACCAAACCAATCTAAACGAAAGAATACGTATTCTATTCATACGAATCTATCCTAAAAATGTTGTCGGCATTAAATAACCCATTGAGGTTGATATGCCGCAAAACAAAATAAACCAAACCAATCTAAACGAAAGAATACGTATTCTATTCATACGAATCTATCCTAAAAATGTTGTCGGCATTAAATAACCCATTGAGGTTGATATGCCGCAAAACAAAATAAACCAAACCAATCTAAACGAAAGAATACGTATTCTATTCATACGAATCTATCCTAAAAATGTTGTCGGCATTAAATAACCCACTGATGTTGATATGCCGCAAAACAAAATAAACCAAACCAATCTAAACGAAAGAATACGTATTCTATTCATACGAATCTATCCTAAAAATGTTGTCGGCATTAAATAACCCACTGATGTTGATATGCCGCAAAACAAAATAAACCAAACCAATCTAAACGAAAGAATACGTATTCTATTCATACGAATCTATCCTAAAAATGTTGTCGGCATTAAATAACCCACTGATGTTGATATGCCGCAAAACAAAATAAACCAAACTAATCTAAACCAAAGAATACATATTCTATTCATACGAATCTATCCTAAAAATGTTGTCGGCATTAAATAACCGACTGATGTTTATATGCCGTAAAACAAAATAAACCAAACTAATCTAAACCAAATAATACATATTCTATTCATACGAATCTATCCTAAAAATGTTGCCGGCATTAAATAACCCATTGAGGTTGATATGCCGTAAAACAAAATAAACCAAACCAAGAACATCTTCGTTATATTTCTACGAACAAGAAAAAGAGCAAAGTAATGATATCACTATCTATTGAACCCGGAAAGAAAACGAAATATTTTTGTCTGTCTTGAGGGTCAGGGTTTTTCCCCCAACTGGCATCAGGAAGAAAATATTCCCATATTTAGAATACAGATTTTCAAAGCAAGCACTTTAGATGATTGTGCACTGCTGCGGGAATCTTCCAGATAGACAGCACCCAATGAAAATAATCATTATCTCAGATTTTCTTTTATTACCTGACCCAGAGATCGATCTCAAAATAGCTATATCCACTTTCACGCATTTTATCCATTATGTCATTATGGAAAAACTAAAGTGGCCTCACAAAGATGAATAAGAAAAAGGACTGGTACGTGTTATTTCCCTTTGCATGGACGGTGGCATAAGAATAATTCATTCCTTAGAATTGAATAAAAGATTAGGTTCGAAATTTCGAGATAGTTATCGGACAGGATATACACCTCAAGTAGGACGGAGAGTAATGGGATCAATATACTGAGACGAACAATCAAGATGAGGACGTGAGTCTATAGAGAAGATGAACACATAGCGACTAAGAACACGTATTTTGGGGACTTACCTGCCCTTTTCTGGGGGTTCATAGAGAGGCACCAGGCAATGTTCGTGGTAATTCATCCAGTGACGGACACACATTATGTCAACTTCCTGTTCAGGGACGAGGGCTGAAAAAATGAAAAAGAAGAAATATTATTAATAATAGTAAAGCGGAAAAAAGTACAATAAAGCTGCATACATAAAATGCAATCTAAGTCTGCTTCTTTCTTTCTTTCTTTCTTTCTTTCTTTCTATCTATCTATCTATCTCAGTCTGTTCATATCTATCTATCTATCTATCTATCTATCTATCTATCTATCTATCTCAGTCTGTTAATATCTATCTATCTATCTATCTATCTATCTATCTATCTATCTATCTATCTCAGTCTGTTCATATCTATCTATCTATCTATCTATCTATCTCAGTCTGTTCATATCTATCTATCTATCTATCTATCTATCTATCTCAGTCTGTTCATATCTATCTATCTATCTATCTATCTATCTCAGTCTGTTCATATCTATCTATCTATCTATCTATCTATCTATCTATCTATCTATCTATCTATCTATCTATCTCAGTCTGTTCATATCTATCTATCTATCTATCTATCTATCTATCTATCTATCTATCTATCTATCTATCTATCTCAGTCTGTTCATATATATCTATCTATCTATCTATCTATCTATCTATCTATCTATCTATCTATCTATCTCAGTCTGTTCATATCTATCTATCTATCTATCTATCTATCTATCTATCTATCTATCTATCTCAGTCTGTTCATATCTATCTATCTATCTATCTATCTATCTATCTATCTCAGTCTGTTCATATCTATCTATCTATCTATCTATCTATCTATCTATCTATCTATCTATCTATCTCAGTCTGTTCATATCTATCTATCTATCTATCTATCTATCTCAGTCTGTTCATATCTATCTATCTATCTATCTCAGTCTGTTCATATCTATCTATCTATCTATCTATCTATCTATCTCAGTCTGTTCATATCTATCTATCTATCTATCTATCTATCTATCTATCTTTCTATATATCTATCTCAGTCTGTTCATATCTATCTATCTATCTATCTATCTATCTATCTATCTATCTATCTATATCAGTCTGTTCATATCTATCTATCTATCTATCTTTCTATCTATCTATCTCAGTCTGTTCATATCTATCTATCTATCTATCTATCTATCTATCTATCTCAGTCTGTTCATATCTATCTATCTATCTATCTTTCTATCTATCTATCTCAGTCTGTTCATATCTATCTATCTATCTCAGTCTGTTCATATCTATCTATCTATCTATCTATCTATCTATCTATCTCAGTCTGTTCATATCTATCTATCTATCTATCTATCTATCTCAGTCTGTTCATATCTATCTATCTATCTATCTATCTATCTCAGTCTGTTCATATCTATCTATCTATCTATCTATCTATCTATCTATCTATCTATCTATCTCAGTCTGTTCATATCTATCTATCTATCTATCTATCTATCTATCTATCTATCTATCTATCTATCTCAGTCTGTTCATATCTATCTATCCATCTATCTATCTATCTATCTATCTATCTATCTATCTATCTATCTATCTATCTCATTCTGTTCATATCTATCTATCTATCTATCTGTCTATCTCAGTCTGTTCATATCTATCTATCTATCTATCTATCTATCTATCTATCTATCTATCTATCTATCTATCTATCTATCTCAGTCTGTTCATATCTATCTATGTAATGCTCTCATTATATGACAGACTTGTCCGGAACTTACACAAGTATTTGGTTGAAAGAACGGTATCAAAATGAATGTAAAAAAGAATGCAAAAATATTGTCAAATAAATATGTTTTGCTTAGTGACTGTAATAATTTAATATTTCTTACTGATACTGGACGTTTTTTAAATCCAGGTAAACACCAGGATTTCGAATACTAATTTTCAATATAAAATATACCTTCCCTACTTGGAAGAATGACGTAATAAAACCTTTCTCGAAAATGAACTTGTGTCGTACTAAATTAAGCTAGGTAAATATATATATACTGAAAACTGTGACAAGGCATGTAATTACAGGCCAATAACCTGTTTACCTCTTTGTGGAGACATGATGTCATTCGATATCACGCGAAAACCACCAGATAATATCGATTCCCTTTCCAAAGGATGATTGTTTATTATAAGGAACGACGTGTGCGTGTGGGCCTTTTTTTTATTTTCGTAAGTAACGTGTTGAAGAGGTCCAGGCTCATTCTCTCGACACCCCCTCCAGAATCCAGCAGTGGAATGAGTTCCAGGATGGCTGGCGGAGGATCATTTGTACTGAAGGGCTTAATCCAGCTTTGATGCAAGGATTTTTTTCTGCTTCACTGCATGTGTGCGCCGAACCAGTTTGAATGCAGTTTTCTTCCTTCTAGAAATGGTTATCACCCAAGGGTAGAGAGCTCCGTCTGCTTTGTTGTTTAACCCATAGCTAGAAGGTGAAGAGAGAAAAAATGGAGTCGCGCCTTCCTCAAAGGCATTATTGCGAGGTGAACTCAACAAACTAGGCCGGAAATTGAATTCTGTTCGCCGATTCCGCGCTGATAACCGCTACGCCTCCCGAACATACCCAAGTGGTGTGAAAAATACAAAAACCACAAGAATTATTGAAGTGTGCGAGAATACTGACGAGAGTGCTGGAAGCTCAAGTAGACTTGCTGCAACACGATCTCCAGCGATGACCACCAATCACCGCTAATATAAATATTAATAAGTCGGAGCAATCAATTCCAGTAGCTGTATGCCGTTTTGAAAGCAAGCAAAAGGTCATCTTCGGCGCAGTCATCCATACAGTATCTACCCACCTCGGTACGTGATGCTGAGTCTCTTAGAAAATTACTTAGCATTCAGGTCAGTGTTATTCGCATCATAAATTCTACCTGTGTGCATTGAACTTGTAAACTGAAACAGTAGGCTGGCTATCGTCAACACAAGCAAAATTTATGTATGTCAGACGAGAAAAAATATATATTTAGATACATTGAGTCATAGTCTTTAAGAAATATAAGGTTGAAGCGGTTGAACCCGATTCCATATGTGTCGTGATTGGTATACCGTGGTTGTAAGTGAGCTCAAACGGGCAACTGAGTGAGATCAGTAATGTGAGCAAAGAGGAAAGTAAACAGACTGAGATAGATAGATAGATAGATAGATATGAACAGACTGAGATAGATAGATAGATAGATAGATAGATATGAACAGATTGAGATAGGTAGTTAGATAGATAGATAGATAGATATGAACAGAATGAGATAGATAGATATGAACAGACTGAGATAGATAGATAGATAGATAGATATGAACAGAATGAGATAGATAGATAGATATGAACAGACTGAGATAGATAAATAGATAGATAGATATGAACAGAATGAGATAGATAGATAGATATGAACAGACTGAGTTAGATAGATAAATAGATAGATAGATATGAACAGAATGAGATAGAGAGATAGATATGAACAGACTCAGATAGATAGATAAATAAATAGATAGATATGAACAGAATGAGATAGATAGATGGATAGATAGATAGATAGATAGATAGATATGAACAGACTGAGATAGATAAATAAATAGATATGAACAGAATGAGATAGATAGATGGATAGATAGATAGATAGATATGAACAGACTGAGATAGGTAGATAAATAGATAGATAGATATGAACAGAATGGGATACATAGATAGATAGATAGATTGATAGATAGATAGATAGATATATATGAACAGACTGAGATAGATAGATAAATAAATAGATAGATATGAACAGAATGAGATAGATAAATAGATAGATAGATATGAACAGAATGAGATAGATAGATACATATGAACTGACTGAGATAGATAAATAGATAGATAGATATGAAAAGAATGAGATACATAGATAGATACATATGAACAGACTGAGATAGATAGATAAATAGATAGATAGATAAATAGATAGATAGATAGATATGAACAGACTGAGATAGATATGAACGGACTGAAATAGATAGATAGATATGAACAGACTGAGATAGATAGATAGATAGATAGATAGATAGATAGATAGATAGATAGATATGAACAGATTTTCTTTCATTGAATACGGCCGACAAGGAAGACTGAATTATTTTGTTATTGTTTTCCCAGCATCCTAACATTTTTTGGTATTTTAGTGGGCACACCTATTTGAATAGACATCCTTGTTTATCTACAAATAATGTACTTAACGCCTGCTGGCCTAGCTAATCGAAGTTTTATTAAAGAAAATATATCGCCTCGCATGTACCTTTAATGATCTAGACCGGTAAACTTTAATGGTACATTATATATATATATATATATATATATATATATATATATATATATATATATATATATATATATATATATATATATATATATAATCATTTTGCGCGGTATTTTCAATTTAAAAAAAAAAGTGAAAAAATTGAAAATACCGCTCAAAACCATTATCCTTGATGACTGGAAATTTTACTAAGAAACATCGATGTCGGGATGAAAATTGATATTTAAAAAGTAATCTTTTAATATATATATATATATATATATATATATATATATACACACACACACACACACATATATATATATATATATATATATATATATATATATATAATCATAGAAACAAAGAACAGTGTTTTTTGTTTCATGTGGACACCTAAAGAGTTATGCGACTGTGTCTTCAGGCGGTACAAGTGATAAATACAAAAATTCAGTTCCTTATTAATCTAATAAGTTCTTATTAGTCCTTATTAGGCTAATATGGAATTGAGTATCTCGTTACCTGTACTATATATATATATATATATATATATATATATATATAACTAGAGCAGTCTATCTTCTTTAGACGTGGTTGGCAATCAGTATAGGAGAATGTTTGATTGATTTGTTTCTTTAAAGGCCTATCAACTCCTTATATGTCATTTAATGCCGGAATTTAATTTTCTTGGGAGCTGTGAAGTAATAAAAATATCATATATGTTATTCTGCTTTCACAATTGAATACATGGTAGATGATACTCAGCTTTTATGCAAATACATATTTTTCGTCGCATAATTGCAAGAGGCGGTGTTATGTGTGTTTTATGTTGTAGATTTGTGGAAGTTATATTTTGGAATACAGAAATTGTTGTCTATTTTATAGATTAATATCATGAAAAAGTTCATTCATGTTTGGTTGTTTCATTTTGTTTCCTGTGACACCAACCTCTATGGGTTATTTAATACCGAAATCTAAATATTTTGAACGTAATTGTATGCCTTCAAACTACAGATAAAATGTATTCTTTGTCATTTGACTATAAAACGGTATTGTTAGTAATTTTACTATGAATAGGTATTGTTGGTATTTTTTATATATAAAAAATGTATTTCTGGTATTTTTACTATAAGAATGTATTTTTATACTTTCATAGTGTTTTGTTTTTGTTTGAGGGTTCACTATTTGCCCATAATTGGAACCCCAACAGGTGCTACTACCGCGGTTCAGAGTAGACCTGGGAACAACAACAATTAAGAGATGGTTCCATGCTCCTCAAAACCTCCAATCCCTCGATCAGAGGCCTTGCTGCTGGATGTAGTTTATCGTCAAACCCAGGACGGAGTATAGGAGAAGGTCAACACTGAATTCAAAACCTATGTCATTGGTGGGGTAAAAATCTGAACTGTAACTAGGTCCGCTCAGTATAAACAAACACATGAGCCGGAAATGAACAGCCATTAGCAATCACACTGACTTGTAGTGTGCCTTCATGTCGAAACATCTCTGAGGATGAATACTCCTTCTTATGCATCTAAAGTTACCTGTGAGATACTTGAACGTGAAATGTTTACAAGGGACAAGATAACGGAATGCACGTAATCAAATCTTAATTAGAATCAATCGAATATTCATTGTTAATTATGAAGATGAAATTATACAAATGTGGCAAACAATATGACACCAAAACTAGCCTCTGGGAGCCAATTAAAACCGCCATGTTGGAAATTGAACCTGCTGATGTCAAGAACAAAATCACGAGATAATAGATTGCTAACTATGATTGACAAGGAGGGTCACTACATTAACATGTAAATGCTGCAGAGATTTATATGTGTTTGTTATTTGTTTTATTATAATTGTTGATCAATTCTAGATGATTTTATTGCCTTGTTATTGAAGTAAAACGCGGTTCTCTTGTTTCGCATAATTTCAGACAGCGGTTTTTACAATAAATCAAATAACTTCGATAGAACATGTTGGGAGAATAGGATATGTACATTTTTATATATCACAACAATGTTGGATAACTCAATGAGAAAATGAAAAAAACGAGTTTCATTCTTTAAAATGACTTCATCAGACTAAAGTAATGTTCTTATCGATGTATCTATGTATACGTGGGCGTGTGTGTGTGAGATGGAAACGAGTAAGAACGCTGGAAAAAACTAAATAAAAAGTTAATTAAATTTTACTTGTCTATCATATTTAACGAAAGACGTTTAAAATAAAGGTTGCTACCCAGATATGCATTAATATATATATATATATATATATATATATATATATATATATGAAGAAATATAGTCTTAAAGTGTGCTATATTTATGGGATAAATTGCTCAATATCAGAGATAGAGCGTGTGTAAATATAAAAGTGGACATGGAAGTCAGAGGCGACAGTCTGTTTCATGCTAGTGCAATCGTCAGGCCTGACGATTACACTAGCATGAAACAGACTGTCGCCTCTAAGTGCTGACTTATATATATATATATATATATATATATATATATATATATATATATATATCATTTCACCTCAAGCAAGGCAGGAATGTCACTAGGACGCAGGGGTTTACAGGGAGTGAAAGTGAAATAAAAGATTGAGAATAGGGATGATTGAGGAAAGCACAAAAGATGAACGGGATTCAAGAAGACAGAAGATGGCGATTGATGTTGCATTTACATTTTTGAAGATTGTAGTTATCAGGAAAGTAAGAAAACGGAAGGGAGTTCCACATGTGGGAAGTGCGAGAAAAGAAATGTTGGAGTAGAACTGGCGGTTCTTACATTCGTGTAGTCGGCTCGTCAGAGGAGTTGCCAGGGAAATATTTGTTACTTCCGCAAAATAAGATTCCCCTTTTATTAAGTAGATGGGAGTAATTAATTAAAATGTGAAAATCATTGAGTTATTTCTCCTGACAGGAGTCTATTCTGTGAAATAGGGTCTTTGTTTCTTTTCTGTCTCCAGCGGAAATGTTTACAGATGGTTTCAACATAAAGCTAGGTGCACGTGAGTATAATGTTGTTAGCTTTTCTCTTTGTGCTTAACGTACAGAATATAGAGAAACAACAATAGCAACAGACACATGCGTGCGCACACACATACACACTCGCGCACACATTCACGCAAACATTGACGCACACGCAAGCACACACACATACACACACACTGATATACGCACAAACGCGTACACTCGCAAACACACACTAGCACATACACAGGCATACACACACTCGCACAGACACGTGCACAAACACACATACACGTACCCACTCGCACACATACTTGCACACACAAATACACGCACACACACTCACATTCACTTACAAACACACACACGCTTACAAACACACACACACACTCGCGCTTACAAACACACACAGACACAGAACGATAGTTATTGCGACAAGATGGCGGATTAAAAAAGCTATCATAATTAGATGATTAGGTGTATGACATTTGTTCAGAAATTATCCAGAGAATTTTAAATATTTCTAAAATCGGTTCAGCAGCCTTGATGCAACTCTGAAAACAGTACGTAGGCGCTTACTGCGCCTGCTTAAACGGACACTTTTCTTGCGGTGTTGTTCCGGCAGTAGTTAGACGACAGCGAGTGAGCATGTGTACTGTGTGGCAAATTATATCTCGTGCTTTTAGTAAAACATCGCATCATCTAAATCACTCAGTCTGTGACGGTCAAGATTTGACACCGTGAGGTTTCTGGCTTTCCCTCCAAAACTAAAACCGCCGTGTCAGACTATTTATTTTGTATCGCTTTCTGCGTTGCGGAGGAACGTCACAGTCAGTGGCAAGATTATTATTATTATTATTATTATTATTATTATTGTTCTTGTTCTTGTTGTTGTTCTTCTTCTATTAGGTGTCGTATCCCTTTAGCAGTGGCCATCCACAACTTCCTAATCTTCGTAGTTCTAATTAATATCTTCCTTTCTTCTTTCAGCCATCCATTTGCACAAGCTTGTTAGATAGAAGATTACTGGCTGTTTCCATCTGCAACTCTTGCCTTCAATATGTCCTGTAAGTCTCAAATTCATGGCAATTCAGCACCGTTTTCTTTGTTTCTAAATTAAATTTTCCTGTTTCTTAATACTTCAATAGGCTTTTGAAAGGCATATTTCGCTATTCTAATACGACTCTGGAATTTTGCGTCACATTTTCCATAGTCTGTTTCTCAGAAAGTTAAATTTCTGTACTTGTTTGATTCCTGACGCCTGCAATTTGTAAGTCGCATCTTGGACTGACTCTTATGCTAACAACCGTACACCCTGTCTCCTTACAGTTCATGATTAGGCATACCGTCTCTAAAAGTGAGACACTGCAACTTTAGTAGGTTGTGATTGCAAATTGTACTAAGTCACTTGGAATATAGCTGAAACACATTATAATTAATCTAACTAGTCAACATAATGCTCATTCGAGGAAAATTTTAGCAGGAGAATGGAAATTGCCGCTGAAGGGGAGGAGATTTTAGACCGTGAACAAGATTAACTAGAGTGCGACAAAATAGCATATTGCAATCTGGAAACATCACATTGCAAATTGTTTTGAAAAACCAAAATAAGAATAAATTTAGTTGAGCCAGTCTGACATAGAAGATTTTGCTCGCTTTTGTGGAAGAATAGCGTTGAAAAATCCACTCTCTTCCATGAGCTTGAACACTAAGTTCTTATATTCTAGATTAAAATCCTTACATTCTGGATTATAATTCTTACAATCTGTATTAAAATTCTTACATTCTAGATTATAATTCTTCTATTCTGGATTATAATTCTTCTATTCTTACGGCTTTGTTTTTTTTTTTTGTTTTTGTTTTTGTTATTTGTTTTTTTGTTTTTTTTGTTATTTTTTATGTGTTCCCCATTAAAATTTTTCCATGCATTACCTTTTACTAGAAATCGTTGGATAAAGGACGTCCCAAAGAACTGTTGGAACTGCGAGCGAATCTTGACGTATTTGGGAAGGATATTAAAATAATCTAGAAACAATACCGTGAGAAAACTGCCTGCGTACGGATAGAAAATGAATTCAGTAGATATGCAAAAATAGAAAGGTTGTGCGGCAAGGATGAGTCTTATCGCCGGACTTATTCAGCCGATACAGAACGTTGGAAAATATGCTTGATATTCCAAGGAGAGTATTTTGAAGAGGACTAAGGCGACGCCTCCTTGGTTAGGCTATGTCTTCGTTAATATCAAATAGTTCTTCTTCTTCTTCTTCTTCTTCTTCTTCTTCTTCTTCTTCTTCTTCTTCTTCTTGCCGTACCCCTTCAGGTCATAGTTCTCCACCATTTTCTGTCTTAATAAATTTTATCTTTTTGTTATCTCTTCTAAACTCTATACAGCCATCCATTTACACAAGCTCGCCAGGTAGGTTTTGCCTTGTTTTTCTCTTCCCTCTTTCCTTCAATCTATCCCGTATTTTCCAAGCCCCTTTTCCTCATTATATGCCATATAAATTTCAATTGTATCTTTCTGATGTTAAGTACACGTGTCCTTTTTGTTTCCTTTTTCTCTAAATTATAATCTAGAATGTAAGAATTATAATCTAGAATGTAAGAATTATAATCCAGAATGTAAGAATTATAATCCAAATTGTAAGAATTATAATCCAGAATGTAAGAATTATAATCTAGAATATAAGAACTTAGTGTTCAAGCTCATGGAAGAGCTATTCAACGCTATTCTTCCACAAAAGCGAGCAAAATCATCTATGTCAGACTGGCTCAACTAAATTTATTCTTAATTTGGTTTTTACTCGATGGTGTCAATGCGGTTTGCTTGCGTGGAAGATATGAAGGAGGGCTGATAAGTTCTCGGCTCAACTAAGAAGACCTTCCAAAACATTTGGTTAGATTCTGGAAAGTGCGTGGCGATCCGAGAAATTTTCCGCTCACCCGCGTATACTTGCGTGATTGTCACTAGCACTAGGATTGTATTCGAACTCTATTTGAATAGATTTCTTTTTAACGTTCACTCATTACAAGGTCAAAGAGCCACTCGTGATAGAGGCTTACTGAATGAGGTGAATGTGATATGAACGCAAGAGGAAGAAGTAGGAAGTGAAGATTATGAGGATATGAGTGATAGATAACGATTGACCTTAGAATTGAAGAGTTCAAGATTGTAGTGTTTAGTGAAGAAGCATCTACGTGGGAACCTATTCTATAGACTAGCGCCCCTTGAGACTTCGAATGATGAATTTCAAGGCACGCCAACCTTTCTTACAAATCTTCTTTGAATTTGCCTTGTGCCAGCTTACGTTTAGTAAGTATTCGTTTGGCAGGATTTATTAATAAATAATTTTTTTCAACCCTTTTGCGAAAAAGGTGTTGAAAGTTTTGTGGGCCACCAGGAACATATTCTTGCCACTGTCAAATGGAGAAAGCGTAATTTGGGCACATTACAAGACACGACAGCCTGTGAAAGGCCATCATGCAAGGCACCGTTGAAGATGGACGTAGGAGAGGACGCCAACGTAACAAAAAAAAAAAAAAAAACTGGTTGGACAATGTTAAACAAAGGACAGGTATGACTGTATCATAATTGCTGATGGCTGCCGTGGATAGACCGTTGTGGAGGAGATTTAGTGCGGCCTCTGCATTCGGATCCCCCTTACAATTACAAAAGTCAATTGGATGATGATGATGATGATGATGGTGATGATGATGATGGTGATGATGATGATGCTGCTGCTGCTGCTGCTGATGATGATGATGATGCTGATGATGATTAATAATAACTAAAACCTGCTTGGGGATTTGAAATTCAGTAACCGTAAAAGGCAACTAAGTAGGCGTTGGCACAGTTTCGAAACTGACACAACGAGACATATACTCAAACTGGGGAAAAAACGGCGTATTTATGACAGCTTGTATGCGTGAGAACAAAATAGATGGGCTCGGTGTAGAAAATAAAGTGGGTGCAAGCGCGCGCACACACACACAGACAATCGTATTATACAAAGAAGGGAGGAGAGAAAGAAAAGACGACCAAAAGACCGAGAATTTGAGGATATTCAGAAATTCTTCTCATGGGAGGTCACGTAATTTTCTTGTAAAGAAAAGAAAAGGGCAATAAAAAAGAGGGTGTTTGTTGCGAAACGTGAATGGTAATATTAGCTGTTTCCTTATAAGGAAACGTTTACCATTCATTGACCGAGTAGTCAATGCTACTTTTGATTGGAATTTATAAAATCTTTCTCTTATAAAATTTTTTTCAGGAAAATAGGTTCCTCAAGCCCAGTAACTGTTAGCATTTTTCCAATATTAATGGGGGCTTCCTATCTAACCTTTTGATTGAAGTCCAGTGGAAAGACGGCATCTTCAAACCCTTTTTACGGAGTCATAATGTAAGGACGCATAAATAATTTCCACGAAGAACGCAAAGTGAAACAACTGGAACTACACTTGCACTTCTGTAACATAAGTGTCGCATGTGTTAAATCACTTCCTGAATAAATGTTGTTTGAGTGATTCAAATAAAGTCCCGACTATGCGGTGGATTCGCTAAAACATCTCAGCAATATCGTGGTCTTCATTTGTTAGGTTAGCCGTGTATACATTTGTAAGCATACAATGGGATCCTCATCCAGCTTTCCATCGAATGATGCCCCCCCCCCCAACTACGTTGCGCCTCCGTTCTCGTTTGCGTCGGGTGCACACCAAACCGGAAAGGGTCCGTTGCAAGTTCACAAGGAAACAAAAGATGACAACTAACGTCTTGTTTCCCATTATAGGTGTTTATTCAAGGCTTCACTTGCTCAGTCTGCCGGATAGGTAGGTGACACCGGGGAAAACTTCTGGAATGCCAGACTAACAGATCACTTCCCTTCTGCTCTTCCTGCTATCTACTCTCTATCTCAACACCACGACTAGTGGTGACAACACGAACGGGTGCCATCGAAACTACCCGAAGAACAGTCTGTCCCAGCCAAAGATGCACCATCATTGTTCATATAGACCGGCAATCGGAAACCATTAATTTCCGGTTTGTTGTCACTTGATCTCAAAAGTTTTCAATAATTTATTTATTCTTTTGCTTCTCTTCGGTCAAGTGGATGCCACTTGAAAGACCCGTCTAGAAAGATTTTATCTGTTGGTTATAAAACACACGAAACACTTGAGTTCGAGATGAAAGGACGCACCATCTTCTTATGCATAGGCTTCCCATTCATAGTATCTCACGTCGGCGCTGTTGTTCAGCTGGATGTCATCGTTACGCAAAGGTTTTTTGACGAACAGCTTCCCTTATTGTTGCATAGTATTTTAGTGCGTTAGCTGCCTAAGCAGTAGGAAGTCAACGCGCAGCGAAACCTTTGCTTCCCATCAGTTTATTCTCTGACTGTTGACAATGCTTAAAGGCATACGAGTCTCATCACATGTGATAATATACTCCAGAAATTCCCAATCAGCTCTCCTAAATCGTTTTAAAATCTGAAAAGAAATATCCATGAGATTAAGTTTGTGTTTTTCACTTAGTTGTTTTGAAAGCCAAACAAAATAACACTTTGTAATATCCCAATTTCTCGTGGACGATTTTATTTAACACTGAATTCGGAAGATCTAGTGTGAACTATTATATATACTCAATGCATCAACGTGCGCCATGTTGTTTTTTGCTGTTTGACACTCTCAAAATAAATATATGATGCCGATCGACTAAAACCAGATAGATTTTCTATTTGGTCACCTTTATAACCCTTTTTATTTGTTAGATGACTGCTTTTTTATTTCCGTTAGGTAATGTGTATTGACCTTGTTCTCTATTTAGATCACATATAGTCCCTAAACTAATGTTCTTTTACTTGTTTATATTATCACAAAATTTGAGCCATTGTGTCCTTATGCCTCTTTCAGGTTTCTGTAGAGTCGGTTAATATTCAAGGTATTTCGAACAGAAACCCTTTATTTAATCTACAGGTATAGATTGTTCTCACTTCATTGCCTATGTCAAAATTCTCTTTTTGTTGCTCGTGATCACTTTTCTACGGTATTCATAAATTTTTAATCTGATTTTACTTTATTATTTTTAGCTGCTTTTTTATGATGCCCATATGTGTGTGTGTGTGTGTGTGTGTGTGTGTGTGTGTGTGTGTGTGTATTCGTTTGTGTGTGTTGATCCACTTTTTGTGTGGATATTTTTCTAGATGTTGCTAGCTACTCTAATTATTACATTTTGAATATTACTGCAGTTTTCCAGAAAGTTCGGTCGTATTACAGAATGTTTCAAATGTTTCATTTTTTTTTGTAATCTGTTGTGGCATTTGAAACTAAAAAACAAAAAACAAAAACAAAGCCAAAAACAAAAAAACAAAAACAAAGCCAAAAACAAAAAACAAACTTGTGATGTTACTAACTATTGAATAAGACAAAGGAGGAAGTCACAGCATACTGGTTACAAGATTTATTGACTTATGTCTGAAAGAATTCTTTATAGGGTTCATTTTATGGCGTTTTCGAAAATAATCCTCTTCTGACGGGAACTTTAATGATATATACTTGTAATAAAACTTACTTTTCCGGGTAGAAGATTTTGAGTCAGTGCACACACATGTACACACGAGAGCGCGTACCCCCCCCCATATGATCTCAATTTGGATGAGAAGCTGACGGAATATTAAATAAACAAGACAATTGGTAAAACTTATTTTTTCGCTGATTAAACAATGTCATCAGAAAAAACGCTTTTAGTTTCAGCCAAATCTACATTAGCTAGACAAAACGTTAGTCATAGAAACGCTGGAATTTTTTTTTTACTTTGGCTCTATCATATTTTAATAAGAAAGATACATGAAGATAATTCACACAGACGAAAATGCATTAAAAGTGCCATGACCTATGAATCCCGTGAGGTTAATATACGACCAGGCCTCTTCAACCTATCACCTATTCTTACGAAACTGGTATTGAAACAATGTGGGATACAAAAATATTAAATCAGATCTTATATATAAAGTACAATGTATGTATGTGTGTTTGTGCGTGTGTTTGTGCGTGTGTGTGTGTCCAAGCAACTCCTCCGCTCCCACTTGTCCGATTTTCATTCATACCTATCATAAAAGGAAAACTCCAGCATAGGAAAATGTGGAAGAGAGAAGAGAAATGAGAGAGAGGTGAAATGTTAGTTAACTTCTCAGAAAGACAAAAATGTACTCTTAAAAGTGTATCCATCATAAACAAAGTTAATATGGTCGGCGATCATAGAAGTATAACTTGTAGAATTGACTTTAAAATTTAACTTTAAAATTACGAAAAACAAAATGATGTTAAGAAAAAAGTTATAAGACTGCCCCCCCCCCCCAACTGCATGAGTTTAAGCATGCTACTAGCTCGGCATCCCGGTCCTACCCTTTCACTGTCGAAACAGTTAAATGTAACCACCTCTTCTACTCCAAAAGCATCTTCTCTCGCACTTCCCGACAGCGGAACTCCCTTCCTCTTACTTGCTTCCCTGACAGCTATAATCTTCAAATATTCAAATTTAATGCCAATCAACATTTTCTGATGCCTTATTCTTGATCCCCGTCCTTCTCTATATCCTTTCTTCAAACACCCCTCTTTACTCTTGTTCTCAATCCTCTGTAACCCTTTGCGTGCTAGTGGCACTCCCGCCCTGCTTGGAGTGAAATACTTAAAAAAAAAAACCAAACCAATTTTCATATAGAAATGACAAACAGATTTCAGGTTTTGTTGAATAACAAAAATGACTTTGGATATATAAATAGCAAACTGGTTAAGTTCAACATATAGAACGACTTACCGATCAACTAAAGTAGTCTCGTAAATCTATCATAGTGAGTTCAATTTTTATTAGATATCATTCACCTTCTGCTTTGTGCCAGACAAGCTAAACTTAGTAAATACTTATGTATTTTCTCCTAGGATTTTATTTTAAAATTTTTCTTGTTCATTATACCATGAAGATCATGGTGCATGGTAGATCAATAATTAATCACTGTTACCCACAGACTCTATTCACTGGAAACACATGTAATCGACACTAAAACGAAACAGCATAAACACATATAGACAGAAAATACGTTAAACACATTTTTAGCGGGACTATTATCAAGTTTTTTACTGAGCGTAGGGTTTTAAATGGGAAAAGGCCACTATCTTGACGTACATCTAAATTTTAGAACTAGTCCTTGTTGTGCTTAGCTATGCCGTTAAGATAAACTTTCATAAAAGTGGTTCGGATAGATGTGTTTATTTAATTAATTCAAAAATTTTCATTGGCTGAAAAACAATTTGTTTTATGGATATCGTATTCTTAAACCGGAAATGATTTCTTTGATAAACCTTTGTTGATTTTTAATTTCCAATTACGCGCTATTAGAATGAAAACATTCGTTAGGATTTTTATATTTAGGGCTTTGATAAATACGTATATAGGTAGATTTATCAATAATTGTTTAGAGCGTATTAAAGCGAATTAGTTAATATCATTTGCCATCTGAAACTGTGATATTTGTACGTCCTTTTTTGACACGTGCGATAAAATTGTGTAATGAAACAAAAATTTAAGATACCGACAAACAAACACACATACAAAACGTTTTCCCTCCATTTCATTCTCAATTGTAACAATGTATAATTTACCTCTCATGTATTTTTCCATTGGTTTCGTTCTCAGACACAGGGCACTCGGTTGATTAGGGGGCGCGGCACACTGAGCACAAGCGAGATAGAATGGGACGGAAGTCCTGCAACACAAGGCCGCATTCTATGACAAGCACAACAAACAAGAACAAAACAGTAACAACTGCTACAAAGAAAAAAAACCCCACAAAAACAAAACAAAACAAAGTAAAACATGTTGAAGCTGAAAGTTAAAACAGATGTGCGCGGAAAAAGAATACAGAAACAACGAATTAACATCATATAAAGCAACAACGAATTAACATCATATAAAGCAACAACGAATTAACATCATATAAAGCAACAACAAATTAACATCATATAAAACAACAACAAATTAACATCATATAAAACAGTAACAACAATAAAACACACGGAAATAAAAAGCAAAATCAGGTGATACCCTTTGATTGTCAATTAAATTATTAGCACTTACTACTGCTAGTTTAGTTTGGCAAAAGGCATGTTGAGTAATAATACTTGTAAACGGTTTAAATTCGGGCCTTTTAGTATCATGACTTTTAGCAAGCTGTCGCTAATTATTTCTCATATTTTTAATAAAGTTGCAGTATTTTTTTTAGCTCTAATAATAAAATCGGTAATATTTTCGCTACTTGCAGGCAGGTAGGTTAATTTAATATACAAAGAGATTATTTTCGGCATTCCTTTTCAATAGTAGTGCTCCCTCAAGATTTATTGTGCTTTTCTGCCATTGTCAGGGGCTTCTCTCATAATAAGAAACAGACTTCGATCATCGAGAAATTGGATTAATTCAGCAAACGCGTTTGCATTCTTTTCGCAGTACTCTTCGTCATTGGGACAATCAAATGGTGCCAAGATCGTTTCGTGTATTTTTTGGATTCTCATGTATTATAAAAAAATTGACATCCCATAGTTCATATTTTGATACATCACCGTTGAAACAGTCTGTTTCTGGGCTCATAACCTGTGGAGCAATTGGCCATGGCGAAATGTAACCGGCAGAAATGTCCAACAAACAGAATTGATAAAATGTGCAATAAACATTGACAAGAGAAAAAAAAGAACAGATCAAAGATAATAATAAATAAGCAAACAATATACGCAAAGCAAAGCGACAGTAATATGGCAAAAAGTTCACAATCTAAGAGACACACAAAAGGGGATAAAGACAAGCGTTCGCGGCGTTCTGGCTTCAAGACAAGAAAGACCGGAACTGAGTCGGATGAAACCGAGAAATGGCATATTTCACTGACAAGAAAAAAAAAAAAAATCCCAGCATGCATCTGCGTGTTTATGGGGAGAGACACGTTTTTGAGCAATTCCTTGCAAATGAAAAATTTTCGTCTCATTTTAGTCTATTTTAAAAGCAAGTGGGGTTATTTTTTTGTTGCACATTTTGTCCTCTTCGTGTTCTTTCATTTGACAAGTTGGTCACATTTAATTTTGAACTGTTTTGTTTTTGCGAAATTTTTGTTTTTTGTTCGTGCTGTGCGGTGGCTTCGGCTAAAATGGCGGAGACACACCAGGTCCTGTCTGGCTAAGCCTATCTCTAAGGGATTCCCCAGATACCGTCCGGGACCGACTCTCGTTCAATGTCATCACCTTCTTAGCCTTATCTAATCCGTGTCGTTGGCTATATTCGGTGATGAAAGACCTAATCCTATCCTTAAGATTCTTCCATCACTTATTCCCAGCTACCGTCCCACTAATTCCTGCTGCACTAATCTAGTCATTTGTAGCCGGAAGTCATCCCTCGTTCAGTTTGGACACGTTGAACTTCCATTGTCCAGCCATTCTAACTCTAGCATCTAACACAAACGAGTTTGTGAACCGAATAGCCTAGCCAGTGTAAGCTGGGAAAAAATCTAATCGACTGTTAATATTTAACTGCCCCACCCCCATGAGGGATGTATGTGGCACAAGGCCGAGTTTACCGAATCTCCAGCGGGGTGCAATCACACTGTTGGAAAAGAACAAACATGGTGGGCGGGAATTAGACTATTACAGGTCCATAACTCTGCTAAATACAGTGTTAAAGATTTTGGCTAAGATCCCGACGGCGCGTTTGCATTTAAGCTGTCGACTGGAGTAAGTTAGGACCGGAGCAAACTTGTGCAATGAAGGACCGAACAGCGATTTTAGGTTTTTAATATATACGAGAGGCGAAGAATCACTTCTAAAAGAATTCTGACGTTTGGTTATGTTGTGGTGTCCTCCCTCTAAAGAGTTTATGCTGGACGCTTCCGCCTATTATAAGATTAGTAGGAGAGAAGGCCTTGGGGGAACAGTCGATTAGATTGTTCATCTGTCGAACTCTCTGCCTTGAGCAGAGAGGAACCCGGACGAGGCTTTGCCGAAGGGAAAATTTTCGTCCGGGGAGGTAGACAGGCCCTGAACCCGTTTATGCTGGTTCTAAGGGAATTTTTTGGCCGAGCCTATGGGCTCGGAAAACTCACGGTAAACTCGGCCTTGTGCCACATACATACCTCGTTGGGGGCTGTTAAATATTAACAGTCGATTAGATTGAACGCTGGGTCAACCAACACGCACTAGTCGTGTAATACTCTTCTGTTGTACTTACTGTTTAATATATGATATACCCGTAACACTTGTTTTGTTAATTCTTTAACCATTTACTTGGTCACAACAGGTTAAATTTTGGGAAGTAGATCGGCCGAGAACCTTTCGGTACACCCTCGCACATACAGAGGAATTGTATTTATCCGAGCAAATCGAGTGGTTATTATTTTGCTTTAGAGAATTGTTCAGGTAACGGATCTGATTTGAAAAAAAAAAAGCCACAATAAAAACGTAAAATAATTTTTTACGGGGTTTGTTTTAACTCAGTTAATAAAATGAGTAAAACCAGTTTATTGTTTAAAGTTTTCGTGATATTTCAAACACATAAAGTTCATTGAGTCAGTGATCGATCATTTTTTTTTATTTCAAGTTGTCTTATTTAACATTATTTCAACACTGCGACCGACTATAATCAAGCCGACCAACGGCTTTCTCTTGAGAGACATTAGAAAAGCGATAAATTCCATCACTTGGATTAGATATGTACTTGAAATGAAATCGTAGAGTTAATGAAGACACCATTACAGATTTTACCATGCCTTTAAATCTTTCATCTTATTTTATGTTTGGTATTTATTCTAAACTAAGTTTATTTCAGTACTATTTGTCACGAGTTTGACTGCCATCAAGCCGACTGACCGCTTTCTTTTCATCGACATGGAGACAGCAATAAACTCCGCCATTTGCAAAAGATTTGTACTCGAGACAACGTCGTAATATTAAATATTTAATATGCGGGTTTGAAATCGTCGTCGGTGGCTTCAGTAAATAGTCAGTAAATAGCAGTTTCAAATTTTTCTCAGAACGTGATAATATAGACAGGCAACAATGCTATAAGGATGCAACAGTGACAGTTTTAGAACTTTATTTAGGATCTTTTCAAAGGATATTCGTTTTTGTCATGCTTTCTTAATTTGTTTGGCGATATAATTATAATTTAAAAAAAAATTACAACAATTGAATTTTCATCAGAGCTGTTTCGACTTGAAGGCACATTGCAACTCAGTGTGATTTCTAATCTTCAGTATGGCTGCTCGTTTCTGAGTATAGCCATCTGCTCAGGCTCACAGAGACACCATGTCGTTTATAATCTATTTATGCTTTAGATACACTTCAAGTACATGTCTCGCCAGGAATTCAGAGTTGCTAACCACATTTAGAGAGTTCAGTCAGCCCCACTATTTAATCCATATCTGGGGAAGCAGAGAAGGATTCATATCTTTCCCGATGGTATTTGTGCGAAAGTGTATATAACGATCACGAGTGGAATTTCTCGTTCTAAGTCTCTAACCATTACACCATCTGATTTCTTCCAGCAACTGAATGTTTTACATTAATATATATTACCCAAATGAAAACCGTCCTGGGTATGACGATAAATTACGTCCAACAGCAAGGCCTTTAATCACGAGGTTTTGAGGAGCGTGTAACCACCTCTTAATTGCTGGTGTTCCCAAGTCCACCCTGACCCGGGGTGGTAGCACCTACTATATAGCTATAGGTAAATAGTTAACCCACAAACTGGGGTCAAAACTCTATGAAAGTTTTAAAATAGGTTTGAATACCAGAAATACTTTGTAAAAAATTATTACCAGCAATAAATTTTTGAAGAAAAATTATGACCAGCAATAGATTATTACCAGCAATGCATTTTTGAAAAAAAAATATTACCAAGAATAAAAATCCTGTCGATATTAAATAACCCATTGATGTTGATATGCCGTAAACAAACCAAACCAAACCAAACCCACTTAAATGAAAAGATTTTAGTTACAAGCCTGAAATATGCTTTTTTTTGTTTCTTTTGATTCTTCACCGTAAGGTTTTATGATATTGTCTTCATTAAAACGTTCTTCAAATGCAGTTATGCTACAGTTCTTTTAATCTGTTCTGTAACATTTCTGACGAGATTCTGTGCTAAATATTCATATTTAATGTCATCATTTATATCCAAAATATTTGTTGGTTAATTAAACGATTTTTAAATTTTTTTTGTTTTTACTACGAGAGGATACTGCAAAATTCTCATAAGGAAAAAATTAATTAAAACGGAATAATTTACTCTGAAGTTTGGTCATTTGGTCAGGTTTAGGGAACTGGGTCGGTTAATAACTTTTCAGCAGACTCGTATGTAATTAAAATTTAAATTCGTTACTGATTTCTGTAAATAAATTTTATAGAGATAAGGAAAGTTGATTGAAAGAATCATCCACGCTGTTTAAAATAAATTCGTTTGAATATGAACATTGCTCTCAAATATTCTTCAACAATAATATTTGCATAATTTGTATGCTAAAAGGAGAGAGAGAGAGAGAGAGAGAGAGAGAGAGTGTGTGTGAGAGAGAGAGAGAGAGAGGGAGAGAGAGGGATAATTAGGTGCAAATGAAGTTCATTTCTATTTCGAATCTGATACTATGTTTTCTGATAATAATATATTCTGTCACCTAGTGCTAAAAAGAAGAACTAAATCTCTTTCACAGCCATTTTCTAATACTTTTGTAGACATGTTTTCTCGTTCTTTAAATTGCGAGGATTGTCATAATTTGTATTTATTCAACCCTCCGCGAAGTCAGGTTGTGACAAAAGATCGGTTTAATGTGGGGAGGCCGAGCGCACACACCCGGGCTAGGAAGCAAAATTGCCCTCGGCCCCCGCAACCGTCGGTTGCGCTGGCCTCGGTGCGAGCACCGATCCCTCTCTCTGGTGAAATGAGATAGCGCAGCCTCGGGCAGCTGTTCCCCAGGGCTGGGCACCTGTCAGTGTAATTCTCCGCAGCCGTGTTACAAACTACTCGAGAGCAATTTACACACTGGATTGTCATAATTATAGATCATTTAGGTTCGAGAATATTTGCTCTCAAATTATCTCAGTATTTTTTACACTCCATTTATTAAAGATTTGTAGAGAAAGATTTTCATCATTATTATTATTTAAAGTTAATCCATTAAAACATACCAGCTTCTCACGTATTTTTCATCAGTATTATCCTTATAGTTAGAATGCCCACTGCCAAAATGAACGAGATTCTAAGTAAAATTCTAAGATTCTAAGTAAGAGAGTTTGGTTAGTTAATTTTGTTTAGCGGTATATAAACATTTAAGGATTATTTAATGCCGAAATCTAAATGTTTTGAACACAATTTTATTGCTTCAGCTAAATATATTTGGATGCCTTCAACTGCAGATAAAATGTATTGTCGGTCATTTTGCTATAAAATTTATTTTTGTTAATTCTACTAGAAACTACGTGGTTCGTATATCTTAATAAATTTTGCTTGATTTTGTTTAGCGGCATATCAACCTCTATGGGTTATTTAATACCAAAATCTAAATAATTTGAACGAAATTGAATTCAATATAGTCTTTCCACTGAAGACAGTTGAGAACGTTAGTCTGAAAAAGCGTAACGAGTCACTTTCCTGGAGGTTAGCATCAGCCATGCTGATTTAAGGCAGGGAAGGGTCTCTCAGATGATTACAATTTTCGATTATTTGTAACCTATAAGGTGACTATCTTAGTTCGTATTTTGTTGATAAAGGATTTACTACAACAGGCCTTTACTTTGTAATTATTTCAAATTCTGATACAATCTATTATCTTCGATTCCCTAATAACAAAACATTGTCCAGTTCATAACAGGAATATTGCTTAATCGTCAACCAATTCCATGTAACATTCAATCAGTCTATATCGTTTACTGACATTGACACCTACTGCCACCTAGTGAGTAACTAATTTTGAGAACTAATCGTTTACGGCAGTGTTTCTCAGCCATTTTTACTTCAGGGTGCACTTGTAGAATAACTAAAACTCTGGGGTGCACTTTAAATTTTAATGAGGAAAGGGTTTAATGAATAATCTGCTATTTCGCTTTTAGAGATGCCGATAATGACTTCAGGAAGCCAAAAGCCAAAGGATTATCATATATATATATATATATATATATATATATATATATATATATATATATATGTATGTATGTATGTATGTATATATATATATATATATATATGTATGTATATATATATATATATAATTATTTATTCGAAAATTATAACATAAATATGTTATAAAATGACTACAAAAATAGCCATTTTGTTTCAACACTTCTGGTGTCTTATCAAGTGATGGTGTTGAATGTAGAATAAAGAGTTTTAAAACTATATATATATATATATATATATATATATAGGGCCTTGTTATTATAGATATATTATAGATGTTATCATTGTTATTAGTTTTCTGGATTTTTCTTAGAATATTTCTATTGATAAAATAAAATTATGAACATTTTTCCTGTTGCAAACAGACCAGTAGGATTACTGAGATGTTGGATAGATCCTGGGAACTTTGGGCCCAGTGTCATCTTTACACCGGACTTGTATCGGCCAGAAGATTGCCTCTCCGAGAATTTTGTTTGAATTGTTTGCGTCCAGATATTACACATAGACGAATGGTCATAGTCCTAAGAGAAATATAGAACACCGGTCATTGGAGTTTCCTAGAGAGCATTGGTCATATCAATTCAGAAAAAATCGATATCTATTTACTAATGGATATTTGGAATAAACAGAGATATTTTGATGAAAGCTGAAACCCTGTGCAACAGTAAACAAAGATTCCCCAATGACAGGCCTCCAAAAGAATTAAGTACCCCATATGGCCAAGTTGGTCACCTGATATGAATCCTAATGAATTAGCCTCGAAGGTTGTGATAAATGTGTCTGCGCTCTGTTTGGATCATGACAAACGTTAAATCTCTAGAAAAAACAAACAAACACCCCCCCCCCCCAAAAAAAACAAACTTGACAAATTCAGTTTGCAATTTTATCTTGAATTTTATTAAATGAGGCCTTTTTAACCATTATTC
>OZ038485.1:113714785-113829785 GCA_964036315.1 Acanthosepion esculentum | reverse complement strand
ATTCTTAAATAATAATAGAATAAAGAATTTCCAGAGGAAACTAGGCTATTTAATAAACAGAATTAACGTAAGATACTATTATTTTAAGTTATTTTAAAGATATACAAGGGTCATTAATTTGCAGGGAAGATGATTGTCGTGCTGAAAGAGACAGATTATTTGCTTTTTTTTTTTTACTGGTAATATGTCTATGTTTTGGCTGATGCTATTCCTCACGAGAATGACTCCTTGCGCTATCTCTGGCTGACGTTTTCCGATGACATGAAGTGGAAAGTTTATGTTGAAACAACTGCTTGGTCTGCTGTTAAGAATGTTGGTTCACTGTGTCAGGCTTGACAGTTTTCTTCTTACCAGAATCTATCTTACACATTTATAAGTCAACCATTCGTCCATGTATTGAGTATTGAGTCTGGTGTTTCTGCTATCTATTTAGAGATTCTTGATAAAATACGAAGAAAAATCTGACCTGGCATCACGGTTTCAGTCACTTTCCCACCCTCGTAACGTAGTTTTCCTGTACCTTTTCTGTATCTGTCTATATTTATGAGATGAGGTATTATGTACATTATTCGGACTATTACAACGTTTTCAGCCGCTGTACGCTTGGAATGTCGAACTGATTTCGCTCACTGGGGTAGACTGTTCTAGTTCCACGTGCCATGTTTGTTGTTGTAATGGATGTCACTTATCAGAAAATTCTCCACTACCTTAACCGGGTATTGAACTCACACTCTTTGGGTCCTGTTACTGGATCTAACTAACGCCTTTATCCACTGCGCCATGTGTCCATCTGTGTATGAAGTTCTGGATATTATAAGCCTAATGTCTTTAGCAACGATTTTTTACCAGTGCTCATATTGCAATTTTTTGTTGTTATTATCGCTTTTCTCTGGCACTCCTTATTACTGGTTCCCATATTGTATTCATTACTATATAGTCCAAATAATGTAAATAATGTACCTTTTCTATAAGTATTTTTATGGTTATTCTTCCTATGAGCTTTCCTCTTTGATAGAATTGATCAATTTAAGCGCAGTACTAGATTAGCGTCTTGTTCTCATCATTTTACAACTGAAATGGCTAAATGTAATCGTAAGTTCTATGATAAAGGTTACTCTTTTCGCACTCCTCGCTTGTGGAATTTTCTTGCTTTCCAGTAAACTTTGATCTTCAAAAAATTAAATGCAATGTCAATCGTTATCTTCTGTCGTCTTAACTTTTGTCATTTTATTGTTCTCTCTCATTAATAATGTTTTCTTTTTATATTTTCTCACATTCAATAAACCCAGTGCGTCTTAGTGATTTTATTGCCTTGCTTGGGGTGAAATGATTAAAAGCAGAACCCTCTTTTCACTAGTAGTAAATTCGATTTTAACTGTAAAAAAAGGGATATAACACATTGAAGATATGTGAATTAAGATTCTAACACATTTAAGCATCAAACAACTGGAAGTAATGTGTATCATTTATAATAATAATTTTCTTCTTCTATGTGCTGTGTCCGTTAAGGACGTGAGCAGTCATAGCTCTCCTCAATTTCAAATCTTTTGTTGCTCTAAGTAATGTCAAGCTCGTCAGGTAGGAGGCTCGCTGCTACCTCTTGTACAATATGCCTTATGAGAGTTAGTTTCTCCAAGCCTTCCTTCCTCATTACGTGGCCAAGAAATTTCAGCTTTTTTTTTGTTTCCAATTCTCTTAAAAAACTCCCTCTTTGTTTATACACTCTGTCCATGGTATTCTCAGCATCCTTCTGATTGCGTCGTCCTGGATATGACGATAAACTACATCCGCGTCCTGGGTAAGACGATAAACTACGTCCAACAGCAAGGCCTCTGATCAGGAGGCTTTGAGGAGCGTGGAACCACCTCTTAATTGCTGGTGTTCCCAGGTCCACCCTGACCCGGGGTGGTAGCACCTGTTAGGGTCCCAGCTATGGGCAAATAGTTAACCCTGAAACTGAGGTAAAAAGCATTATAAAGTGTAAAAATAGGTTTTAATACCAGAAATGCTTTGTAAAAAAAAGTTATTACCAGAAATAAGTTTTTGAAAAAAACAAAACAAAACAAAAACTATTACCAGCAATATGTTTAAAAAACTATTAACAGCAATACATTTTTTTAAAATAATATTACCAGTTATACATTTTTGAGGAAAAATATATTACCAGAAATAGTTTTTTGACAAAACAAAATATTACCAGGAAAAAAAGTTGTCGGCATTAAATGACCCATTGATGTTGATATGCCGTAAAACAAACCAAACCAAACCAAACCTTCTCATTGTGTGCCAGGAACTGTTTTATGCAATCCTTTCCCCACAGGCTCCGATGATCGTACGAGAACTGCTGTTTCAACGTGATATGCCCGTAAGCCGGATTTGAAAGGAAGTCTTATAAACGACAAAACAAATTTGTGTCCAGTTCCAGCATTTTGGCTGAAAATATTTCAACTATTCAGTCTTTGAAATTTGTCATTGGTGTTCTTTTGCTTATGATGAGAATTTATGAAAATCTGATGTTTGAAACCTTTTATTATTCAGTTAAGTGTTATGCTAATAGTTTGACCAAAAACCGTATAAATGCAGTTGATACTTGGCTAAATTTTTAAGAAGTGATCCATTATTTAAATTTTATGGATTTTGATCGCAAAAAAAAGGCAGTAGTATTCTGCCATGATCCCCAAAATGGTCGGATTGGAATGCAACCCAGAAATAATCATACAAGCTTTTGGGTAAAATGGAGTATCACGTTCATTGTACAATAGAGGAAGACAGGGTTTTCAGATACCATTTATATCGTTATTAACAAAGATTAAATGAAATATTTCAACAATTCAAAAATCCTTTCTTCTGTATTGAATATACTTGGTCAAAAAGTTTCCGTAATTCTTCACGATGAAGAAAATGTTGCTATATAATGGCAGACAACATTTTAGCAAGTTAGTTAATAATCCATCTTTTGTTACTCAAACAATATTTGATATAATATTGGTATGTCTAATTCTGGTTCAAAATCTATGTCAAAATTGATTCCGATTTCAAAATTAAAATTGACCTTTTTATTTGAACAACTACTTAGACAATTATCTATCTACCAGCTTATGTAAAGGATATAATATCTGATGGCATTCGTGTAAATCAGTTTTTTAAAAAATTATATCCAACACTCCCTGAAAAAACCCTGTGTAGCATCAGATAACAATTATTTACTTTTTGATTAAGTTCTACGAAATTTATGGCTCTCAGAAAAGTCGGGTGAACTCATCTTTGACGATAATGGTTTAAAACGAGTAGCAAAATGGACCCATCTTAAACAAGTATATCGTCTAGAATATGAAAAGATTTGATAAAATTTAAGATTTAAATGAATTTCCATTGCCTCAAAGCCCATAGGCAGACAACAGCTTTCCACTTGTCTCAGTGAAAAACCTATAAAGTATTTGTCAGTTTAGTCTGGACTAAGTGAGGATAAGTATGGCGCAGCCATTTTTATAAACCAGGTTTTGATATGGTGTAAGATTCTGAATGTTAGCAGTTTTTCTCCCTTTGCTAAAGCTCCCGGTCACCGTTTCCACAATCTCGTCAAGTAAGTGGCCCGCTGCATTACTCTGTCCCTCTTACCCTCACTATGTTCCGTCAGAGTTAAGTTTACCACGCCCTGTTTCCTCATTACGTATCCAAGGAATTTCATCCGTCTTTTCTTAATTCCGAGTATAAGTGTTTTTTTTCTGTTGCCATTTTCTTTGAGACTTCCTCGCTCCATTCGTGGAAATTTCAGTATCCTTCTGTATAAGCACATTTCTACTGCCTTCAGTTTTAAAAGAATTTGGCGAACTTCGTCAAGGATCGGATGGCACCTATTTTATAAATGTTCAGCAAAGCATTGAAAAACTGCTTATCAAACAGTCATCTTTGCTTTTAAAGCAAAATGTAGCTATTGATGCTTTTGATGTTAGTTCAGGCCACCAACGTACATCTTGCAAATATAAGCTTTTTGACAAAGGTTCAGAAGTTTTTGAAAATCTTGAAGATTTAGAATCATCTCTTTCTGACGAAATAGAAATGACTCTGGTGTGCATAGCTGGATATGTTACAAGAAACGATAATCAATCCAGTGAATGTGAAAACAATTTTTATTATGAAAAGTATAGACCAATTCATTCAATTGACCATGGAAAACTCAAGGTTCCTTCTGACCACACTCAACAATGATCAGTTTTCTGTTTCACCCTCTTCCATACAATAAATGAGAAAGTCTGTCAAAAATCTTTAAGTTATATTTTCATGCCTGTTTCAGAGTTCTATTTTTTCAAACTGGAAAGGAAAGCAAAAAAATATATTTTTGAAAAACTGCTTCCTAAATTATACACCTAAATAAAAAACAGTTGTAAATGTTTTTTAAATTTTTTAATAGATTTTTTATATTGTATGTGAAAAGTGATATCTGTTTATATCTCTGAGATGAGGTATTATGATTACTTTCATTATTTACATTATTCGGACTGTTATCCTCATCTTCATTGCCATATTCACGACGTTTCGGTCGTTGTACGCTCCGGATTTCTTCAAGTGACTGAAATTTCGAACCAAACCCTTTATTTCGTCCACCGGGGTAGATTGTTCTAGTTCCACGTGCCATGCGTCTCCAAGGTGTCTCAGTTATTTTCCTTTAACTCTACTCTTCAAGTTTAGTTCACCACTGCGGTGGCGTGTTAATGAATTCACAACTAGTCACTGGATCTAACCAACGTCTTTATTTAATCACCTGAAGAAAGATGGAGCGTAAAACGACCGAAACATTGTGAATATGGCAATAAAAATGAGGATAGCAGTTCGAATAATGTAAATAATATAAGTGAAAGGTAATGTTTTTATTTAGCAAAATTTCAACTTTCTGTGGATCATATCTTTTATAAGAAATTTTTGTTTTCTCTTTATCTTGTTCAATATTTGCCACTGTTTTCACGAAAAATATATATTTTCATTTAACTTTCGATATATGTAATTATCCCTAAATGTGGCTCAAAATCACATTAAAACTATTTAATAAAAAGTTAACTTTTAACATTTTTCCGAACATTTCTGAAATCCAAACATTTTGAAATAGGCCTGTTCTGGACTTCAGTTGCATTATGACTTGGCCTTAAGTACAGGATGCTATGATGTTTTATTTTTAAAAAATAAATAATCGCCATTTCTCTTAATAATTTCATAAAACAGTTCCTGACGTCTCTTTAAGTATGATAATTTTGGTTTCTGGTCGTAAATCGTAAGAGAAAGACATTGCTCTTGTGGAATTTGTTTGTCATTTCTTGGCAGGAACAATGCGGACACTGCTGCGACAGTTCATCAGAGCCTAACAACGGAATACTCTTGGAAAATTATCAACTCAAATTAAAGGGCCATCTTATTAATCATCTTTTTATATATCAAAACATTAGAAAAGGCTGAAATAACGATGACAAGGAATATTATTGAAATAATAAAACGATGTAAATGACAATTGGACTACATTCTTTTACTCACCCGAAAAAGAAATAAACAAGTGACATGTATATTATAATCTAAAACTGATAAATTGGAACTGACTTGCAATAGAACTGGAGGAAGTCCTGCATTCGACGTCCAGTGAGGTTTCTCTCTTTCCATGAGGAAATGTCACCTTTCACAATGCCACCGTGGGAACATGTTAGGTAGCGGCTCTCACAACTGTCCTCGCCGATGCTTACGGAAGTGGAAAATCCTGAAAATGCAACAATAATAATAATAATAATAATAATAATAATAATAATAATAATAATCAGGTCTATAAGAAATCAAAAAGACGCCCCAAACAGGCCTATAACATGCATACCTACGATGTGGCAAATGTTAAAAGTCGATGAAAGAAATGATGCTGTGTAAAAATATATATATTCATAGATCAAAATATTCTGAAAGTAAACACAAGGAAAACATTGTTTTAGCATGGTTAGACTACAGACGGTATGATACTACACTCGGGAATATTAAAATTCCCTTAAGATGATACAACTTTTCGGAACATATCTTTAGATTTAAACAAAATGACGAACTGTATTTCGCTACTTCAAAAAGAACGATGCCTAATCAAGGGTAGCGTAGGAAGAAGCATTCTTCAAAGATACTCTAAATAGTTTGTGTAATATCAATGATACTGTTTAATAATATCTTACAGAACTGAATGATATAAATTTGCTAAACCGGCGGAAAAAACTCAACCTCTTGATATGAACAACCTTGTGCCAGACTTCACCACATTAAATTAACTTAGATTAGGAAACCGTTCTGACGCAGAGACGGATAAGCCAAAGACATTGTTACACATAAAATATGTATATTAACAAGATGTACAATATCAAACAACGATGTGAAAGAAAGGATGCATTTAAGTAAGAAAAGGTTGAATTAAATAAGAGTTGTCTCTCTTTAACTGTTATTTTTGTATTTGAAAGTTCACTGGAATAATGTTCATAAGAGTCTTTTATAATGACTGTTCTTAAAAGATTTGCCGTGTTAGAAAAGATTATGTGAATATATACAAGGTATGTTCAGCATGTGAGTGGTGTGTGTGAGTGAGAAGGTTGGCGCATGGTTTCAACTGTCGTGGATTCGTTTGGCAGCTGAATTCTCACTAATTAGGTAAGAAAAATTCTTGCTTAAATAAGTGATTATAGGCTCAAGATCGCTGCGCGGGAAGAATTATTCTTCACGTGCAGACGATCTGATTGGTTGGCATAGACCAATCAGCGAGAGAGCTTTGGGGGAGACTCAAGAAAGCTTCTGTGATCCGTTTCTCCCAAAAGTGCACAAAACTGACTACATGAAAATAGAGCGATTACAAAATTGTCGCATTGCTGCGATTTGTAAATTGTCTATAATAACGTAGTGGTGATTAATTAATCAATGAATGCTTGGCGTTGTATGTGATTTGTATTTTTGTATGTATGTTCGTGCGTGATAGACTCGCGCAACCTGAAAATACTTGCCCCAAATCAAAATCAATAAGAATCATTAACGGAGCAGTCAGAGGCTTTAACCAGGAATGGAATTTAGGGTTGAGAAACGTGTGGTATTTGAAACTTTATAATAATGTAGTAAATATATTCAATAACGAATAAACACAAGCGGCTCACAAATAGCAGAAACAACACGTTAAAACATGATTTAAAATGATAACTTTCCAAATACCAAAATACTTTCCCTCTTCTTAATGCCAGTTCTTTTATTGTTTTCTCATCTTATTGATCTTTTTTCTCATATTCTCTCGCACTTAGCAATCTCTTGTGTCTTAGTGACTTTATCTCCTTGCTTGGGGTGAAATGATTAAAAAAAAAGTAACAAAATTCATGATAACTACTTCAGTTTTATGTCTTAAGCGATCGTCGGACATATTTCTTCTTTCTTTCTTTCTTTCTTTCTTTCTTCTGTAACATTATGTTCATATCTATCTATCTATCTATCTATCTATCTATCTATCACATTATGTTCGAAGCTGTCTATCTAGCTAGGAGAAACTATTAGAATTGAACTTACGGTTATAACTAGTAATTTCTATATTAAAATCATAAGACCTAGCTGTCAATCTAATACTGCTCTTAATTTCGAGAAGTCGAGGTAGAAAGAGGAAAGCTCATCAGAACAATTACCATTAAAATCTTTCCAGAAAAGGCACATGAAAACAACATTACAGCAGCGGAAAAGTGAAGCCGAGATGTCAGGTCTAGGATAAAACTCCAGGTGGAGCGCACTTAGTGAGCATCGAACTTGCTATGCATCTATAATAGTCTGCGAGATTAACTATTTACTTTACGCCGAAACGCCTCCATAGTCAGTAGGGGAGGATACTGAAAGAGCGGACCGACCGATCCAGTTAGAGAGGGGAGTTACGCTAATGGTGGCAAGTGTCAAGTAATGTAAATCTGAACGTCGGTCTTTTTGTTATTCTGCTGAAGGTTTTCTCGCTTTACCCGAATTTCGTCATTCCCCAGTGGGGGAAAAAAATCTGGTGGACAAGTCAAGTCACGCAACCCTTTTTGAAAGCCTTTTAAGTGCCACTTGACCAGAAATACATAAATCATTACACCCACCATCACCCCACGGTAAGGTACTTTCAAATAGACTCCCATTTCAGGGAGATGGTTAATAGCTTTTCCCGACGCGCGCGTGCACACACACACACATATACAGAGACGCACACACACATACACACACACATGTACACATATACATACACACACGCACACACATGAACATACCCACACATACATACATTACATACACAATATATATGTAAAATGATCTGGCCAGACTATTTTAACGTAGGGCTTATATAATAATTGTACTACTACTGTAGTTAAACGATTTATCTTTCTCTGATGAGCGGTGTACCTGCGAAACGTGAAGTCGGAAGATAAGTGTTTTTTTTTCTTTTCTTTATCTACGAATTGTAATATATATATATATATATATATATATATATATATATATATATATATATATATATATATATATGAAAATTTCTCAGAGTTAACCTGTAGAAAAGACAATATTTATAAATATAAATGACGATAGGAAAACAAATAATAATTAGTAATTTTACAATATCGTAAAATCAAAAGAAAATGATTGAATACGTCAACACAGCAATAATAACAATATCGCCACACGTGACAGTAATTGACGTAATTTTCAGTTAACAGTATGAAAATAGCGTTCTCTAAATTCTTCCAGTTGCTAAGGACATTTTGTTTTGTTATTATTAGTTACTTTGTTCAAATAGATTAATTTTGTTTTTCGCCTTGAGAAAGTCCACATTGGACGAAACGCGTCGGCAACTACTACAGTTTTCCTTTTGTCATTCACACATATATATATATATATATATATATATATATATATATATATATATATTGTCCTGGGTAAGACCGTAAACTACATCCTCGTCCTGGGTAAGACCTTAAACTACATCAGCGTCCTGGGTAAGACCTTAAACTACGTACAGCAGCAAGGCCTCTGATCAGGAGGTTTTGAGGAGCGTGGAACCACCTCTTAATTGCTGGTGTTCCCAGGTCCACCCTGACCCAGGGTGGTAGCACCTGTTAGGGTCCCAGCTATAGGAAAATAGTTAACTATAACTAGCAATGCTTTTTTGAAAATAATATATTGCCAGCAATGCAATTTTGAAGGAAATATATTACTAGAAACAGATTTTTGTCAAAACAAAATATTACCAGTAATAAAAAATATTGTTGGCATTAAATAACCCATTGAGGTTGATATGCCGTAAAACAAAATAAACCAAACTATATATATATATATATAGTGTTGACTTCAATGTTCACTTTTATATTTACAAACGCTCTATCTCTGATATTGAGCACTTTGTCCCACAAATATAGCACACCTTAAGACTATATTTCTTCATATATATATATATATATATATATATATATATATATATATATATATACGAGCTCTAACGAAAAATATCGCGATTGTTGCTATAGCAACGGAGTTAAAGTACGGACAGTTAATCCGCTTAGCAAGAATAGACCTTGAACTATTGCGCATACACACGTTATAACATTCTCGCTCACTTCCGTTGTTTATAGCAGTGCTTGGAAGGAAAGTGTGTAGTGTGTGGTCGTCTTATCACCCAAAAGAGGTTCCATCAATGAGCATGCCAGAGAAAACTGAGCAGAGAATCTGCACCAAATTTTGCTAAATGCTTTGATATGACTCCGAAACCAAGACCCAGTCTTTGCAGTGGAAAACCCCAACCTCTCCGAGACGGAAGAAAGCACAAATGAGTTGAAGCAATGGGAAGCCAGTATTGACAGTTTATTCGACTACAAGGTCATCGGTATTCCTTCATTTGTCAAAGATAGTTTGTCCTATTTTCAAAGTAGTTCTATCGTATATAAATTCAAATGGCAGTGTGAGACTGAATACATAGGACCAATCAATCCGCGACTTGAAATCAGAATCAGCACATTCCTGCCAGTATAAGACTGGGCAGTCTCAGTCTCTCTTCAGGAGCAACTCAGACTCGGCCATTGGCCAACATTTGCTTGACAATCAAGACTGTGCCAAGAAATATGTGAAAAATTCTTTTCCAGTTTTGCATAGAGCTCGGTCCGCTCATCATTTACACCTTCTTGAAGCGGTCCACATTAAGTTACATCAATCGACTACGTGCCAACAGAAAGAGCATCTCATTCGCTCCCTCAATTTTTTAGGAGGTACATGGGTACTATTTTTCGTTTTATAATCACTTGGAACTATTTTTTATTCGTAAATTATTTTATTAATAAATATATTTCGATCGAGTTCCATAATTTTATCTTCTCATCTTTTCTTTCTGCCTGAATTTTTCATAATTTTTGTCTTCGTCATTAAATTTGCCAACGCTTTCCTTCTGAAGAAGTGTTGGCTGAAATGATTCCTCAAGGTTATAAATGCCCTCGTATATTTTAAAAACTATATATATATATATATATATATATATATATATATATATATATATATATATATATATATATATATATATATATATGCGCGTCCACACGCATAACTTAAAAATTGCATGTAATGTTTATACATATTGAAAACAAGCCTTAATTAAATTAATTATGAATGTTGCACAAATGACTTAAAATGTTTACAGTAGATAATTTAAAATATCGAGGTTTGTACTATTAGTTTTAATACTTATTTCTTAAAAAAAAACTCTCGACAAAACCATAACTTAGTAACCTCCTGAAGGGTTATTCAAGCCAATCACACAGTACTCAACTCAACGTTCTTCACTTCACAAGTAAAAAAAAACAAAAAAACTTTCAGATGCAGATAGCAATTTTCGCTTTGAAAATGATGAAAACTACAATATTTGTCTTGAAATAAACAACACCCTGGAGATGACATGTGTTAATGTCGAAAGTACTTGGAATAAAATATTATGTATCAATACAGTCATTTTCACTCTTCTTTTAATAATGACACCAAAAGCTTGTCCATGAATATAAAAGGATCCAATTAAAAATAAGTAGACAAAACTTCAGTTAATCATGTCTCAATATATATATATATATATATATATATATATATATATATATATATATATAAATGACCATTTACTAACGCCTGATGAGATGTAATGATACACATCGAAACATGAGTGCATTTGTGTATCATTTTTATACATGTTTGAATTTAATATCCTGTAATAAAGAATATTGTTCTATTAGATTGTATTGAGCCCTAATTTAAATTAATGTTATCAACGTTTGAATTGATATTTGATTCGTTCTCATTTCATATATATATATATGTGTGTGTATGTCCGCACGCGTGCGCGTGTGTGCGTGTGTGCGCATGTGAGTCACTGTGTGTGCTTGCGTGTGCGAACTCACACAAGCACACACACACGAACGCAGTTCTCCACTGCTTTTCGAAAGTTCTTTTCAGACCACTTAATCTGTACGAATCATCTACATGACTACAGGTTTTCAACGCTATTTGAGATGGCACAAAGCGAGAAAACAGTTATCATTAATTGATACGAGAAAACATTCAGAGCGTTATTATACTCTTCTATGGCTTGTTCTCGAAGGTGAACTTTCATTGTCGGCTGTGCTTGCGATGAAAGGCTTGAAATAGGATAGCATATTAAGTCTGGTATCGCTTAAACCATTTCACCATGACGATTAACGGTAAATAGAATGATATAATCAATTGATAGAAATCTTTGGTCAGGATTTCATGAATCTATTTACATACAAGGCTTACGGCCATGTCAAGTTAAGCAATAGTGAGCCTGGTCAGTATTTAGATGGGTGACCGCTTGGGAATACCAGGTGCTGTAAGCTTGAATATACAGTTGGTGTAATGGATAATGGCTCGGAATTATTAATCGGAGAGCTGAGTTTCAATTCCAGTTGGGTCCGTTATATTCACTTACGCGCAAATGCCCTTGGGAAAGGCATGAATCCAACTCTTCTATATTCATCCTAGATTTATGTAATAGAAAATTGAAAGAAAAAGACTTTTACAATCTGGTCAACATATTTACAAACGATCTTTGTTGTAAAATGCAACATATTCATTCGTCAAATACTTTCAACATGGAAAATTTAGATGACCAGGGCGTGGCAGCTGATCTCTTCTCTGACCTTGCCCTAAGAGCTCAATGTGTCAATGACTGACTTGCATGATTGAATACCCCCAAAACAAAACTAGTAACGTTTTATATGTCATTTTCACCTGTCATGATGAATGTTTGTTTTCTCGACACCTTGCCCTGAGCGTCTATTTAGACTCGTTTACCCCCAGACTTCAAGTGGAACTCATACAACCGATCCATCACTGAAGCTTCTGAAAAAAAACGGTCAGTCCTTGTACCGCTCCAGAAAGTATCTGACACCTGCCGGGATCTATTTTTGCAAGAGTCAGATTAGTCTGACATATCAGGGTTGAAGCTGACCAATCCTTCCATTGAGGGTAATGAATTATTTTCCCACCCCAAAACTGCTGTTTTTCCAAAGTCGAATTGTCACATGCCCCTCGCTATTATATCTGTAGCTCCATGGAAAAATATTCTTAGGCGCTATATTCCTCAGTTCCAGTAGTTCAGACTTTTACAGCTAATACCCGTCATGCCACTTCCACCGGATCGAATCATGCCCATTCCCTTCACCCTCCGTTAGTAAGGAGGAAGTTCCATTCGGACAGCTTCTTTCACAGAACTCTTTCTTTGTAGAACAGACTCCTGATAGGATGCTTTCCTGATCACTACAATCTTAACATCTTCAAGTCTAGGGTAAGTTGTTATCTATCCTACATATCCCCATAATCTGTGCTCGCCACCTCTTATCTCTTATCTCTATAGAACAATCTCATGTAGTAATCCTCTACCTTGAGTAGCTCTTTGTTATTGTGAACTAGTAGAAAACAACAACAAAAAAAACAAAAAAACTCTAAACACAGATTTTGTTTGATACTTTCCAAACATGTATTTGCAATCCATACAAATTTACAGGAACGTAGAACCAGTATCTGTGCATTTAGAACTCTAAAATGTTAACTCATTTCATAAAGATATAGTTTTAATTAAAAAAAAAGAAAGATACATGAGCGACACCAGATACTTCGTAATTGCTCGCATCCTGAATGGACACGGCACATAGAAGATATTTTTTCAAGATTTATAATCGAGTCATTTTCGTTGTTGTTGCTATTATTATTATTATTATTATTATTATTATTATTATTAATCGTAATAGTAGTAATAGTAGTTGTATGATAATAATTATTATTTCCATTGATTTCTGTTGTATACTCATTTCCTTCCGGGTCACAATTAAAGACCTAAAGGTCAGAAATGGCATCATGACATTTTCCACTGAGTGATTTTGTAAAAAAAAAAAAAAAAAGAAAAAAAAAGTTCAAGTTCATACACATTTTTCATAAAAACCCGTGTAAGGCACGAACTGTACTTGTGAGTACAATTTTTTTTATTTGTTTACAGTATTAAATACCAAAGATCCTTTCGTTCAGTCTATCGGAACTTTTTCCAATCAATCCGAGGGCTCCAATTACAACTGAAAATATTGATGTCCTCATGTACCACATTTTTTTAAGTTTACACTTCAAGGTCTTTGTATTTTGATAGTTTTTTGAAGATCTTCAAGGGCACATTACAATCTTCAGGAATCTCCATATCAAAAAGAAATCACATTATATTTTTTGTGGTCTTTAAGCATTACCTTTGATTGTTCTGTCCGATAAAATTGTCACAGGTCCTATGTCTGTAAGCGGATCTGGGTGGTGTTCATACCAATTTCTTTATTATTATTATTAACCATATTATATGTTATAATTGTTGATCTTTATAACAAAACACAATGTTTTGATACGTTCTTCAAATGTTAGAGTAAACAGTGTATAATCGGAAATGAAATGTAGCTTCCAGTGAGATTTGAACTCGCATCCCGTATCTGATGAGACCGTCTTATATATATAGGTTGCTTTAATCACTTTCGTCACGCCGCTTAAACAAAAACTTCGTCCTCGATTCTCCGCGCCATCTTTATTTTACTAATCAGACAGCGTACAATAATGACGATGACAAAAAGATGACTCAAAACCCTAGGACACATGGCACAGTGGATAAAGGCGTTGGTTAGATCCAGTGAGAGGACCCAAAGAGTGTGAGTTCAATACCCGATTAAGGCAGTGGAGAACTTTCAGAGGGAAAATTAACAGGAGATAACTGATAACTGACATCCATTAAACATGGCACGTGGAACTAGAACAGTCTACCCCAGTGAGCGAAATAAAGGGTTCAGTTCGATATTCTAACCACCCGAAGAGAGGCCGGAGCGTACATCGGCCGAGACGTTGTGATAAATATGGCAACAAAGATGAAGACAATAGTTCGAATAATATAAATAGTGTACATAATACCTCATCTCAGAAATATAGACAGATATTGAAGGGTGATCAATATGGCGACAAAGATGAGGACAATAGTCCGAATAATGTAAATAGTGTACATAATACCTCATCTCAGAAATATAGACAAAACAGGCCATCTTTGTACAGATGAGCTTAGGTTGCCACATCTGTAATAAGCATTGCACGTCACTTGCTGGTCTTAAGAGCTATCTTACGAGAAGCAAAAACATAGATGAATCAAGGCCGGAGCGTACAACGGCCGAAACGTTGTGATAAATATGGCGACAAAGATGAGGACAATAGTCCGAATAATGTAAATAATATACATAATCCCTTATCTCAGAAATATAGACAGATATCAAAACCCTAGATTTGAAATAAAACCTTTTTCTCCTCTTTTTAAAGTTTCCATTTTTGACAGTGTTCCTAGTTGAAGTGTATTATTTAATATTATAATTTTTATAATATTAATCATTTCTTATTACTATAAACGTTATCTTTAGTAGGAACACGTGCTTGAATAGACATCCTTGTTTTTCTAACAGGGAAATTAATGTCTACCGGCCTCGAGATCAAAAGTCTTACTAAAGAGAATGTACTTCAAGACAGTAATAAAAATAATGTTGGATTAAAACATCCACCAGTTCCTTAAAAAAAAAACCTTTGTTTATGCGAGAATAAAATTAGGCTTCAAAATATCCCAACGAGAGATGTACATTTCTTACAACGGGTAATTAATTGAGTTTTGTTTTGCTGTAATCGCTTCCCGGTAACCTCATGGCCAAACACACTTTATCTAAAAGGGATCATCATCATCATCATCATCATCATCATCATCATCATCATCATCATCATCAGTCGCTTGACTGTTTCAATTTTCGGAGGAACCTAGGGGCAGAAGATACAGACAATCTCCTCTAGGCCGATCTCTTGACCGCAGGAATTCCGTCATTGTCAAGTCCGTCCAGTCTTTGATGTTGTCTGACCAGCTCTTGAGTTGCCGTCTCTGTCTGCGTCCATTTGTCTCGTGCGCTGGTCTTGCAGAGGCTGTCATGTGTGACGCGGCCAAAGCATATCGTCTTTCAACGTTTAATAATGATTTGCACGTCATTTTCATGATAGAAAAAAAAGCATATAGAGTTTTTTTTCTTCCTGCCGAGAAGCGCATTTTTTGTACTACTTTTGATCACTTGATAGGTAGGCATTGTTAAATGTTAACCCCCTCCCCCAAAATATAAACAGGGATATATACTAAAACATGTGTGCCCAGTAAATAGAAGGTTTAACGTCATAAAAATGTCAGATTAAATAATCCATTAATCGCATAAAAATTACAATATGAATATACAGGTGTCCATTAAGTTCGTGTGCACTTTAAAAAAATTATAACTTTATTTGTATTTGCAATAGAAATAATTTGTAAACAGGATTAGAAAGAAGTAAATCTATATTTTTTAAGGTTTTATTGAAATTTTATTTAAGTTTCCACATGTCCTCCATCATTAGCAATACAAAGGGTAATACGATTTTGCAGTTCACAGAAAACATTTGCCAACTGATTTACAGTAATGCCTGAAATCACATTAGTTATTTTAGCTATACTTAAAACTAGGTACATTAAACTTTATAACATTTTTACAGATTATTTCTATCGCAAATACAAATAAAGTTATAAATTTTTAAAGTGCACACGAACTTTATGGACACCCTGTATATATTTATATTACAATAAAATTACAGTATTAATATATATATATTAATATATATTTATGAAAAATTCTTTTTATAAAAAATATATATATTTTTGCTTCCTTCCTTGGACTCTAAATGCGTGTTTTTCTTTCATATTTAAATATTTCTGGTTACTTTACTTGCTGCTCGAAATGGCATTTTGATTAGTCGATTTCCGGTTCACGCTGACTTGAGCATGCGTTAACCGTCGACTGTATCACGTGCTGCGTCTTTGTTAGGTATACTAGTTTTCCTCATTGATTGTTTTATCGTTGTTTATATTTTTTTGTTTGTTTTTGTTTTGTGTATTGTCGATCCGTTACCGCCGTGACAAGTTTTTTTCGGGACGTAAATAAAAAAAGAAAGAAGAAAAACAAAAGCAATAACTGAGTCGATAATCAAAACCATACAAGCCAGTCGCACTCTGAAGTATAATTAGATTGTCTTCACGGTCCACATCTTCCTCGAACCAAAACTTAAGCCGTTCAATAACTCCGTTTGCCACCCGTCAGCTCATAGCATTCTACGGGTATTATAAATATCGATCGTTTTTTATTGATTGTTTTTTCCAAGTTGTAGCGGAATGCCGTAGTATCCTTTCACACTACAGATTTTTGATGTTTTGGTCATTCCCAGACCTACTCACCCAGAAAGAGATTTTGATTTCATATTGTTTGGAGTTCCGTTCCAGGGTCAATTAATTATTCAGAGTAAGATCTGTATCTTGCTTGTTTTGATTGCTTGTTTTCAACTGCTGATTTTTCTACTGTTTTCTGAATCCTCCAGAGAAAGAATTTGATTTATTCTGACTGCTACTTTTAGCTTTCTTATTTTAAGCACTATTTTTCGGTTGATACTCTTCGATTTGAGTTTAAGAGTTTTTCTACTTTACCTCTAAATTGATTCATCCCCCAAGACTCGATTAATGTTTTAAATGAAAAGAAAAAAAAAAACGTATATCAGCAGAGATGACGAATATTAGAATACAATGGAAAAGGGGAGTTAATAATCTCAAAAAAAAAAAAAAAAATAACCCGATTTTAAAAACGGGAAATTTAAAAGTGTATATAAATATATACAAATATATATCAAACAATGCAAATACTTTCACGGTAATTGCTCCGATGAGCTGCTTTCGCTGGTTCCTAGGCCTCATGAATTTAAACGTCCTACGAGGCTGGCATCCCGTTCCCACCCCTTCACCGTTGAAACTGTTAGATGTAGACGTCTCTTCTACTCCAATAGCTTCATGTCTCGCACATCTCGCCTGTGGAACTCCCTTCCTTATTCTTGTTTCCCTGACAAATACAATCTCCAACTATTTAAGTGTAACGTCAATCGACATCTCCAGCTGCCTTGATCTATCCACTTCCCTTCTCCACATCCTTTCAACTTTTCATTCCTATCTGCTCTAGCTCCAAATCTTTTGTAACTCCCTTGCCTTGATCGATCCACTATCTTTCTCCACATCCTCTCCTTTACCACTCCTATCTGCTCTTGCTCCAAACCTTCTGTAACCCCTTGCGTGCTAGTGGCTTCCAGCCTTGCTTGGGGTGATAAGCTTAAAAAACAAAAAAGTGTAAGAAACACTAAAAAGGGCCACCTGGTTATCGTTCCTTGCTCTTCACAGCCAATCGAGGACAAAAACATATATGTGCACAACGACAAAAATGTAATGTCTGATTTACACTACTGATCTCTGGTAGTATGTTTTCTTCCCTTTTCTTGTCATATTTATATGTTTTTGTCATCGATTGGTTCTGAAGAGCGAGGAGCGACAACTGGTAAGCCATTTTTTTGTTGTTTTGACTTTATTATATTTTAGTAAGGTAACCAGAAATTATATTTTCGACCCATCACTTTATGATGATTAATATTTTTTAACCTGGCTCTTCTTTCTCCTTTCTTTTATATATTTTTGTATATATTTAAATATTTATTTAAGATGACGTTTTTAAAGTCCTAATGAAATTGTGTACCCCTCACAAACCTATTAACGGATTAGCGACAATATTTTACACGAAGAATTTAGGCAACACAGATGGGTCAAGAGTAAAAAATTGGATGAGAATTTACGAGCAAAACATTCTGCTTTATCAAAAGAAGATGATAACATCTCAAATTGAGTGATGAGGGGACGGATAGAGGACTTACACTTGTGCATATAGAGACTTAGTTCCATGTGGAGAGTCAGGCAAGGGTACTCCAGATGAGTCAGAGTAGAATTCGAAGGGAATTTACGGGCAAAACATTCTGCTTTATCAACAGAAGGTGATAACACCTCAAATTGAGTGAAGAGGGGAGGGATAGAAGACTCAGTCATATTTAACACACAATTCCAGAGCCGCCAGTAGTCCCGTGAACTAAACTTGTTAGAGACTTGTCGGAGTTAGCTCCTCCTTAATTCCCAAGTTGTCACTAGGGTTCATTCTTCCTATACTATAAATACTGGGCGACTTCTCGCCTCGTTCTCTTTTACATTTCTTCATTTCAGCGACTGCAATGTAAGCTCTCTTAGAAGATCCGCGTCTTCCCATTTGTCGGCGACGCCATGAACATTATACACACATACACGTACGTACGAGCATTCACCAAAGAACAGACGCCAATGTTTACACGCACACAAATGTTATTGTCCATTGTAAAATATATTTGGTTATATATATATATATATATATATATATATATATATATATATATATATATATATGTCGGTCTTTGTCATTTTTATCTTCAGTTGGACTTAACTTGAGTCATGCATTTTTTTTTATAGTTGGACCTTTTAATATTCTACCAGGAGTTGCACGTGTTTCTAATACAACAACATACAAACACACACGGTCTTCTACAGACTATACGGTACCTCATTCTAACAGCAAACAAAGCCTTAGCCTTTTTGAGAAAACGTTTAGAATTATTTCGAGTAGTCACGAGATAATTCCCTTGCAATTGGGAAATTTTCCCAAATATAAACACCGAGGCCATGCATATATATGCTAGAATCTTTTCGGTAAAGTGAACGATAGTCTGGAACAGAGAATTCAGTGGTAGCGATAAAAGAATTTAAATTAGTTTCACAAAGTGCGAAGACATCTGGAGACTGTTTCAAAACAAAAGATTCAACACTATAGAAACTAAAAGAACGAGTATTAGGGAAAAAAGGTTGAGTCGGTTGGTGATGTTTATTTACTGATTTAGACGTATTTCTTTTCATTGTATTTGTAATAAAAATATTTGTTTTAAGAAAAGAATAAGGCCCAAATAATCACCACTATCTATCATCTATGTCAATACGGACTGGCCAGAAAGCATGTAGCGTCAGGTGTGCTCACCGGAAATACATGCAGGGACATCTAGCCATGCGCGACATGGCACTACACATACCCCGATATTATGCAACTGATGATCATAGCAGCCTCTCAACGCGCTACCAAACGGTTCGGGCTCCTTACTACCAGTCGAGATGCAGCAACTAGAAAACTGCTAACCCAGTAGCTTTACAATGAAAAGTAGCAGCCACTGATCAGTCTCATCACCAAAAAGTTAAGATAGTTAAATCATTATGGCCATAAGAACCGGTAAACAATATCCTAAACAGGAAACCGCCACTCCTGTTCAATAAACATGGAAAGAGTACTGACCCGGCGATAGGTGAACCTATATACTACTATTAACCTGTTCATAGCACAGGAGACTGGGTGCTTTTATCGAGACACCATTTCCAAGCAGGTTGCCGAATAATGCTCTAGGCCAAGGGAAATTACTAAATTTTAAAACTTCTCTCAAGAGTTGAAATCAGTGTAATATTAATATAAAATTCGATCGCTTAATCTACATAAAATTAATAAATATTTAAAGTTTAAATACACACACACACATGTATATTTTACACTGGACATCGGGATAAAGACCTCATTGTCAAATGGATGACTTATTCTTACTATTATTATAATTTCTGTTTAAATGATGAATAACAGAATTACAAATTAAAAAAAGTTACAAGGATTGTATATTATTGTCATGGACTCTAACCATACAGTACGACTCTCATTTCGAGCAATAACACACCGTGAGGTAGACTACCGAAGATAGGTGAAGGGTGACTTTAGAATGGCCCTTTTCTCTAGGGTTAGTGGCTAGGAAGCAACCAGGATTACTCTTACCCTAGCCTCTGCTTTGAGAAGAAATACAGGCCATAATATCATATACACATACAGAAACATACATAAATAAATACACAAACACACTTTGGATATTGGATGTCGCAATAAACAGTATATTAAATCAAAATGAATCTTACAATTAGAATATTAAGCCATATAAAGTGCACTGCAGTTCATCTACTGATTATTACAATAAGAAAAATTATTATCAAATTCAAAGTTTAAATCTATTGTAAGGTAAAAGGTAGACCATGCCTACAATTTACAGTCAATTCACTTCTTTTGTTTAATAAGGAGTTTTTATCAGAAAATCTGGTAATTTCTAATTTTTCATGAAAACAGGGTTCATTTAAAGATCTACATGTTTAGCTTTTTTAAAAATTTTCCATTTTACCATAGGAGTTTTATTAGCTTCTTTTAAATTCCAAAAAATATTTAGAAAGAGATGTACTATTTTTATAAGTACTGTTGGTAAAGGATAAGATATGTTGATACCATGTAGTCTTAAAAGAATTCTTAGTACTACCAATATACAATTTTTAACAGTCAGAATCTCTATTGTAGAAATAGTACTTAGATAAACAAGAGGGTTGGTTAAACATTTGTTTCGTAATGGGCATTCGTTAGTATTCTTATAATCACATTGGTTAATATTATCAACAATATTTAACTTGGGATGTGCATCATTATCCAGATTTTAAAATTTGTTTAAAATTTTATTATTGTGTTTCTTTATAATCTTCTCAAGATTAAAGGTGCAACTATAACTTAGTTTTAGTGTGTTTTGTTAAATATTTTACTAAGAGGGTTACTTTTAGGAAAATGTTTATCAATTAAATGTAGGAACTTCTGGCCTAACTTAGTACTGACCAATTGGTTAAATCGGGGTGTGTACCAAATGATTTTCCTATTCCTATTCCTTTTCCTTAGATCAATATTAACATATTTTATATACATGATTTCAGCATACTTGTAACCACTATTTTTAAAGCAGTATTCGCTGCATTTATCAAACACATCTTTGTCGGATGAGTTGTTGCTAATTCTATAGATGAGGGTATATGTTTGATTACAGATGGAGGGGTTATAATTGCGTCGAATATATATTGGATTGACATTATTTTTCGTATATGGTTGGAATACACCATTTAGCGTAACATCAAGAAAATCAACTCGTTTAACATTAGTAGTTATTTTAACCTTAAGATTTTGAATCATTTTTCTTAATTTGTCAACCTTAATTTTAGTAGAAATTCTTACTAACGTTAGACCATCATCTCTGTATAACCCTATAATATCAACATTAACATCATCATAAGCGCTAAGATTATATAGAATAAATAAACCCACCAGGTCAGAAGACCTTGCAGAATCTAATGATCCCATAGCAATATCAAAGTGATCATCAGAGTTTTTAACCCATTGTTCACCGTTGCTAATGAGAATAGATCTTCTAAAGTTCATTATTATATTAAGATCTTCACTAGAAATGTTAAAGTATTCCATGGCAAATTCCAAAGCTAAGGTAAAAAGATCCTTCGAAATGGAGGGGTAAAAATCCACGATATCAAATTGGATAAAAGAGTACCTTCTTTTGTTGTTATTCCCTTTGAATCAATTAATGACATCCGCGGCACCAATCCATTGTAAAAGTCCAAGGTATCGTTTAATTTGTTTGTTGACTATCCAGGATAACCATGGTTATCTTGCCGATTTCTGGTCTAGTAAGGCTGATAATCTTCGTAGGTAGTTTGATCTCAAACTCTGCTTTATGATCTTTAATTGGAACATTTGATTCATTGGTACAGAGCTTACTAACCGTATTGCTAATTTGACGCATATTTTGTTTTAATATCGTAAATAACATTTAGCTCTACTCTGTTACGTACAGTGGAATTATACTTCATTTATCTCATTTTACCTGGATATATATATATATATATATATATATATATATATATATATATATATATATATATATATGAAGAAATATAGTCTTAAAGTGTGCTATATTTATGGGATAATGTGCTCAATATCAGAGATAGAGCGTGTGTAAATATAAAAGTGAACATTGAAGTCAACACTTGTTGACTTCTATGTTCACTTTTATAGACTCCAAAATTCGCTTGACGAGGAAATGGAACTAATGTCTTTAATTTAATAACAAAATTAAATTCGAAGGCTTTAGCTTCCATTTTTTGAAACAGGGTTATCACTGTGTAGCGAAAAAATATTTTAAATCAGTTAATTTATAATATTAATGCTCTGTAAATTTACATTGAGCACTATTGTGTAAAAATAAAAATATCTATAAGAACACCGGATTTTATATCACTGTTCTTTCTTTATATATATATATATATATATATATATATATATATATATATATATATGTATGTATGTATGACAAGTTAACCTACAACATCGTGTGGTGCAAGTGTGGCCTATGTAACAATTTAATGTTGCTAGTTGATTGTTAATGTTGGAGATACAATCTTCCGAAGGACATAAGAATCCATAAACAACATTATTTTTTTTTATATAGGGTAAATTAATAAAACAAATTAACGGATATCTTTATTTTTGTTTATATCAAATTGGTTGCTTATATTATTTTTTAAAAATTTCTTTGAAGCTAACCTTATTTTTTCATCAACAACATAGTTTGAGAAATTATTGTTGATATGTGCTTATTTTATGTTGTTTAATTCTCTGCAAAACAATGTGTCCAAAGAGGAAATCATTTTAGCGCCATAAATCATTTTTTTATAACACCTATAATACTATTTTTTATATACAGGCGAATTATACATTTAATAGCCTTTTCACCTTGTTTATAATTAGGATGTATTTGAGGAAATGAATTATTTGTGATATGTTAAGCCATATGTGCTCAAATTGCACTAAATTTTGGCAAATGACATGTCATCCTACGAGAAATTGTGTGGCCAATGTAAGAGTTTAATGTTGCTTTTGACAAGACTATTAAAGAAAAGGCTATTAATATATATATATATATATATATATATATATATATATATATATATATATATATATATTGCAGTCAGGTAAAAATTGTTAATTGTTCCGGCTTGGGCGGGCGTTCTCACTCATCCATCTTATTCAGGAGATTAATTTCCACAATATTTCAACCAATCTATTGTTCAGGTGTGTAAATATATATTCTTTTTTTTTTTTACTATCTACGAATGCTTACAACAATAATTCCGTCTCTATTTTCTTGACTACTTTCTTCAGACGAATAACACATTATTAACTTTTTTAGACTAGTGTTTTTAATGTCTCTTGCTTGGTATCGTAACCGCTAGGCCGTCATTCTTCGATCTTTAACTGAACAGAGTCGATCAGAAATAAAGAATTAGTCGACGTGTGATTTAGACTTGCTTTCCTTATCCTTGGGAGGCTGAATTTCCTTGGTAGTCCTTTACCGATTAGCCTGCGAAGACTACCGGTTACAGATACTCTCATCTATCCATATAGGGTTCATTGTTTATTGTTATTTTTATTTTTTCATTTATGTCAACATTTTCTTAACTTTTGGAGCCTGAATTTCCATGTCAGTACTTTACCGATTAGGCTACGAAGACTATCGCTTGTATTTATTTTTATGCTTGATTGTAGACATTTGTACAGTCGCAAGTGAAGTAACATTTCAATCCAATCGCACCTACTTCTGTACTTACTTTTTTTCTGTTTGATTAAATCATAGCAGGTGACATTATAATTTATTACTGAGCATCAGACACACATTTAACTAATAGGCTCTTTGTAACAAACATTTGACTAATAGGCTCTTTGTAATCAGTTTTTGACTTTTAAGTTCGTGAAAAAAGTTTAAAAGAAGTGCAGATTCCACCAACTTTCTACCAGATATAGCATATATACCAACTGTATACCAAATATTCCATATATACAGTACCTGTACTGGGAGGGAGAGGTACGGTGGAGCAATGGATAGCGGCTCGGATTGAGGAATTAGAGAGCCGAGTTCGAATTCCAGTCAAAATCCATTACATTCACTTACGTGCTAATAACCTGGGGAAAGGTATGAATCCTCTTCTTCTCCCCACAGATATGGGTAAATAGCAGGACAACTATAGCCTTGGATGGCAACTGGTCTACCGCAAAAAGAAATGGCAATTTACTGCGGGAAAAAAATCTGCCTTATCAGTCATGTATCGAAAGATACATGATCGCTTAAGCATGTATCACGCATGGCACATAACTGACTATTATTTCAAATGCAGAAATAAAAAACAATGTCAAAGGATTCAGGCTAAGTGACTTTTGGTAATGAAGTTAACCGAATATAAGGCCCAAGAGCCACCTTACGTAAGGAGTAGTTAAAAGAGTCAAAAGGGTTATGATGAAGGGGATGCGATATATGTGAAAGAGAAGGTGATAGGGAGTGAAAATTATGAGGATAAGGTAAGTAGATAATGATTGAGGTTAATATTGTAATGTTCAAGGAAGCATCCAGGCGGGAGTTTGTTCCACAAAGTAGTAGTTCTTTGTCCCCAAAGTGTAATTTTCTCCTTACATTTGGAATATGGAGGAAGTGAAGATGATTCGACTCTGTGGAAATTGCATGGAGGGGTGTCCTAGCAGTAAAGGCCTGGACTAGTGAAACTAAAGAATGGAGCGCTCTTTTAAACGTTTGCCATGGAAGTTTCTGACCCAACGTGGGTTCTCTAGACTTGTCTATAAATATTTTCATGTTCATTGTTCTGATGAGCTTTCTACATTGGTGCCTTGATATTACGAATTTAAGCGCATTATTAGATTAGCGGCTATGTCTAATCATCTTACAGTTGAAATGGCTAAATGTAACCGTAAGTTCTATGCTAACAGTTCCTTCTTTCGTACTTCTCGTTTGTGGAACTCTCTTCAGGCCTCTTGCTTTCCAGTTAACTTTGATATTCAAAAAATTAGATACAATGTCAATCATTATCTTTTGTCTTCCTAATTCCGTTTCTTTTATTGTTCTCTCTCCTTAATAGTGTTTCTTTCTTATTCTTTCGCACTTAGTAACCCCTTGCGTCTTATTGGCTTTATTGCCTTGCTTGGAATGAAATTATTAAAATATATCTATATCTCTCTCTCTCTCTATATATATAAAGACATTTATGATATGTTTAACGTTCTTTTTATAGATACAAGTATTTAAGCAAATGCTCTGTTTTTATAATAAACAGTATTAAATAACATTTACCGGCCTGAATGTCCGAGAAATTTCCATAGAAAATTTTCGTTCTATGAAAATTTCTCGGGCATTCAGGCCGGTAAATGTTATTTAATACTGTTTATTATAAAAACAGAGCATTTGTTTAAATACTTAAAAAGAATGTTAAACATCATAAATGTCTTTAAATAAATTGTCGGATTTGTCCAATTCAAAAATATATATATATATATATATATATATATATATATATATATATATATATATATATATATATATATATATACACGGTGTTCCAGAAGTATTGTGCATATTTCAAGTCCTCATATGAACTGCTGAACTATGAATGGTAGTAAGATGAAACTGGCACCATTTTAATGCTAAATTCATTAGTTTTCTTTTTTAATGCTAATTATTTTTTCATATTTTTTCAGATCCGGTAATGGCGTTCACTCAACCAGAAAAAGTGTTTTGCATCCTTGAATTTGCAAAAACTGAATCATGGACACTTGTTCAAAGTGCAATTCGCACAAAATTCCGAAAAGAAGCAGCAGGAAGGAAGTCCATATTGAGATGGCATCGAAAATCCATGAAGGATGGGCGTTTGTGCCCAGCTAAGAGAACGGGACGCCCCTCAACTTCAGATGATACGGTTGAGCGAGTTCGATCTGCCTTCAAGCGGAGCCCCCGTAAATCGATCAGAAGAGCCACTAAGGACGTTCAGCTTCCTACAACAACTGTCTGGCGTGTCTTAAAAAGGCGACTGCACATGACATCTTACAAGCTACAGTTAACCCAATAGTTGCAGGACACTGATAAACCAGCTCGTCTTGAGTTTTGCATTGTAATACAAGAGAAGTTGGAAGATGACGGATTTGATGTGTGCCGTGTGACCAACGGTGATCACATTGAACATCTGTGAACATTCCATGTAAAACTTGAGATTAAATTCTTTCAGAATATGTCAGGCGCGGTTTTATTTCCTTAATAGTTTTCGAGATATTCAATGTCAAAATGTGCCCAAGACTTTTGGAACACCCTGTATATATATTGATCATGTACTGAATTCGAAAAATGTCCATAATACGACCATGTAATTGTTTATTCTAACGCCCAACTTTGGTGATATCTTTTCGTACAGAAAAAATTAGTTTAACAATCCTCGTCACCAATAAAAAAGAAAAAGAAAAACGTAGACAGTTTGCAGATTGTTTTTTTCTCGTCGATTTCTGCAGGATACATTTAATTAGGCTTTGCCTTTTAGCCGCTGTATTTCTTGACGTCAGTTCGTAATAAACGCTATAGCAATTGTTGTCAAAAAGCATCATGGTGTCACGAGACATTTTACTCGTTGCACTCGACGCATGTGCGTAAACACACACGCACGCATAAACGGATTCCCACTCCGGTCACATAGGTGCATACAAATAAGATATAAATATAAACTCCCCACGTCTACATATAGTTATTTTCAAAGTATCAACTGCTATATAGGAAATATATTAGGAATATCTACGGCATCTAGTGGGAAGAAATCGCCCACATATGGCTAGGAAATGAGTAAAGCAAGTACAGAAAAATCGAAAAGGGAGTGTGATAAGGATGCGTTTTCTCACCGGATTTATTTAACCGATACAGAGAATCGATTCTTAGAGAAGTAGAAGATCTACCAGGATTTATTATCAGCGACAACAACGGTAATAGCATAAGATACGCGGGTGACATCTTGTTCTCAGAAGAAATTCATTGATTTGTTTTGTTACAGTTCATCAACACTTTTTGGATTATTTAATGCTCAAAATATTTTAAATTGTAAGATTAATTCTTTTTCTGCAAATGAATATTGCATGAACAATTACACTGGACTAGATGAAAAAGAAGCAAGCATGGCCAGGTAAGATTGTATTAGGGATGCTGACAGCTTTAGACGATTTAAGGGTCTGTTTACTAAAGTGACAAGAGAAATATACGACAACGGAGAAATACCAGAAGACATTAGCTTCATAGCACTGCCAAAGGAAACAGATGCAAACTTTGCAGAACAATCAGCTTAATGAACTAAATAACTAAATTTATCATTAGAATTGTAATGAATACAGCCAGTAGCACAATTAAACCGGAAATACATGACGAACAGTGTAATTTGTTTAAGACACTGGAACAAATGTTATCTTGATGATAAGAATGCTACCAAAACAAGCAATATCAATGTAGAAAGATCTATACCTATGTTTCATAGATTACAAAGGAGTTGCTAACAGTGTACCTACTTGCTCAACTTGTACGCTTTCCTTATGCGTTGCAGGTGAAGTCTGACTGTTTCTGGAGAAAACTGGAAGCGTTCAGCAAGCTCATTACAGGTTTTACTGTTGTCCATCTCTATGGCCGACTTCAGGGCTTCATCATCCACGTCCTGTGATCAGCAGCTACAGTGTTCATCTCAACCTGATCTTCTGCAGCCAATGCCTAGCGGTGCATTCACTTACACCATTATCTCGAAAGGCTAGACATATTCAGCGATTTGAGGCGGCTACGGATAGCCCACCTTAAAGACATAAATCAGACGCCCCCGAACGAGCTGCTTCAACACAGCTACTTTTCCTCGCCGAATATCAAGCTATGACTAATGTGTATGCGAAACGCACCTGCATTGGCCAAGAGGAATGCACCCTAACCTCACAATCACCGCTATCCTGGCATGTGACGGACTCTTTTGCGTATCAGTGATCACTTCTTCCCACACGACGTAAAAAATGGCGAGGGCCCTTTTTGGTTACCTTGTATAAAATAGTAGAATGTATCAAAATGGCTAAGAGGGAATACAAAAATAGATACAATTGGGGAGGAATAGCAATAGATTAGAAATTGTGCAAATGACTAGGATTTATAAAATCCTGTGGAATATACAAAAACCAAAAGCTATAATAGAGAACAGAAAAAAAATAAAATTAGGGGATTTTTAAATTAAAAAATAACCCAATCAAAGCCAGGAGATCAGATCTAGTCATCGTAAACAAATAAAAGATCTGCAAGAGAGGATACTATTGTTTTAGCAGGCAAGATCTAATCTTCTTAAGAAAAGAATATATGAGGTGCATTCCAGAAGTTTTTAGACTTTTTTTTTAAAGAGAGACAGTGATGACAATCCGAGATTATTTTAATTTTAATATATTATTACTATAAGTTGACCTGCTAATTTTTGTTATTCAAGATCGAAAGTGATGACTGTAACAGCTCTTTAAGCACGGCCTACTAAACACTGATGATCATAGCTGACTAGCATGCAGAAACCAGTCGGGATGTGAAGACAATTTGGAAACTCGCTATCTATTAGGTTGGTGCAAAAATAATGTCGTATTTTGACGTTCAACTTCATGTGAGAAAACGACATTATTTTTGCATCAACCTAATAATAAAGATTTGTGTTGACAAGGACGGGCATCAAAACTGTTCCTCGTCATGCCTACAATCCAGACATTGCTTCCTGAGACTTTCGGTTGTTTTCTAATCCGAAGGAGAAATTCCGTAGAAGTAGTTTTGAAGACGTTGAAAAGATGAAGGAGGCCGTGACAAAGGTCTTGGACACCTTCAGTTTGGATGACTTCCATGGGACCTTCATGAAGTGACTGGATCGCTACAAAAAATGCATTGAAGTCAGAGGATCCTACTTTGAAGGCGATTAGAGTTTTGCATTTCTTTGTCCTTTTTCCTCGCTAACGGCCGAAACGTTGTAATAAATATGGCGACAAAGATGAGGACAATAGTCCGAATAATGTAAATAATTGTGGAAAACGAAGGTTACAGTTATACCCCTAATTACCGGCGAGCATAGAACAGTCTTGAAAAGATTTATAAAAAAGATTAGAAATACTAGGAAGAACTAAAATCAACAAGAATGATTGGGGTGAGATGAAAATTATTGGGGCGACTTGGCATCATGTGATTTTCAGTGATAGCAATCTAATACTAACTACTGTGAAAACTAAATAAGACTAATACTAACCGTTTTTTTTAGTTCGAAAATGGAAATAAAATGTAACTACTGATAAAATAAATATTTACAAAATGGATTTTAACGTTTTCAATAAGAAAAGCGTTGTCAAAACCATAAATATATGGTTCAACCGGTATCAAGCAAATAGTTTAAAACCATCATTTTTAGAAGACAAAAACAAGTTGGTTTTTATTTCAAGAATTGTTAAGACTACGGATATTATACTTTTTGCTGTTTCCATAATATTTCAGCCGACTTATTCTTCAGTCTTCCTTATGTGTACAATATGTATAGAAGATAAGTAATTTTCTTAAATGCTCAGAAGGAAAGACGATGTTTCTCGCTTCTAATGACAAACTGACATTTGCCCCAAATAAACAAATCCTTAAGCATTACACCGCATAGTTTAAACCTGACTTTTAGAAAACAAAAAAATAAGAGACTATGGATAAAATTACTTGTACTGTTTCCATAACGTTTCTATAGATTCATTCTTCAACTTTAAGCATACAATCTATACATAAGAAAGAGATCACATTGTCCACAGTTCCTATTTTACTCTAGAAAAAAAAAAGATTGGTGAACATCGTCTACAAAAAACAAAACCCATTCTTCTATTGTACAACTGAAAGATGTTATAGAATAGATCAGCTGAAATATTACGGAAGTAACAGCATAAATAGAATATAATAATCTAATTAACACTTGGAATGATTTTTAATTATATTAAAATTGCAGAATGTAAGCCTTTATTTAATGTATCCGTTTTAATAGTTTAATTAATAGCAAATGTTGGTGATAATGTTTTAATATTATTCGTACCAATAGCTGTCATTGTTGGAAATGTTTTATTTTTGTTCGTGCCAATAAGTGAAATTTCATCAGTTTATTAAAAATCAGGACATTCTTTGGCTCAGATATAGAACAGACTCGCATATTCCTATCGCGATCTGCAGCGGGAACGGTCAAAATGACATTGTATTATATATAAAAGCTGTGTGGATTCCCAGAATGAAAGGCACTGACTCTTCCTGCTATAAATCACCGGGAGGTGAATATGTAGAAGAGATAAGTGAACAGAAAGATTTAGAAATGTGCTCAGTAATAATGGTGCTGTTCATAAAACAAAAATCGGTATATATTGGTTTCATATTTCACATTGATGCCAGTGGCTGGTATTAGAGCAATGGTAAAAATAAGCCAGTGTTTTCAATGATAGTTTTCCAAGATTAATCTCATTTCTTCATCCACTGTTTTGTTCTTGTAAATATGACTGAGCGAAACATCCTTGAAAATTGAGATTATCTATTATGCTATGGTTAACGAGCTTGTCAATGATCGTACTGTTATTATAGCGCTGCGTCAAAATTATCGTATTTGACGGCATATAAGGCGCACATTTTTTTTTACTAAAAATATCTTTTAAAATTCCCCTGCGTGTTACATGCCATGTGTAGGTTTATTAATTTTACTAATTACTAATTTTTTCTTGCCCTGCTGAAATTGGGATGCGTCTTATACATCCGTGCGTCTTATATGTCGTCAAATACGGTAGTTAAATCCATCAATTCATTCAGATTTCTTGGTGAGAGAGATTTAGTGTAAACAAAGCATAGATGGAATTATTACCAATTGAGATTTTCTATTATGCTATGGTTAACGAGCTTGTCAATGATCGTACTGTTATTATAGCGCTGCGTCAAAATTACCGTATTTGACGGCATATAAGGCGCACATTTTTTTTTTTACTAAAAATATCTTTTAAAATTCCCCTGCATGTTATATGCCATGTGTAGGTTTATTAATTTTACTAATTACTAATTTTTTCTTGCCCTGCTGAAATTGGGATGCGTCTTATACATCCGTGCGTCTTATATGCCGTCAAATACGGTAGTTAAATCCATCAATTCATTCAGATTCCTTGGTGAGAGAGATTTAGTGTAAACAAAGCATAGATGGAATTATTACCAATTGAGATTTTCTATCATGCTATGGTTAACGAGCTTGTCAATGATCGTACTGTTATTATAGCGCTGCGTCAAAATTACCGTATTTGACGGCATATAAGGCGCACATTTTTTTTTTTACTAAAAATATCTTTTAAAATTCCCCTGCGTGTTATATGCCATGTGTAGGTTTATTAATTTTACTAATTACTAATTTTTTCTTGCCCTGCTGAAATTGGGATGCGTCTTATACATCCGTGCGTCTTATATGCCGTCAAATACGGTAGTTAAATCCATCAATTCATTCAGATTTCTTGGTGAGAGAGATTTAGTGTAAACAAAGCATAGATGGAATTATTACCAATTGAGATTTTCTATTATGCTATGGTTAACGAGCTTGTCAATGATCGTACTGTTATTATAGCGCTGCGTCAAAATTACCGTATTTGACGGCATATAAGGCGCACATTTTTTTTTTACTAAAAATATCTTTTAAAATTCCCCTGCGTGTTACATGCCATGTGTAGGTTTATTAATTTTACTAATTACTAATTTTTTCTTGCCCTGCTGAAATTGGGATGCGTCTTATACATCCGTGCGTCTTATATGCCGTCAAATACGGTAGTTAAATCCATCAATTCATTCAGATTTCTTGGTGAGAGAGATTTAGTGTAAACAAAGCATAGATGGAATTATTACCAATTGAGATTTTCTATTATGCTATGGTTAACGAGCTTGTCAATGATCGTACTGTTATTATAGCGCTGCGTCAAAATTACCGTATTTGACGGCATATAAGGCGCACATTTTTTTTTTTACTAAAAATATCTTTTAAAATTCCCCTGCGTGTTATATGCCATGTGTAGGTTTATTAATTTTACTAATTACTAATTTTTTCTTGCCCTGCTGAAATTGGGATGCGTCTTATACATCCGTGCGTCTTATATGTCGTCAAATACGGTAGTTAAATCCATCAATTCATTCAGATTTCTTGTGGAGTGAGATTTAGTGTAAACAAAGCATAGATGGAGTTATTATCAATTGAGATTTTCTATTATGCTATGGTTAACGAGCTTGTCAATGATCGTACTGTTATTATAGCGCTGCGTCAAAATTACCGTATTTGACGGCATATAAGGCGCACATTTTTTTTTTTACTAAAAATATCTTTTAAAATTCCCCTGCGTGTTATATGCCATGTGTAGGTTTATTAATTTTACTAATTACTAATTTTTTCTTGCCCTGCTGAAATTGGGATGCGTCTTATACATCCGTGCGTCTTATATGTCGTCAAATACGGTAGTTAAATCCATCAATTCATTCAGATTTCTTGGGGAGTGAGATTTAGTGTAAACAAAGCATAGATGGAGTTATTATCAATTGAGATTTTCTATTATGCTATGGTTAACGAGTTTGTCAATGATCGTACTGTTATTATAGCGCTGCGTCAAAATTACCGTATTTGACGGCATATAAGGCGCACATTTTTTTTTTTACTAAAAATATCTTTTAAAATTCCCCTGCGTGTTATATGCCATGTGTAGGTTTATTAATTTTACTAATTACTAATTTTTTCTTGCCCTGCTGAAATTGGGATGCGTCTTATACATCCGTGCGTCTTATATGTCGTCAAATACGGTAGTTAAATCCATCAATTCATTCAGATTTCTTGAGGAGTGAGATTTAGTGTAAACAAAGCATAGATGGAATTATTACCAATTGAGATTTTCTATTATGCTATGGTTAACGAGCTTGTCAATGATCGTACTGTTATTATAGCGCTGCGTCAAAATTACCGTATTTGACGGCATATAAGGCGCACATTTTTTTTTTTACTAAAAATATCTTTTAAAATTCCCCTGCGTGTTATATGCCATGTGTAGGTTTATTAATTTTACTAATTACTAATTTTTTCTTGCCCTGCTGAAATTGGGATGCGTCTTATACATCCGTGCGTCTTATATGTCGTCAAATACGGTAGTTAAATCCATCAATTCATTCAGATTTCTTGAGGAGTGAGATTTAGTGTAAACAAAGCATAGATGGAATTATTACCAATTGAGATTTTCTATTATGCTATGGTTAACGAGCTTGTCAATGATCGTACTGTTATTATAGCGCTGCGTCAAAATTACCGTATTTGACGGCATATAAGGCGCACATTTTTTTTTTACTAAAAATATCTTTTAAAATTCCGCTGCGTGTTATATGCCATGTGTAGGTTTATTAATTTTACTAATTACTAATTTTTTCTTGCCCTGCTGAAATTGGGATGCGTCTTATACATCCGTGCGTCTTATATGTCGTCAAATACGGTAGTTAAATCCATCAATTCATTCAGATTTCTTGGGGAGTGAGATTTAGTGTAAACAAAGCATAGATGGAGTTATTATCAATTGAGATTTTCTATTATGCTATGGTTAACGAGCTTGTCAATGATCGTACTGTTATTATAGCGCTGCGTCAAAATTACCGTATTTGACGGCATATAAGGCGCACATTTTTTTTTTTACTAAAAATATCTTTTAAAATTCCCCTGCGTGTTATATGCCATGTGTAGGTTTATTAATTTTACTAATTACTAATTTTTTCTTGCCCTGCTGAAATTGGGATGCGTCTTATACATCCGTGCGTCTTATATGTCGTCAAATACGGTAGTTAAATCCATCAATTCATTCAGATTTCTTGGGGAGTGAGATTTAGTGTAAACAAAGCATAGATGGAGTTATTATCAATTGAGATTTTCTATTATGCTATGGTTAACGAGCTTGTCAATGATCGTACTGTTATTATAGCGCTGCGTCAAAATTACCGTATTTGACGGCATATAAGGCGCACATTTTTTTTTTACTAAAAATATCTTTTAAAATTCCCCTGCGTGTTATATGCCATGTGTAGGTTTATTAATTTTACTAATTACTAATTTTTTCTTGCCCTGCTGAAATTGGGATGCGTCTTATACATCCGTGCGTCTTATATGCCGTCAAATACGGTAGTTAAATCCATCAATTCATTCAGATTTCTTGGGGAGTGAGATTTAGTGTAAACAAAGCATAGATGGAGTTATTATCAATTGAGATTTTCTATTATGCTATGGTTAACGAGCTTGTCAATGATCGTACTGTTATTATAGCGCTGCGTCAAAATTACCGTATTTGACGGCATATAAGGCGCACATTTTTTTTTTTACTAAAAATATCTTTTAAAATTCCCCTGCGTGTTACATGCCATGTGTAGGTTTATTAATTTTACTAATTACTAATTTTTTCTTGCCCTGCTGAAATTGGGATGCGTCTTATACATCCGTGCGTCTTATATGCCGTCAAATACGGTAGTTAAATCCATCAATTCATTCAGATTTCTTGGGGAGTGAGATTTAGTGTAAACAAAGCATAGATGGAGTTATTATCAATTGAGATTTTCTATTATGCTATGGTTAACGAGCTTGTCAATGATCGTACTGTTATTATAGCGCTGCGTCAAAATTACCGTATTTGACGGCATATAAGGCGCACATTTTTTTTTTACTAAAAATATCTTTTAAAATTCCCCTGCGTGTTATATGCCATGTGTAGGTTTATTAATTTTACTAATTACTAATTTTTTCTTGCCCTGCTGAAATTGGGATGCGTCTTATACATCCGTGCGTCTTATATGTCGTCAAATACGGTAGTTAAATCCATCAATTCATTCAGATTTCTTGGTGAGAGAGATTTAGTGTAAACAAAGTATAGATGGAGTTATTATCAACATGGCTCCTAGTGAACAAAGAGAAGTCTTTAGAGCTCATTACAGGTAGCCCATTATTGATTTTATATCGTATATAGTTATTGACCAGGTGTCATCATAAATTATTGTTGTTTTTTTCTTATTCACGAAACAACAGTATTTTTGCTTGAATAGATAATGGAAGGCACTATACGATGTAAACATCAGTCGCGTATCAGAGAAACAAAAAAAAAAAAAGAAAAAGAAAAGAAAATCTCATCTAGGCTGACAGATCAGTGACGTAGACTATTTGCTAAAGCCAAGACAATGGTAACGAAGCATGCACAATTGTCATTAGTAAAAAATAAAAAGGTAAGATATAGAAAAGTATTTTCCCGTTGTTATCAACTCAATTATGCATAACAACGTTTATCGTTTTGATGGTTTACAGTAACTTTCTGATTTTATACTTGTAGTTAGTAGGCTATTCGGAAAGTAATGTCGTATCCCCCCCCCCAAAATATGTAAAGAAAGAAGTTTTTAAACCTAATTAAGATTTTATTATTCAATGACTATATCCCCATCATTAACACTCGGAGGTGACCGTAAGAAAAATTAATTTTCTCATCACATTCGAAGCTGGAATCCAAAATTTAAAAAAAAAAAATAGCTTAAAGATTTCTGTATCTGTCTATATTTCTGAAATGAGGTATTATGAACACTATTTACATTATTCTGACTATTGTCCTCATCTTTGTCGACAAGGACCCGAAGAGTGTGAGTTCAATACCCGGTTAAGGCAATGGAGAACTTGGAGAGGGGAATTAAAAGGAGATAACTGACATCCATTAAACCTGGCACGTGGAACTAGAACAGTCTACTGCAGTGAGCGAAATAAAGGGTTCAACTACCTGAAGAAGGCCGGGGCGTACAATAGCCGAAACGTTGTAATAAATATGGCGACAAAGATGAGGACAATAGTCCGAATAATGTAAATGGTGTTAAAAATTTCTATCTAATTTTCTGGGATGAGTTGTTATTATTTACATTCAGACTATTGTCCTCATCTTTGTTGTTATCCTAACGTTTCGACCGTTGTGTCCTTGATCAGGTGTATATCGATCCGGGTAACCTATAGGGAATTCCGAACTGAACCCTTTATTTAATCTACTGGGGTTCTACGGTACAATAACCTCGTGAATTAAAGCGTTGATTCGTGAATTTGGTGACATAGTAATTTTGAGTTCAATCCCAGGGTTGGGCAGTGTGTACTTGGATTCAGTGGAAACAGGGTAAGCAATAACTAAGCAGTACTAAAAGTATGAGCTAGACGAGATATCCCTAAATATGAGCAGTGAAACGAGAACATTCGAACCCCATAGATTAGATAACAGGTCCATTTCAGAATTCTCTGTAGGTTAGCCGAATCGATATACATCTGATGAAGGCCGGAGGGTACAATGGTCGAAAAGTTGTGAGAACAACAACAAAGATGAGGACAATAGCTCGAATGTAAATAGTTATTTCTGAACGACCTGGAAATAAAAACATAATCACGTTATAAGAAAAAACATGATAATCTTTAGAGTATGAAGGATAATGTAAAAATTCACAAAAACCTAATGGATTTTTCTCTTAAGGTATTTGCATAATATTTTTCATACTATATTTTCATACACACACACACACACACACACACATATATATATATATATATATATATATAAAATATATATATATATATATATATATATATATATATATATATATATATATATATATATATATATATATATATATATGTCATGGACTCTTCTGTCGATTTCTGCGAATGAGGATCCAGAAGTTTATTTCTTAAAACCAAACAGCCAGACTACCCGCACATATGTTTGGATTATAGGGGTGAAGTCTCGTACGGAACCAATCACACTTTTCGGAAGAACTCAAGACAGAAAGCAGTGTCACATGGTTTCAAAATCACCTCCCGAGGTTTGTATTAAGAGTTATCCTTCTCCTAGACTGGTTGCCAACCAAAGCTAAAGAAACCAGTCTGGGCTACTATTTAACCAGTAGCTAGGGATAGACAAAGAGAGGAATTCACAACTTTCCCAAGGGTGTCTCAGCATGTTAATGTCATGAAATCGACCGGACATTCGAACTGATTTTCCATTCCGAACCGTTATTCATTAGACCATACTCACATTCACATCTCTTTCTCTCTCTTTCTCTTTCCATTTCTGTCTCACTCTCTTTCTCTCTCTTTCTCCCTCTCTCTCTTTTCTCTCCTTCTCTCTTTTTCTCTCTCTGTCCTTCCATCTCTTTCCCCTCTCTCTCTTTCTTCCTCTCTCTATTTCTCTCACTTTTCACTCTCTTTCTCTTTCATTCTCTCTCTTTCTCTCTTTCCCTCTCTCTCTTTCCATCTCTCTTTCCTTCTCTTTCTCTCTCTCTGTCCTTACATCTCTTTCCCCTCTCTCTCTTTCTTCCTCTCTCTATTTCTCTCACTTTTCTCTCTCTTTCTCGTTCCTTCTCTCTCTTTCTCTCTTTCCCCCCTCTCTTTCGCTTTCTTTCTCTCTCTCTCTCTCTCTCTATATATATATATATATATATTCTCCTCCTCTTTCTATATATAAATATTTATTAAAAAATTATAACATAAATATGTTATAAAATCACTACAAAATTAGCCATTTTGTTTCAACACTTCTGTTGTCTTATCAAGTGAGGATGTTGAATGTAGAATAAAGGGTTTTAAAAGGTTCAAATCAATCAAACACCCCCTCGATAGGGGGAAACGCTGATACATAAGCTGCAATAACCAATCAAAATGCAAGTATATGAGAACTCAAAAAATTTCCCAACGGACTTTAAGGTTATAATAATTATTTAATGCTTTAATCTTGGGGTTAGACTAAAATAGATTTCATTCTAACTAATAAATATTAAATTATACGATAAAATTAAAAATTAAAAATTACCAATTTTAAATTTAAATTTAATCTCTATTAAGTATAAAATTATAAAATTACTGAGGAAAAAAGAAAAAATACATATGTTATTCTATTTATTTTGTTTTATTGAAATTAAGTTGGAATAAACGTTAAGATCAAATGCTGCTCTGAACTTCATGACAACGTAGATACATTTGAAGCAAAAACATGTGTCTGTGCGTGTGTGTATATGACTTCATGCTTTTTTTTATAGTGAATACTTGTTACTTGAAATAAACATCCCATTTTTATTTATTAAATAGTGTGTATTACGTCTATCGGCTTGCGCATTCGATAAATCTTAATAAAGAATATGTGTTCCCCAGCAGGGATCGAATCTGAGTTCCACTTCAAAGGGGGAAAAGACCGTTTGATATGGCGTGTTTTACCGCTCAGCCACGAAGAACGCTACAGCAATGATAATGATAATGATAATATTTTTTGTGTTAAGACGTCAATGCACATGACAACACAAAGTGATGTGCAGGACTTGACTATTCATTATGAAATATATTCAAAACCACAGCGCTGTGGCTGAAAAGATTAGAGAGAGAGAGAGAGAGAGAGAGAGAGAGAGAGAGAGAGAGAGAGAGAGAGAGAGAGAGAGAGATGAATAAATTGCAAGATAGATAGATAGATAGATAGATAGATAGATAAATAGATAGATATGAATAATTGGCAAGATAGATAGTTATGAATAAATTGCAAGATAGATAGATATATAGATAGATAGATAGATTTTTTAAAATTTTTTTTTTAAGCGTATCACCCCAAGCAAGTCTGGTGGCCACTATCACGCATGGGGTTACAGAAGGGTTGGAGGAAGAGCAGATAGGAGTGGTAAAGGAAGGGATGTGGAAAAAGAGAAGGACGGAGGGTCGATCAAGGCAAGGGAGTTACAGAAGATTTGGAGCGAGAGCAGATAGGAATGAAAGATGAAAGGAAGTGGAGAAGGGAAGTGGATAGATCAAGGCAACTGGAGATGACGATTGACGCTACACTTAAACCGTTGGAGATTGTATTTGTCAGGGAAACAGTAATAGGGAAGGGAGTTCCATAGGCGAGATGTGCGAGACATGAAGCTATTGGAGTAGAAGAGACGTCTACATCTAACAGTTTCCACGGTGTATGGGTGGGAGCGGGATGCCAGCCTTGTAGGACGCTTAAATTCACGAGGCTTAGGGACAAGCGAAAGCAACTCCTCGGGGCAATTACCGTGGAAGTACTTGTAGATAGATAGATAGATATGAATAAATTGCAAGATAGATAGATAGATATGAATAAATTGCAAGATAGATAGATAGATAGATAGATAAATAGATAGATAGATAGATATGAATAATTGGCAAGATAGATAGATATGAATAAATTGCAAGATAGATAGATAGATAGATATGAATAAATTGCAAGATAGATAGATAGATATGAATAAATTGCAAGATAGATAGATAGATAGATAGATAGATAGATAGATAGAAAATGTATGTATGTCCCAGTGTCTATTTGGGTTTATAACAGGGGCCGAGACGTCTAAAGAAGAGATGTTGCAAGTAAAAAGAAATTTTAGGTAGTCCTGGGTTAGAATGTGTGTGTATGTGTGTCTGAGAGAGAGAGAGAGAGAGAGAGAGAGAGAGAGAGAGAGAGAGAGAGAGAGAGAGAGAGAGAGAGAGAGAGAGAGAGAGAGCGCATACGTTTTATGTATATGTTTATTCATTGGTTTTGCAGGATATTTTGAATAAAAATCTCATTAAAAATATCAAAGTGGATTTGTTTAGAATAAAAGGACAATGAAAGATGTCACCACCCGTTGGGGGGGGGGGGGAGAAGAAAAAAACTGTTAGGGAAGAATATTCACAAAATAAATTCATACTCAATTCACACGGACTACAAATTAAGTTGAGATTGTTGTTTGAACGGAATTTAAACAGGTTGGTTTAAGTGTGTTTGTAGCCAGAGAAAATACCATTTTATTATGAGAATACATACATACATATACACACACACATACATATACATATAAGCATTCATTTTAATAAAATATTTCATACTGAACAACAATAAACATGTTTAAACACATACGAATGGATATCTTATAATAAATCAACATAAACAAACACACGCACACACTTATACATACATAAATGAATATATATATATATATATATATATATATTTCAAACATGTGTTGAATGTCAAAGACAACATAGTCCTGCATATTTTCTTTTGAATTTTCTCATATTTTCTAATGAGACTTTTTATTTGAAAATTATATAAAAATATAAATTATTATAAAGTCTCATTAGAAAATATGAGAAAATTCAAAAGAAAATATGCAGGACTATGTTGTCTTTGACATTCAACACAACATGTTTAAAAGAAAAGTTGCTGCCACATTATACACACACACACACACACACACACACACACACACACACACACACACACACACACACACACACACATATATATATATATTGTGCTTATACATTATTTTTATCGATACAGGGTGCGATAATAAATTGTCGTCTAAATTAGGCAAAATTAAAATTAACACTGACATCTCATTTTAACAGATATATTTACCGAAAATACACAAAAATATCCTGAAATTACTAAAGAGTAAATTTATTCAATAAAATCGCCATTGGCTTTCATCCACAGCCTCCAGACGACATCGGAATCTCCCGCAAATCTTCTGGACGGTCCCCTTGTTTAAGTTGGTGAATGCCGCCATAATTCCTGCCTTCAGGTCATCTTTGGTGTTACAAGGAGTTTTATTGGTATCTCGCTCAACTACACCCCATATATAATAATCAAGGGGATTGGAGTCTGGGGAGTTAGGTGGACAGATGTAAGGGGTCGCAGAAATTGTCTGACAGCCATGTTCTCTAGCTTGCGTGGCATGGTGCAGAGTCCTGTTATCAGACATAGGGTCTTCCAGCAGCCACCTCTTGACTCAGGGTAGCACTAACTCCTCAAGGCACTTGGCGTAGGCCTCTGTGTTGCGTCTGAGATCCTCACCAACAAATTCGAGAGTTCTTTTCTTATTAGAACGATCAGAGTGAGTTTTCCGAACTACCGTACTTTCGTAATCGCAACTAGACTCATCCAAACCTTTCCGAGTCCTTTGCACTGTCTTCATATTGACACCCAAACATTCTAAAATTTTCGGATTGGACCTTCCGGTGCGAAAGCCAAGCAGTGCAGCACACCGATTCCAAATTTCTGGTGGAGTGAATTGCGTCATAGTGCTATTTTTCTTACAGACGGTACCAAACTGACTCTACTATACTGTGCAGTCGACAAAATCAAAAACAAACAATTTACACCCTATATATATATATATATATATATATATATATACATTTCTCATATATATATATATATATGAGAAATGTATAAAAATGATACTCAAATATTGTTTGCTTAAAGTTTAATTTGGGCTGTCAGTGTTATACAGCGGTCTCATAAACTTCAGTCGGTTCAAGGATGAGATACCCAATTCTGGATATATATATATATATATATATATATATATATATTCTGACGTAATTATTAGGTAAATGTTAATTTGAAATTTTCACCGGAATCTATTTGATCTGTCTTATTATTGTTGACAAGAGAAATTTGTTTATTGACAAGGAAGCATGTTTACGTTGAAAATAAAATATATTTTGTGCAAAATGAATGCGTTTTTCTTTCATTCTTTTTTTTATGCACAGTGTCCATTTTAAGACGTAGAGGACCATGGCGCTCTACAATTTCCTATTCTATGTAATAAAAAATGTTTGTAGCCTTACTATTCGTCCCAGTTTGTGTTTGCACAATTTCTTTGGTTAAGTTACTAACCATTTTCCTTTATCCTCTCGCCTTCAATGTGTCCCGTGAGTATCAAAATTTCCAAACGTTCTTTCCTCATTATGTGTATGAGAAATTTTAATATTAATTTTAATATTCTAAATGTAGCGTATTTGCCCATGTATAATACGCATTTTTTTCTAAAAAAATAATAAGCAAAATTAGGGATGCGTATTATGCGCAGCTACAAAAAATCTTTAAAAACTTGCCATTTCATAGGTCGATTTCACTTGTGAAATGACTACTCACCACAAACATGGCAATTTGACACTAACAATATCTCTAATGCGATTGCCCTCATGATATATTGGTTGCTTAATGTCTCATTGATTCTATAAGTTATGACAGGATATCAGCAGTGGATCAAGCAAATCGAAATCAGTATTGTTTGTCGCTGAAGAACTTGTCCGTGTTGAGACCAGCAACAACCTTCTTATTTGATTATAACCCCAAACAGCATGATGATTATTGTATGGACCAATGCTGAGCAAGGAATAAGAGCTCACTCGCATTCTTGAAAACAGGAGATATACTTCACACCTTCCATAGACTAAAGAAGGATTTTTCCTACATATTCGATATATTTGTATTCATAAAGATCTGAGCGTATTTCACTTAAACTAACATTGGGTTAGGTTTCAGCAGAGCACATTTAACAGGAGAAACTAGTTTAAAAATGTTTTTGCTATACGAGAAAATAATTTTTGATAATACCAAAATGGGAAACTGTAAGCTGATGACTTTATAAAGTAAATATAAAAGAAAAATAAAGATAAAAATGTACTACGCCCACTAAGGTACACACCTACCACAGGTCCCCACCCTCGAGGAAACAGTCTCCAGAGAAACAAAACGCGCAACGGTTACTCCCTGCCGGCAGCATTCTCAACTTATGACAGCCAAAGAATGGTTATGACAGGAAGTTTTTATTGTTAGAATTAGGTGCAGCGTAATTAAACACTGTAAATAGATTAAGAATAACAAAAATGAAATCTGTGAAAAAGCAAAGATATATAAAGGGTTATCAAGATTTTTTTCGATTAGAGAACAGCTGATTACATTCATTCGGGATAGATCACCGTGACTCATTAATTAAAATGATTAATCTGCGATATAAATGTCATATGAATTTCGTTTTCTTTATTGGAACGTTCACATGAAATGTCTTGTTCGTCAAAAAAATGGATTTAAGTTTGATATGAACGAACAGACTTCGGGACTGTCGCTTTCATCAAAGCTTTCGATAAATCTGATATCAACGCTCATGAGGCGTAATATTGTGTTAGTTTCATAGACATTTCTAAATTTTCTCAGGCTTTCGGTTGACAAAATTAAATTTCCCAGCAGTTTGGGAGCGAGTACGAAGACAAAAGACAAGAAGTAAAAACGAATAATAACGTAGGTAATATTCCAATGCAAATAGTATTAAATGAAATAAGAGGCTATGGGGGTTTCGTCAATCAAAATATAGAAATACTGTTTCAATCAACTTTGTTTTGCTTATTTGTGTTTAGAAGTTGTTTGTTTGATTAGCGGCACATCAACGCCTTATGGGTCATTTAATACTGACATTTAATTTTTTGAGAAGTATTAATTTCTCTTACAAAAATATTTTTGATAATTTCTTTTTATTATGAAAATTTATTGCTGGGATTTTTACTATAACATTTTTTATACTTATACTATATATACTATAACATTTTTTATACTTATACTATATATGCTATAATATTTTTTCTGCTTATACTATATATAGTATAACATTTTTATACTATATCTACTATATATACTATAACATTTTTTCTACTTATACTATATATAGTAATAACATTTTTATACTATATGTACTATATATACTATAAAATTTTTTATACTTATACTATATATAGTATAACATTTTTATACTATATGTACTATATATACTATAACATTTTTTATACTTATACTATATATACTATAACATTTTTATACTATATCTACTATATATACTATAACATTTTTTATACTTATACTATATATACTATATATACTATAACATTTTTTATACTTATACTTTATATACTATATATACTATAACATTTTTATACTTACATGGTTTTTGACACCAGTTTGGTGTGTGTGTGTGTGTGTGTGGGGGGTAACTATTTACGCATAGCTGGGACTATAACAAGTGCTACCACTCTGAGCAAACCTAGAAACAATAGCAATTAAGAGGTGGTTCCACGACACTCAAAACCTCCTGATCAAAACCTCCTGGCAGCCTTGCTGCCGGTTGTAGTTTATCGTCATACCGAGGACACTAGAAGTTTGATAGTTACTTTTTTCTCAACAAATAGTGAATATATGTGTTTTTAATGTCATTCCACTTCAGGACGTAGGCGATTATGACACACCATAGATTCCTTTTATTTGTTATCGTTCAATTACCATGCATTCTTGGGAAGTAATGGTGGAGTGGTTTCCTGTTGCCTTCTGCACAGTTTAGAATTCAGTGTTTTCCTTCTTGTAGACTAATACCGCATAAGGATAAAAAGAGAGCTGTTTTCTTTTATATTAAATTTTACCCAGTACAAGACACAAGAGTCACTCAAGGTAGAGAGTTACTATATTGTTTTGTATGAGCATAAGAGACAGAAAGAAGTGCAGTTTATGAGGATATGTAGGAAAGATAATGGTTAACCCTATACTTGAAGAGGTCAAGATTTTAGTGATTTGGAAAACAGCCTATCGGGTGTCTGTTCCGTAAGGCATCAGTTCTTGGGGAGAAGCTGTCCGAGTCAAACTTACCCCTTACTGATGGAATACAAAGAGAGTGAAGATCATTCATCCTTTTGTTTCTGGCACGGTGGGTTCCAACCGTAAAGACCAGAACTGGCGGAACCAAGGAATGCAGCTCGTAAGAATATTTACGGAAATATTGATACAGAAGCAAAGTCTTACGATATTTCGTCTGTGGGGAAAGTGGTAGTAGGGTGGAAAATAATTCATCACCCACAAAGCTGGGTAGGCGCGTTTTAACTTTACTAAGACCAGAAAGTAAGGACTGAGTAACTCTATTTTTGTTTTGGTCTGACTCATGTAACTATAGAGAATAGCAGAGGGAGTTAGATAATTACTGGAGCTGTACAAAGAATCTATCATTTTCCCAGCATCTTTAGCGACAGATCAGATATGCGAGTTTCACTTGTGTTGTAGGGTGAGCTTCAGTCCTAATAGATGTTCAAGACAAGGAGCCTCCTTGTGAGAACACCGATCTATCATGAGAGTTCAGGGTCCTTTCGGTGAATGTTACTATTTTCGTTTTGGACGTGTTGAATTTTACAGGTCAGTCCTTATCCTATTGAGCCACCAGGGCGAGTTCAAAGGAGAAATCAGCTACCAGATTTTGGTCATTCATATTTTTGGAGGTACACCTATAAACTGCTGTATGACTCACATAGTGTTGTGGAGTTATTTCCACAATAGAACTTGTAGTCGGACTAAATGCGTCCTAAATGGGTTAAACGTACAGAAACGTTAGGAACTTGTAATAAAGTGTTACGCAGAGTAATCGAGTTGTGGTCGCTGAACACTTCTCCTCCTCTCGACTACTACTGACTCCTACTTATAATAGGTGAGAGAGTCTATTATCTAGACAAGGTGTCTTTCACTATAACACATAGATATTCCCTAAAGATCGGATTATATTCTTTGAGCAGTAAGATGTCAGGACCGAGGATATTGAAGAACGCTGGTAAAGGCTTCCGATGACTGATGTTTAACAACTATTTTCATGGACCCACCTGTTAGGAATGACTTTATAATTGACAAAGCCCTTCCAGAGATCCCATAGATGGAGAGTTTATGTAGCAACCTCCGATACCACAATTTGTTAAAGGCCTTTGAGAAATCTATATCTCGTGATGAATTTATTGCCTAGTGCCCCGCTGATTCTGATTCTTAGCAGTTAAGACATTACCCGTGGATTTGGCAGGGCGAAATCCACACTTAGGAAATTATTTCTGTTGAGATGTTCAGTAACCTTCTTGTTGATTATAGATTCGAAGTGTTTCTTGAGGACACTAAGGATGCTAATGGCGTGATATTGATCAGGTTTACCCGCATTCTGACAAACAGGCAATATCGTCGACACCTTCCATACGCTTGGGAAGCATATCTCCTCCAGACAGGATTTAAACAGTTTTCCCATGATTTGAGATAAATTTGAGTTGTTATTCTGGTGGGATTTTATCCGGACCGATGGTCTTCTCAAAGCCAAGGCTTTTGATAAATTTAGAAACTTCCCTTGCCGTGATACAGATATTACAATGTTTGTGCTCTGCTAGGAGAAAGCCAGGTAAGGAATGACCACTATTATGTAACGTAGAATTAGAGTCAAAATTCATTGCAAAGAGCCTTGCTTTGTCATATGTGAATGTAATCAGAATCATTTTTGGCGCTTTGATTCTATTGAGCATTTGATTCGAGATTTTCTGGAAATCACAGAATCTAAATATTTTATTTTCAACTTTGGCTTGGATTGACTCTGCGTAGATGTTCCTTACTTTTTAAAAGATCTCTTGCAATTATTTCTACTTTACTATTTAACCTACATCTGAGGGGGGCGATAAGTGACGGATTCATGTCTTTCCTTAGAGCATGAGAGCAAACGTGAAAGCGTCAGACGAGGTCAGAATTTTATAAGTTGGCTTCCCGAGTTCCCTTTAAATAAGTCTGGTGCAAGTGTAAGTTAAAGGTAAATCTAATAGCGATCAAACTTAACCCACTAGCGAATGTTTTACGAATCGATTTTACTAATCATCGGACTACGGTAAAAGCCCAATACAGCGCATATACCTAGAAGAAAAAGCATAAATCTGTAGTACAATGACGACAAATATGATTTATTTTACACAACAAATTTCCTTGTCAATGCACTTAATACTACTTTTATATTTCTTATTACTATAAACATTATATTGAGTAAGTACACAATTTTCAGTAGGCATCTCTATTTTTGAATAGCGAAATTAATGTCTACCAGTCTAGAGGCTGAAAGTCTTAATAAATAAAATGTCCCCGACCACCGCCAACAGAAACCTAACATTTATCCACTTTTTAATGTTGGAAGCTGCTTTCAAGCCAAACGTCTATTACCATTAAGCGACGGAAGGTATTACAGCATAGAAAGGTCAATTGCACGCGCGTGCACCCCCCCCACACACAGATAACTAGTTTTTATATATAACATTGAGCGCAGCTTTTTTAGGTCAATTACACAAACACACAGGCATATATATATATATATATATATATATATATATATATATATATAGATAGATAAATAGATAGGTAACTCTGTTATATAACATTGAGAACTGCTTTTTTAGATCAGTTACACACGCACACAGACACACACATAAAAACACACACACACATATATATATATAGATATAGATAGGACTTATATAACATTGAGCACTGTTTTTAGGTCAATTACACACACACTGACACACACACAAACATGCATATGTACATATATATATATATATATATATATATATATATATATATATATATATATATATATATATATATAGCACTGTTATATAACATTGAGCATTGTTTTTACGTCAACTACACACACACATATATATATATCTGTTATATAACTGACCACTGCTTTTATAACACCCGAGAAAAATATACATGTACTTGCAAGTATATGTGAGTATACGTATGTTTTCATCATACCAATCTCTTTCTTTTGATATATATATATATATACATATATATATACATATATATATATATATATATATATATATATATATATATATATATATATATATATTGGAGCGCATGGAGCCTGTAGGAGTTGGAGTGCACTGTCCTTCTTTGAACCCAGTGGACTGGTGCTACAGAATTACAAACAAAGACCTGTACCAAAGATTTTAACCAGCAGCAGCAGCAGCAGCAGCAGCAGCAGCAGCAGCAGCAGCAAATAAAATGGATAGCACATGAAACTCAAAGAGAAAATAATGGCATAAAGAAGATGTTGAAATTCCACACAACTTCAAACAAAAGGTTAAGAGGGAACCCCTCATCAATACTGGAAAGAGCGATAACAGCTACTGGGCTTGAGAAATCTATTTCCCTGAAAAATTGTTTTAATCGAAAGATTTTATATACTTCAACCGACAGTAGTACTGACTGCTCGGTCAATGAATGCTGAAGGTTTCCATATAAGGAAACGACTAATATTATAATCTATCTATCTATCTATCTATCTATCTATCTATCTATCTATCTATGGTGAATGTTTTTCAGTTATATGTTTTCATGTTGGGTGTATATCTGTACGCCTATGAAGTTTATACCGAAGAGGACACGTTTGTCACTGACATTTAGAATTATTCAGTCAGCATTTCTTTTAAGGACAAAGAATACGTACAAGAGGAAGATAAAAGGCGTGTCACCTTTTACTCTCGTAATGACAATGTCCGTTGAGACTATTTTAAGCGGTTAGTAGTCTTGGGAAAACTAACAACGCCCCCTTGGTTTTGGAACTAAAATCATATGAAGTTTAATCATGGCTTTAACTTTAAGCAATTTTACCCTGGAAGTAATGGATAGCGGCTCGGATTGAGGAATCGGAGAGCCGAAGTCGAATTCCAGCCGAATCCATTACATCCACTTATGTGCTAATACCCTTGGGAAAGGTAGGACTCCTCTTCTTCTCTCCCCCAGCTATGGGTAAATAGCAGGACAGACCGGATTTCTTTGATGGCAACTGGACTACCGCAGAAAGAAATGGCAACCTACTGTGGGAAAAAAATCTGCCTTGTCAGTCATGTATCGAAAGATACATGATCGCTTTAGCGTGTATCACGCATGGCACATAACTGACTGACCCTGGAAAAATAATAAGTAAACAACGACAACAACAAAAACAGTAACAAAATAAGTTTAAAAACAGTAAAAAATAAAATGACTTAAGAGATTTTATAAAACATTTGTGGAATTTACGAATATAACAGGAAATAACCTATTTTGGTGATATAGAAAAAGCAAGGCGTAATGGGATAGCCAAAGAAGCATTCCAAAAGCTAAGCAGAGTATTAAGAAACAGGAAAATTTTACTAGAAACAAGGAAACGAGTCCAAAACTGTCACGCGATATCCATAATCCTGTATAGCAGTGAGTTATGGAGGATCCCCTGAAAGATGAAGAGATTTGAAGTAACCGGAATGTGGTTCTACAGAAGGATGCCGAGGATAACATGGACCGAACAGGTCAGCAACGCGGAATTTTTGGAGAAAATAGAAACAAAAGGATACCTCACGCCAGGAAGAGACAGTTGAAGTGTCTGGGGCACATAATGAGAAAGGAAGGCTTGGAAAATTTGATACTCATGGGACAGATTGAAGGCAAGAAAGACAGAGGAAAACAACACATAACATAGTGGGCGTGAGTAAATGAATGGCAGGAAAGGATTTAAGAAAAAATAACAAAAAGACAAAGTTTATTAAAAGCTAAAAGGGACGAGAAGGTGTGAAGAGTCATAATCGCCCACGTCCTGAGGGGAAAAGGCCTATAAAGAAGAAGAATCATATTATATTTAAAAATCTTATTAGAGACTAGCAGTGTAACCCGCCTTCGCCCGGGTGTTTCATTACTGGGAATTTTGGCCGTTCAATTGGACCAGTTTAAGTTTAAAGTCAGCCCACCCAAAAATCGATATTAGTAACAACAATTGGGTGCAACTGAGGCACATCCCCAAATGGGGGGGGGGGGTTAACAATTTGAATGGAGGGTGGCGCTGAAAAGAGCCGTTTTTGCATTCTCAGTCTTGTAAGCAAGGAACCTCTTCCATGGACCGTCATAATAATAACATGCGATATTTTTATTTATAATATAATTATTTTTATAATTCTGATAATTTTTTTTGTGTTAGATTTTAACTCTCTAAATTGATTGTACGCTGTGTTTTAAATTTTGCCTTTGATTTTAGCGCAAATCGTAAAAAATTTTTTTTTTCGATTTTTCGCCTTCAAGGTTGAAATTTTTTCCAGTCAATTTGGACTCAAAACCGGCACTGAATCTATCAAACAAAAACAAAAAAAAAAAAAATTCATCAAAATCGGAAGAAAAGTGTGAAAACGCATAAACAATATCCGATAACACACACACACACACACACACACACACACACACACACACACACATTCATACATACATACACACACACATTTTGAGAATTATAGATAATATTATTGTAATAATTTAAACTATTTTTATTAAAGTTTTATGAAAGATATATATCCAAGAAGAGATAGTAAATAGTAAAACGTTGCTGAGAGTTATAATGGACACGAAGTAGAGGAGGGCCATAGTCGTCAACAATTTGGACTCAAAACCGGCACTGAAAAATTATCTGTCAAACAAAAAAAAAAAATCATCGAAATCGGATGAAAACTGTGGAAACGCATAAAAAACATCCGATCGCGCGTACACACACACACACACACACACACACACACACACACACACACACACACACACACACACACACACAGAGACACAGACACAGACACACACACACACATACGCACACACATTTTGAGAATTATAGATATAGAGACAAACTTTAATTGAGGCAATAAAAACAGACTTCATTAAAAGGGACTAAGAGGAAAAATCAACAGCTAGGTTGTTTGGCAGTAAGACATTAGGAACATGAAAGAAAAGAATAAGAGAGAAAATAAAAAACCATGTGAAATGAGGTAACTGGTTATCGCTCTTCACTCACCAGAACCTCATTCTTAGGACTGAATATAATTTCTTTATAAAGACAATGTACCCGTCCCAGTGTATTATTGATAGGCGTGTATTTTCTTCTTCATGTTTCCCTCTTAAGTCAATGTACACAAAAATGTAATTTCCTCGATCGAGTTCTGACGAGTGAGGAGCGATAAGCGGTTAGTGCATCTTATATGATTTTTGTTTTCCTAACTTATATTTTCTTGCCAACTTGTTGTCGTTTTCTATTTTGGTCCCTTTTAATTATGTCTGGTTTTATGGCCATAGTCATATTTTGAACGGTTGCTTATTTTCTCACGACATTATAAAAAATAGTTAATTTTCAAGAGAATATGAAAATATTTCTTGGTATCCACTGAACTTATTCTTTGTATTGATGTTGATGTCATAACATTAATTCAGCCGATCCATTCTACAGCCTTTTTCAGAAAACAGTGAGTTCTTGCTGATCTTCTCTATTGTATCATTGTTTTAAATCCTTTATTTCGACGGACAAAATAATCAGTGGCTTAATATTTTGAACAGCATGAGCTTTTGTTTGGCGTTAGAACTATTACTACAACCTTGGGTAGTAAAAATACAATATATCTTTTTAGTAATGACCTAAGTGAAATATTTTAAATCGAAAAAGAGTTTTTTTTTCCCGTAGGGATACTGAAAAACAGTAATCAAGCCGTAGTTAACTAATTAGGATGCACAGGTAGTAAGATTTCTTAAGAGAGATTTGGGGGTAAATTTAAAAATCTCACATTCATATGTATGTGTGTGTGTGTGTGTGTGTGTGTGTATATATATATATATATATATATGTATGTGTGTGTGCGTATATATATATACATATATATATATATATATATATATATATATATATATATATATATATGTAACGTAAATCATTCAAACGAAAAACAAATACTGAAGCTAATTATATGGCGAGAATCACTCTCACAAACAATATTTAATAATAAATTACAACCAACTTCTTTATTATTAAATATTGTTTGTGAGAGTGATTCTCGCCATATAATTAGCTTCAGTATTTGTTTTTCGTTTGAATGATTTACGTTACATAAATTGAATACGCACTACAAAACCGATATATATATATATATATATATATATATATATATATATATATATATATATATATATGTACATATATGTATGTATGTGTGTATATACAGTGTAACCCGGATATAAGAGACCCGGATATAAGAGAAACCTGGATATAAGAGAGATTTTCTCTGGTCCCAAATTAGAGCCATACTTACCTAAACAAAATAGACCAAACCCGGATATAAGAGAAACCCGGATATAAGATACTCATTCTCCGATCCCGACAACTCTCTTATATCCGGGTTACACTGTATATATAAGTGTGTGTATGTGTGTGTGTTTATGTATATGTTCATATTGTCGTCATTGGCGGAACTAGTTGCAGAGCATTGGGGGTGCCCATCGACATTTCATTCTGTGTGAAATACGCCCTATGTTGAATCTGAAGAGACGTCTGCAGGCACATATGCTCATCTATTTATATCTAAATATGATATCCGTCTTGGTTATGATAAACTACATCCGTGTCCTGGGTAAGACGATAAACGACATCCAGCAGCATGGCCTCTGATCAGAAGGTTTTGAGGAGGGTGGAACCACCTCTTAATTGCTAGTGTTCCCAGATTCACCATGACCCGGGGTGGTAGCACTTGTTAGGGTTCCAGCTATTGACAAATAGTAAACCCGAAACTGGGGTCAAAACATTATGAAAGTGTAAAAATAGGTTTTAATACATTTTTGTAAAAAATTATTACCAGCAATGAATTTTTGAAGTAAAAATTATTACCAGTAATACATTTAAAAAAAAATTATTACCAGCAATACAATTTTGAAGAAAAAAATATTACGAATAAAAATCTTGTCTGCACTAAATAACCCCTTGAGGTTGATATGCCGTAAAACAAAACAAACCAAACCAATATATACTGAGATAGATAGATAAAAAATATTACCAGCAATAAAAATCTTGTCGGCACTAAATAACCCATTGAGGTTGATATGCCGTAAAACAAAACAAACCAAGCCAATATATACTGAGATAGATAGATAGATAAAAAATATTACCAGCAATAAAAATCTTGTCGGCATTAAATAACCCATTGAGGTTGATATGCCGTAAAACAAAACAAACCAAACCAATATATACTGAGATAGATAGATAAAAAATATAACCAGCAATAAAAATTTTGTTAGCATTAAATAACTCATTGAGGTTGAAATACCGTAAAACAAGACAAACCAAATCAACTAAGATATATCGAAGCAGCACGTATTCACCTAAACAAGTTTGATTAAAATCAACCGATAAGGTCTTTCTGCTTAATTTTTTATTGTATTTTTTCAATATTCGAATAAAATGTTGTATACTGGGAATTAAATTGTGGGTAAACTGTACGAAGTTCATTTTGTTCTGTTGTTTTTGTACAAGTATTTTCGACCATCTCAGTCATTAGCAATAACCATATGCGTTCCGTGTGGCAGTCAAGAATCCGTTGACTACATAGGTATTTTATAAAGAGCTGAAAGTTCGATGCTTTTTTTTAATAAAAAGTCAGCGTGGAAAAATCGGATCTTGTCGTTGGCTAGTTTAATTTCTCTTTCGATAAGAGAACATTGACATTTTTTGGTGTTAGTATTCTTTATTTTATTCGAAAACTGGAAAAATACAATAAAAATAAAACAGACAGAGCGTGTCGGTAGAATTTAACCAAATTTGGATTAAAATTTGCCTAAATATACCTTATTTAAATTACGCGAACAGCGTACAAAGACATCAACATCAACATACTTCTATTAATTTCTTTTCGAAAAAGAAGCAAAATTTGTCTAAAAAAGAAAACAAATATTTTTCACTAATTATAAGTAGGATTCATAGGTAATAAGATAATTTAAGAAAAGTTAGTTTATTCCCCATGGATTTGAGTTAATAATATTTATGTCACAGAAAAATAGATTTTTTTTAACATTTCTTTTTTAATTTCTTTTTTTTTATTTTCTTACTTTTTATAATTTTAAGATGACTTATTATCATTCTGAATGTTGTTCGCACTGGCAATTAAATTCTTTTAGCCAGATCGATATACACATGATGAATGCCAAAACGTCGTGATAACAATAACAAATATGAGGACAATAGTCCGAATGTAAATCTTTTTTAGTTGCTTTTGTTAGAGCGACGTTTCAGCCGATGTATTCTTGCTAAATAATATCCTAGCAGACTATTATTTTTAGAGAATTGTATTCTCCTCTGACTTCCTCATTTCGACCTTTGGAGTCAGATACAGGAAAACAAAGGAAGTCATTATTGATTGGCTAAAACTAGTGTGAGAATGTTGGATATAGAAAGGAATTTTGTGAGTTAAGTTATTCTCCTCTGACTTCCTCATTTCGACCTTTGGAGTCAGATACAGGAAAACAAAGGAAGTCATTATTGATTGGCTAAAACTAGTGTGAGAATGTTGGATATAGAAAGGAATTTTGTGAGTTAAGTCTTACACATCATACAGTGTAGATGTGGTATTTTATCTCTGGGAACTTGCTCCCTAGTAGGAGTGAGAGAGTGACCCTACTGGCCAGTTAAACAATCAACCAAACTAAATTTCCAACTGCCCACTATTTTCTGTTCAATTACTCATCGACCACCCAACAGTTGAAATCGCCCCCCGGTGGGTGATATCGCCCAGTTTGGGAAACTCTGGTCTAATTAGCCAATGACGTAGTGTTAAATAATAGTCTAGCAGACTATTCTTTTTTTAGAGAATTGTATTTCTCCTCTGACTTCCTCATTTTGACACTTGAGGTCAGATACAGGAAAACAAAGGAAGTCGTTTTTGATTGGTTAAAACTAGCGTGAAAATGTTAGAGTTAGGAAGAGATTTCAAGGAGTTTAGTTTTACACGTCGAAGTATGTAGACGTATTATATCGTGTCTCAGAACTTGCTTCCCAGTCGAGGCGATAGAGCGACCACACTGGCAAGTTAAAAATGTACGCATCGACGAGTTGAATAAAATAGTTAAAATCCTTTTTACTGATGTCTCTCTTTTAATTCCGAACCAAAAACATTTCGACACCCGACCGGAAGATGATAGAGAGAAGAATACAACGTTGTATTAATTGGCGTAATGACCAAGAGACCACGCTAGAACGAGGAGAAGAATACAACATTCTCCGTCAGTATTAAACTGTGTAATCTATATAAAAAGAGGGATATATTCCATTTTTTAGGTAGAGCAAAGTAGAAAAAGGTGCCCCCCAAATAGTAATAAGTTGGACATATTTGCTACGAGTAATTTCTTTTATTGGCTACCATTTTCTTGTTTGCATTCCCGAGGAAAAAAAGATGAAACACCATAGCAGGATTCAATATCGCACTTCCGCTGCATACACACTTTCGTGTCAGACACCATTTTGTTAGAGGGCCGCACACCTGCGATTTATAAGAAGGCAAAATATGTGTTAGAAGCGGAAGGTTCAAATTCTATTGCTATACAACCAACATCCACCTCTGACGTCGTAGTATAAAATAAGAGGCATTAATTTCGGTGTGACACTCATAGTTTCCGATGAAGTTCACATCATAGGTTAGATCATTAACAGATATTGTTTGGCAGTAACGTTAGGTTTATGTAAAATAATTAAAATCCTTTCGATATTGTCGACTTAATGCTATAATCTACATTAACCTGATATCAAGTATTACATCATACAAGCATAAAAATTGTGTCAGTAATGAAAAGCTATACAGTGGCTCAGCTGACGAAGTTCGTCGTCTTAAGACCGGATAATTTGACATACAGCTTTCTTTCAATTGTCTCTGTGGACATTCTTTGTTCTGGCTATAGTATCAGATATATAATATTACAATAGACATAAATCTAGCTAAAATGATGAAACGCCTTTTGATATTTTCATACATGCACATATATAGACGGAAATGTTCATAAACATATAGAAATTTTTGTGTGTAATAATTCTGGTGACGTACTTGTAATGATATATTATTGTGTCAAACGGACTTTAAATTTATGATTGGCTATTTAGATAAATAAGCATTGAGGGTATGATAAGCCTACATATATGTATATAAGATATATTTAAATGTATTAAAATTAGTTTAATTTATTATAAACTAGCTTAAAAGCCGCCCTCCGAACGGAATTTTAAGCTAGCTCCTGTGGAGGGCTAATAGGCCCTCAGGCCCAAAACTAAAGGGATCTCTGGTCCAGCTTAAAAAACAACAATGATAATTTTGAAGAAATAATTTTGAATTCCTCAATTCATTCCATAGAACTTCAACCCTTCAACTTCATTTTAACCCTGATTCGGTCTATAAGTCCAGTTTCGGCCAAATGACCGACTTGGGCCGAAATTTCCAATTCAGGTCGAAAATTGAGTTCTTCAAATTACAAACTAGGTGAAACTTCAACTGAGTTGAGTTCTTTAAATCACAACCTCTGTGAAACTTCAAAATCTCACGTCACCAAACCTCTCACTTTAAATGTGATCCCTTGGCATTTTGAAGAAATAAAATTGATTTCCTCCATTCACAAAGTTTGGGAGATGTTTTAAACTGAATTTAAAACAAAAATGTTTAAATTCACATAGTTTTTGCCTTACTTTAAACTCAATATAAATTAAAAACTTTTAAAATTACTATTTTTTTCAGTTATTTAAAAATTATAATTTTTAACTCTTCCCACCTCATCTGGCCACAAATCACAAGGCTGGATGTTCAAGCACCAGGTGATGGGCAGATTTTCAATCCCGGGATCATCCTAATTCCAAACAGGTGTAATATGCCTACGTCGAGCAAATGTGGCCCGAAAGATTTCAAACACACGGTCGGACAGACAGAATTTGTCGTTTATTTATGTAGATAGATAAATGTTTTCATTTATTGCATTTTATGAGGTAGAGAATAAGTATTTATCTTTGCATAGTTTTAGTTTAGTTTAATATTTAGGAAGTATTGAAAATAAGTATGTGCTGGTAGCTTAATGGCTATCAGCGCAGAAGGCGCACCCACTTTTACGCTAATGACTAATTTCTCTGCTCACGTTGTATTCAAAGCATTGGATAAGTCAAACTACTCCACTGTCTTTCCCAAGATGTATTTGCAATTCACTGATAATAATGGAAATGTGTGGAGAGCCATGACCGCTAGATGACATCACAAGAAAATGATTATAAAGAGGGTAATAGAGAAAAACATAAAGTTTTTTTTAATATTTTATAAGAAAATTTCAAATTTATTAAAAAATCATCGTCAGCTTTTGAAGGTTTGTATTTACTTGACTCCCCACTGAGTCAGGTTGTGACACATGGTCGGTTTTTAACGTGGGGAACCGAGTGTCTTCACTCGGACCGCTGGTCTTAGCTGGTTATAGCTTGTCCAAGCTGGTCAGAGCTGGTCGAAGCTAGTCATATCTGTGATACTACCTGCACAGGGACGGATCCCTGTGATCGGCAAGTATCCGAAAAGAAAATGGAGGAATTTTGAAGGTTTGGGCAAACTTATTAACCAAGTAGGATTTATTTCGGTGCACGATACATTATATGCTTTCGATTAACCTCATCATTTTCGAAGCGGATTCCTTGCGTGATCACAACCACAGAATGGAAAATCATATTAAGAACTTTCGGAATATATTTTACAAAATTAGAAACCCTCTCAAAGCAAGCCTTTTATTAAAATCTTTTTTTAAAGAAAACCAAATGTTCGTGTAAAGAGTTCCATCCTTATCGAGACCATCACTAAGTTATCTCTGCAGTAATATAAATATAAGGGCGCCTACCGTGGTGCTATGATTATATCATAAGCATATATCTTGGACCAATTCACTTTCAGTTTTGCTTCAAATTAGATATTATAATTTTATCTGTCTATATTCCTGAGATGAGGTATTATGTACACTATTTACATTATTCGGACTATTGTCCTCATCTTTGTCGCCATATTTATCACCCTCCCGTATCTGTCTATATTTCTGAGATGAGGTATTATGTACATTATTTACATTATTCGGACTATTGTCCTCATCTTTGTCGCTTATTTATCCCCTTTCACTATTTGTCTATATTTCTGAGATGAGGCATTATGTACACTATTTACATTATTCGGACTATTGTCCTCATCTTTGTCGCCATATTTATTGCAAGGACACATGGCACAGTGGATAAAGGCGTTAGTTAGATCCAGTGACAGGACCCAAAAGAGTGTGAGTTCAATACCCGGTTAAGGCAGTGGAGAACTTGGAGAGTGGAATTAACAAGAGGTAACTGATAACAGACATCCATTAAAAACATGGCAGGTGGAACTACCTCAGTGAGCGAAATAAAGGGTTCAGTTCGACATTCCAACAACCTGAAGAAGGCCGGAGCGTTGTCATAAATATGGCGACAAAGATGAGGACAATAGTCCGAATAATGTAAATAGTGATTATAATTTTACTATGGTTAAGTTAGTCTAGCACAAAGCCTCTGTTGTGGGGCGCTCTGTAAGGATCGAATTCACTACACTAGTGAATTAGTCCGCAAGACGAACTTGTTTACCGTCGTTCGACACTTTCATGTTATGTCACTTCTCGACGTAGGCTATCATGGCTCTTCACAGTTTCCCTCACATTTTGCGAAAGATAGGGTATTGGTTTCTCTCCTTCACAGTTTTGAATTTAAAGTTGTCCTCATAGACTAGATGCCATTCCAAACTAGAGCCTACCCTATTATTTAACCCATAGGTGGAAGGAGATGAGATATTCATTCTTTTTCCGAGAGCGTTAGTACCAAAGTAAAGACAACAGACTGATCCGGAATTTGAACTCAGCCCATCGATTTCACTTTTATCCCGATAACCGCTAAGCATCACGGTAATCACTCAGAATATGCCATGACTTTTGAACTTTTATTTGAGTTCTCTAGAAAACCTGGAATTGACTTCTAAATGTATTAAATGAATCAAGGGTAGTTTTATACATTATATCGACGTATATACGAGTATACATGATATATTAATTACTTTTATAAAAGTATACATGTTATCTCTCTGGTGACTTTACATTGTGACGATCTTGGTTTCTCTTAGTTTTCCACACCCAATAAATTAATAGGCGGTGCACACTTTTTCGTGTTCCCTGTGGTAATGTTTATCCCTATCGTGGGCCGAACAAACAAACAAACAAAACCAGACAAAACAAAGTAAAAAAAAAACAAACAAAAACAGCACAGGGGACCTGTAGAAATACGACAGCGTTGTTAAAATAGCGGTCTGTCAAATAACAATAAGTTAATAATTGCACTTGAAATAGTGGCGTTTGCATTTGTGTCACAATATAGGGACCATGTAGGGCGCCTAGCATAGAGCAGTGATTACGACGCTAATTTCGCATAGACAGCCGTTGGTGCAGAATTCCCTCAATAGAACAGGAAGCACCGCCGTTTGATCAGTCGTGCTTTGACCGCTCGGCTACGAAGTGCTTAAGAATCAAGGTTCGAATCCTGCCAGAGGACACATTATCTTTATGAATTTTTCTTGAATACACAGGCCAGTAGACGAAATAAATATTTAAAATAAACACAGCGTGTGCGCATATATATATATATATATATATATATATATATATGAATAAAGACTTGTACCCACAGAACCTCAGATTAGATTTAAACAACAGGGACGCCATTTTATTAATCAAATTTTTTTTCCTCTTTTTCTTCTACTTTTTAAATATTTTTTTTATTATAGACATGAACACCTGAGATATCTTCGGCCAACACTTATTCATAGGTAAAGCGTTGGCACATTATTTATTAGTATAAAGGGTACACAGTCTGTTTGTGTATATATATATATATATATCCACAGACAGACTTTACTTTAACTTTACTAATCTACCTTTTGTATGAATGATTCATTGTAATATAAAATGAACTGCACCACATATTTGATTTAAAAGAACTGATCCGACGTGCAAGTTTTCGGGATAACAACTGAGACATTACTCTATTCATTGAACAATTTAGTACATGCCACATTGACTGATAAACTCGTACAAAAAATATATCTCAAATTGCCATATTAGTAAAAAACGCACTCTCTTAAATTTTCAAAACAATTCAACCTTAGCGTTGCGACTGCGCTCTTCAAAAGTTTGTATCTGTTAACAATAACACATTTCTAAAAAAAACATATTTCGATTAGCATTTAATTTTTTCGTCTCGGATGCTACCTGGATTTTACTAAAACCAAAATAATTTCCATGCCTGAGGATGACTGAATGTACAGTTGAAAGTACTTGCATATATATCAGAAATTAATTTTATTTAACCCTGTACAAGGATCGGGGGCAACTTGAGGTAGAGCTTACTCGAACATTAATTTTTATTACTCTAAATGTTATTTTAGAGGAAACCAATGTTTGAGTAGACGCCCTGATTTTTACTTTTTATCTTTAATTGTTCACGTTGTGAATGGCGTCTATCGTTCTGCACATTCGAGAAACAATAAAGAAAAGAGACTCTTCGGTAGGATACAAACCGGCGTCCACCTTTGTGCTTTCCCCTATAAACGTTCGAACCTTACCGGAAAGCCAATTTTCTTTATAAGATGGATTGCAAATCCCCCCCCCCCCACAAAAAAACCGAAACTGCAATGTTTTAATCATCAAAGAGAACAATTTTAACCTTCCACATCGTATGTATTTTTATGCTAGGCCTATTATACGTGATTAAATCATGTGTTCACCAAGAACATTTATCACATATATGCCCTCAGCGTCAGTAGTGGGCTTAGATGCAAGTCGGAGGGTAAAAAATAAAGCAGCCACGGAGATCAGAGTTCACAGTGTCACCATTCAGGTAAAATCAGCTCCCTCGTTTTTAAGAAACGTATATTTTTACTATATTTTAATCAAAAGGTAAACAATATTTCTTTTTCAAATCTAAGTAATTAAACTTTAAATTAAGTAATATTCTTCGAATAAAATTTAAGAAAAGTATATTTTATTTTTGAAAATTTTTTTAAAAACAGCTTAATTTGGGGGTTGGCAGATCTATAAATATGGACAAATCAGTAGATTTTAACGATAAGGAAACAAAATGTAATCAGTCTAAATTCATTCTGGAACACTCCAAAGTATTTTCTCCTTAGAAATATTAAATTTAATCTATTATGTTGGAATTAAAGCTAACACTAACACTTAAAAGAAGATTAGTCATTAAAAAATATATATTTTAAATTCAAGGTATCGCTGTCTTCAGCCTTTTTTTTGCAGGTTCTAACAGGACTATTCATTACTTGTGATACATAATTAAAAAGTGATTCATCACAACTCCGGTGAATGTTAACTTTTGTTAGATGCAATTAAGTAAAGTGTCACTAGTCATATCTCGATACCCGGAAACCTAAAGCATTGGCCCCTGCAGACGTTGGTCGTCTGATCTGACCGGTGGGTGCAATAACTTTATTGGGCAATGGGCAACAAATCCACTTTCTTTCTCAAGAAGAGCGGACAATTTATAGATAATAAAGAAAAGGAATCTGTGGAGAGCCATGATCATACATTTCCTGGGAACACCAGCAATTAAGAGGTGGTTCCACGACCCTCAAAACCTCCTGATAATAGGCCTTGTTGTTGGATGTTGTTTATCGCCTTATCCAGGACGCGAAAGTAGTTAATCGTTTTACCCAGGATGCTAAGAAAGATTAAGAAACTCGGGGCGATGACTGCATTAGGAATTGTGGTTACGCTGAATTAAATCACTTATGCCTTCCTAAATGAATGAAAGAAACGCAACTGTGAAATAAAGTTTGAAAAATGATATTAATAAAATTTGAAATTGAAACATAAGTTGACATATTTAATTTTCTTTAGTTGAAGGCATGTGTTGACCGTTAGAAATGGTGGATTTCCGCTGTGAAGTACTTGAAAAGAAACGAGTGAAAAAAGTCAATAGTGTATTTTGTTTACAAGTCCTTCGGTCGTTCACCAGTGTGATTTTTTTTTAGATAGAACCTCGATATTAGTTAGGATGGAAAGTAATGAAACAATAAATAAACAAAACAAATCGTAGAAGAGAAGTTAGCTTGCTAGTTTAGTCAATGACAGAATACCCACTGAGATGGCTTAAGCCCAAGTGCCCGGAAGGCAGGGGAGGGCCTAGTGCAAAATTAGTTCATTTGAGTGCATAAACATACAGAAAAGAGATTCGTATAACGTTTATAAATTTCACACAAATGCACTTGTTAAAACAAATCCGTTACATCTGCTAGCTATAGGTAAACGGGTATATCTCGCCTTAAACGGCAACCGGTCTAAGCGGCACAAAACTATGAATTCCAAACTGTGAACAAGGCAACGAGAAATCAGTTCACTATTTGTCCTAAGAAATTATAGCATTTCACAGATAACAAAGAAAAGGAATCTGTGGAGAGCCATGATCGCCCATGTCCTGACGAAAAGGAAAACTGTGAATTCCAAATTGTGGAGAGGTCAATGGAAAACCAATCCACTATCTTCCCTAAGAAATCATGTCAATTCATAGATAATAAAGAAAAGGAATCTGTGGAGAGCCATGATCGTCTTTGTCATAAAGAAAATGAAAAATGCTAAGAGCGCAGTGGGAATCCAATCCACTATCTTTCACAAGAAGTCATGCAATTCCATAGATAATAAAGAAAAAAGAATCTGTGGAGAGCCATGATCGTATTTTCCTGAAGAAAAGGAAAACTATGAATTCCAAATTGTGGACAGGTCAAAGGGAAACCAATCCACTATCTGTCCCAAGAAGTTGTGACAATTTATAGATAATAAAGAAAAGGAATCTGTGGAGAGCCATGATCATACTTTTCCTGAAGCAAAGCAAAACTCTGAATTTCAAATTGTGAAGAGATCAATGGGCAACAAATCCACTTTCTTTCTCAAGAAGTCAGAATAACTGTCCATAACTTTATTTGGAAAAGACGCAGCATATACCGCCCAGATCAGACGATGAACGTCTACAGGGGTCAATGTTTTAGGTTTGTAGGTGTGGTGCTATAACAAGATACAAATAAACATTCGATCCTTTAATTTCAGACAAAGAATAAAATAACATCACGTGATCATGATTAACTTTTATGTTAATTTTGCTCTTCGGAAGCACACCTGGGATATTTTCTGTTAATTCACCTCAAAATATTAATACAGCCCAAAATGAAAAGTATTTATAGTCACTAAAATCCACACCAAGTTCTCCCAGAGTGGGACCGCTCCATTGCACTCTGGTTGAGTTGACCTTTGCGATCGCCCCAAATTTCGCGCTCACTCCGATATATAAGCCCAAAACAGATTGTTTTTCTTTTTTTAAAATTATAAAATGTCTTTGTAAGTATCTAGAATATCATAGGTACTTACGAAATATGAATAACTTCTTGATTTTTGGTAATTTTTCATTCTGAGGGTTGGAGTAGTTGCGAGGCAAGCTAAATAAATTCTGATTTAAAATTTATAATTTCAAATGAGTGCCAAAATATTTAATAAAAATACAAACAAACTTTGATTTAAAATTATATCTTGTAGTGAATTAATATTTGCAATGAGTTACTTAACTTTATTTGGAGTAAACACCTGTTCCTTAAATGCAAAGGACTTAGATTTTGTCACATAGACTTTGTTAAAAAATAAAAAAATTACTTGGTCCTTAAGCCACATTGCAGCCCCTATCACTTCTCTATGTTACACTCATTTTCTCACGATCCATCGGATCATTGCACCGCCAGAATTGGTGCAATACCGTCCCATCTGGGAATCCCAGTAAGAGGTTAACACGGAAACAACCTTGTACAGTTATATGATGACACATGTTCCAGGACCATTTGGTTCGTTCTGCAACGTGGCAGTAATAGCGTGTCTGGCGTGTTCCAGGCTAATTTTTAGAAGTTAGAGTGTTCCAATATCTAGTTCGTACGTCAAGGCAAGAGAGCCCAAACAGCTATGCTATTTAACCCTCAACTGGAAGAAGAGTTTGATTTATACCAATACAAGTTGAATATTCTTTATCCGTAATTCCAAAATCCGAAAAACTTCAAAATCCGAAAGTTTTTCAGATGCTGACATGACTTGCCATAAATGGAAAATTTCAGAAAACAACATGGCTGCCCATAGCATAATTATTGCATTGCAGCGTTGCAAATAAAATGCTGACCTTTTGTCAGTTTTCATTACATTTAACTGTAATCAGAATCCATGTTTTGTTTTTTATACAAATCCTATACCTGTATTTATTGTAACATTTTAATCGAAACATAACATCGTTGGTAGAGACTGAAAGCTTACCGAATTTTCCTTCTCACACGCACAGTGATGCCATATATGATGTACCCTATCGTTCCAGTTTCTCACTCCTGGTGTAGAAGAAGGGTTTAATGTTGCATTTATATATTTTTTGTAAGTAGTGATCATGTTTTTGTACACGCACAGAAAGTACAACACATTATTTTTAAGTGAAATCTTAATTTCACCACTTCAAGATCTGTGTGAGCATTACATGGTTTTGTTTGGTTTGTTTTACGGCATATTGTTATGGGAACCTACCCATAATAGTAATGGACTAGTCCGTACCCCATAAATACTGCGTCTCAAGAGGAAGCAGCAGAGACAGATAGTGAGTGAGTGAGTGAGTGAATGAATGAATGAATGAGTGAGTCAGTGAGCGATCGAGCTAGACGATTACTGTAAGACATTGGAATAGTGATCCTTCGAGACAACATAGTTCTCTCTAACCTAACCTGATTATTACTACTAACACTTCTACTCTTTTGTACATATATTCTATTTATAATATATATCTGTGTTATTCCATACCTGTGTTCGAGTTATTCTTCATTGGTTCTACCTTGAACCATCACCGTGGTACAAGGACTTGGACCATAACACATATCAACCTCAATTTTTTGCCTAAAATGTATTGCTTGTAATAATGTATTTTCAAAAAAATTATTGCTGGTATTTTCAAAAAAATTATTGCTGTATTTTCAAAAAAATTATTGCTGGTAATAACTTTTTACAAAGTATTTCTGGTATTAAGTCCTATTTTACACTTTCATAGTGTTCTAACCCCAGTTTGGTGGTTAACTATTTGCCCATAGCTGGGATTCTTACAGGTGCTACCACACCGGGTCAGGGAGGACATGGGAACACCAGCAATTAAGAGGTGGTTCCCACGACCCTCAAAACCTCCTGATAATAGGCCTTGCTGTTGGATGTTGTTTATCGTCTTATCCAGGACGCGAAAGTAGTTAATCGTTTTACCCAGGATGCTAAGAAAGATTAAGAAACTCGGGGCGATGACTGCATTAGGAATTGTGGTTACGCTGAATTAAATCACTTATGCCTTCCTAAATGAATGAAAGAAACGCAACTGTGAAATAAAGTTTGAAAAATGATATTAATAAAATTTGAAATGGAAACATAAGTTGACATATTTAATTTTCTTTAGTTGAAGGCATGTGTTGACCGTTAGAAATGGTGGATTTCCGCTGTGAAGTACTTGAAAAGAAACGAGTGAAAAAGTCAATAGTGTATTTTGTTTACAAGTCCTTCGGTCGTTCACCAGTGTGATTTTTTTTAGATAGAACCTCGATATTAGTTAGGATGGAAAGTAATGAAACAATAAATAAACAAAACAAATCGTAGAAGAGAAGTTAGCTTGATAGTTTAGTCAATGACAGAATACCCACTGAGATGGCTTAAGCCCAAGTGCCCGGAAGGCAGGAGAGGGCCTAGTGCAAAATTAGTTCATTTGAGTGCATAAACATACAGAAAAGAGATTCGTATAACGTTTATAAATTTCACACAAATGCACTTGTTAAAACAAATCCGTTACATCTGCTAGCTATAGGTAAACGGGTATATCTCGCCTTAAACGGCAACCGGTCTAAGCGGCACAAAACTATGAATTCCAAACTGTGAACAAGGCAACGAGAAATCAGTTCACTATTTGTCCTAAGAAATTATAGCATTTCACAGATAACAAAGAAAAGGAATCTGTGGAGAGCCATGATCCCCCATGTCCTGACGAAAAGGAAAACTGTGAATTCCAAATTGTGGAGAGGTCAATGGAAAACCAATCCACTATCTTCCCTAAGAAATCATGTCAATTCATAGATAATAAAGAAAAGGAATCTGTGGAGAGCCATGATCGTCCTTGTCATAAAGAAAATGAAAAATGCTAAAAGCACAGTGGGAATCCAATCCACTATCTTTCACAAGAAGTTATGCAATTCCATAGATAATAAAGAAAAAGGAATCTGTGGAGAGCCATGATCGTATTTTCCTGAAGAAAAGGAAAACTATGAATTCCAAATTGTGGACAGGTCAAAGGGAAACCAATCCACTATCTGTCCCAAGAAGTTGTGACAATTTATAGATAATAAAGAAAAGGAATCTGTGGAGAGCCATGATCATACTTTTCCTGAAGCAAAGCAAAACTCTGAATTTCAAATTGTGAAGAGGGCAATGGGCAACAAATCTTTCTACCTAGCGATCACTAGGTAGAAAGATTCACCCGACATCGCAGCTATAATGAATTCAATTCCTATCATGAATCACTATGGTAGCTTTGTACCTGACTACATAATACATAATAACTTTTTACAATAATTTCTCCCCAAGCAAGGCGGTAAAAATTCGTAATATATATATATATATATATATATATATATATATATATATATATATATATATATATATATGTATTACAATGAATCATTCATACAAAAAGTAGATTAGTAAAGTTAATGATATAAAATGGCGAAATCTCTTCGCAAACAAAATTTTAAAGTTGCATTAACCTACGAACCACTTAATGAATGTTTTGATCATTGTTTTTAATAACTACAAGTTGTATAAGGTCTTTTTTTAATCTGCAAGTACTTTCAACTGTACATACAGTCATCCTCAGGCATGGAAATTATTTTGTTTCTAGTAAATCCAGGTAGCATCAGAGACGAAAAATTAAATGCGAATCAAAATATGTTTTTTTTTTTTAGAAATGTGTTATTGTTAACGGATAAAAACTTTTTTTTGCATATATATATATATATATATATATATATATATATATATATATATATATATATATATATATAATATCAATAAGAACACCGGATTATGCATCTTACTGTTCTTTCTTTTTATTATAATATATATATATATATATATATATATATATATATATATATATATATATATACTGTTAGATCTCTTCCATTCGTGCACTTTTTTATGAATTCTGATTGGCCGTTTTTGTTAGATCCTCTGCTCCCCATTCTCACTCACTCACTCACTCACTCACTCACTCACTCACTCGCTACCTCTCCCTCTCTTTCCCTCGTCCTCTCTTACATTGTTCCGTTTGAGAGATTTCTGATTTTCTCACTTACTCACTCATGAACACTCTTTCTGCTATTGTTGATTTCAATGATCTCTAACTGCATATCACCGTCATATGTCATCCATTGTTCCTGTTGTTATCTCTACAGTATATGAAACCAACGCGTTAAAGACTCGAGGTGTTTCACTTTATTGCTGTGACTCATCGCATTGATTCTGTTCGCCACTCAATTCTCGGTGGTTAGGAAAATGACAAAAAGACGGAAGCTTCGCACGACAAACAGAAATGACGGAAAACAAAACACGTCGACCCGTGAGGTGCGGAAGTGTTAACTCTGGTCGGATGGACAAAATTTCCTGTTAGTGAGCTCAGCTAAAAACTATAAACGTCTAGAAGAAAAAAAGCTATTGAGTTATTTACCCTTTTACTTAATGGTTTTGTTCAGAACGTGTTTGAAAGAAAACTTGAGAATATTTACTAAGCACAATGTATCACGTCATCAGTAACTTTCACATCGTTATAACGTAGCTTTCCTGTGCAATTTCTATAAATATCTTCATGGCAATTGCTTTGATGAACTTTGCTTTTTTGGTACCTCTACTTCATGAATTTAAGTCTATTACTAAATTGTCAGTTAGGTATCTTAATTTTATCAGTGAGCTTCTTCTCACGCAATTTTCGAATGTGGAAATCTGCTTTCCTGTCAACTAAATCCAACCTTAATAAATTTAGATGCTTGTGTTATTTGGGTTACATTTGAAAGATCAATGCCTCTAAATCGTAATTTCGATACTTTTAGGGCTATTTTCGAAATACCAGCCTTACTAAATGTTGATATTTGTGACATATGGTTTACTTTTAAAAGTTCAGCCCGACTAAATTGGGAATGAGAAGATGAGGACAATAGTCCGAATAATGTAAATAGTGCACATAATACCCCATCTCAGAAATATACACAGATACTGAAGGGTGATAAATATGGCGACAAAGATGAGGACAATAGTCCGAATAATGTAAATAGTGCACATAATACCTCATCTCAGAAATATAGACAGATACTGAAGGGTGATAATTATGGCGACAAAGATGAGGACAATAGTCCGAATAATGTAAATTGTGTATTTTTATATTTGTATACAATTTTTAATATAACCTGAAGAAGACAGACATACTGTCGAAACATTGTCAAACACTGTGCCTTTTCTTTTCTTTTTCCTTTCTTAAATCGCGCTCTTTTCTAACTGTATTATTATTATTATTATTATTATTATTATTATTATTATTCGTTTTCACAGGAGATCAACTCATACGAACTCAGTTAGATAGGACCTTTCGCAGAATATAGGCAGAGCCAAGCATGGCAGACTTCTGAATCGATGGAATACGAGGCTTCATTCCGATTTTCTTAATATATGTTTTTAGGCTCAGTGGTATAGATAGGATGTGCATTGTGGTGTAATATGATATCAGCTCGGTATGAGAAATCGAAGAGCCGAGTTCGAATTCCAGTTACGTTCTTTACATTATCTTCTCTTCCGAGTTATCGGTTGAATAGCAGGACTGGCTGGTTTATATAGCCTTGGTTGGCAACCAGACTACCGCGGGAAAATCTTCTGCCTACTCAGACATGAATCAAAAGAGACATGGTGACACAAGCGTGTATCACGTATGGCACCTAACTGACTAATTGGTATAGAAGCCAACGCCCCAGTGTTAACGAGGACAATAGTGGCATGAACGTCTCACATTCTGGCGACTTATCGGTCTGTGTACATTGAAGCTTTCCGATTTCTTTGACCTTGATATCATTGTCACAAAGAACAACTACATTGATGAGGAGGCATTTTCTTGTTGTTTTTTATCGACGACAGTGATGTCTGATTTGGTGGCCTCAAGGGTGCAGTCTGTTTGGATGTTGAAATCCCATAAGATCTTGGTCGTTTTCGATTACATTTTCTGGTTTGTGGCGATGCTATTTCTGTTCAACTTCAAGTTAATACTTCCTACATTGGTATTAATGCAAATTGGAAGCCATTTTATCAGGGCGGAGTTTATACTATTCCTGTGCAAGAATTCCACAACCGCTAATGTTGGCGGGGGGGGGGGGGTGACATTTCCATATTTGGCTTGCCACAGTCAGTTTCCCCTAACATTATCATTAGAATCATCTTTGGCAAGACATTCTTAATGTATGTTACTTTAATATAACTTAACAGTTTGCCGTTTTTTCCCCTGACGTGTTAAAATACTAAGGAGTTATTATTTACAAATTAATAAAAAACTAAACGAGATATGACTAGATATGGGTAGTGGAACGAGAACAGTCTACCCCCGTAGATTAAATAAAGTGTTTTGTTCAGAATTCCCTGTAGGTTACCCGGATCGACATACACCTGATGAAGGTAGGAGGGCACAACGGCTGAAACGTTGTGATAATAAAAACAAAGATGAGGAAAAAGTCTGCATATAAATAGTGTTAAAATATAATGAGAGAGACTTACAATCTGGCTGAGATAGTTGCGTTTTCTCATGAGATTAGTGTTCTACCGCAGGTTTAGGCTAAAATTTCACAATTTTCGACAAGCTAGTGTTCACCATTTGAAAGACTGATGTAACAGAATATCATTCATTCCATCTTTGAATGTTAGGCTATGGAATTACGAAAAAGGTTAAAGAGGCAATATAGAAATATTGAGTGAATGTTTTGAAATGAAGTTCATTAACAACACCCTCGGGGGGTTCAGGTATTTTTTTTTAGATATTTAAGAAGCCTTCTGCATTCATGCTTTTTAACAACGTAATTTTTCATTTCATTCCATTTCTTTCCTGGTTTATTTCTTCGTAAGCCTGTTCGTATCTCTATCTATCTATCTATCTATCTATCTATCTATCTATCTATCTATCTATCTCTGCCTGTTTATGTATGTATGTACGTATCTATGCATCTATTTATCTATGTCATTCTGTTCATATCTATCTATCTATCTATCTATCTATCTAAGCCTGTTTATGTATGTATGTACGTATCTATGCATCCATTTATCTATGTCATTCTGTTCATATCTATCTATCTATCTATCTATCTATCTATCTCAGTCTGTTCATATCTATCTATCTATCTATCTATCTCAGTCTGTTCATATCTATCTATCTATCTATCTATCTCAGTCTGTTCATATCTATCTATCTATCTCAGTCTGTTCATATCTATCTATCTATCTATCTATCTATCTATCTATCTATCTATCTATCTATCTATCTATCTATCTATCTATCTCAGCCTGTTTATGTATGTATGTACGTATCTATGCATCTATTTATCTATGTCATTCTGTTCATATCTATCTATCTATCTATCTATCTATCTATCTATCTATCTATCTACTTTTACTAATGTTCATCCTATATAAGGCCCAGTAGCCACTCAAGATAGAGGCTTATCGATGGAGTTTGTTATGTCAGCGTTAAGTGTAAGAGGCGCAGTTTACGAGGACTTGTGAGAAAGATAATGGTTAACCCTAGACTTGAACATGTTAAGATAGTAGCGATCGAAGAAGCATCCTCTTAGGAGTCGTTTCCACAGCGGTTCGTTGCAAGAAGCTGTTCAAGTGGAACTGACCTCTCACTAATGGAATACAAAGTGAATGAGTGCGGTCCGCTCCAGGGTAGGCGCGGCATGACGGGTCTTAGTTGTGAAAGCTGCTGCTGCTGGTGGAAATAAGGAATGTAACTCGTTTGAACATTTTCTATTTTCTATGGGAAAGTGGTTGTACGGTGAAAAAATAATTAATTACCCACAAGTCAGCGTAGACGCTTTTTGGATTCTATCAAGACTGGAGAGTGAAAGCTGTACATCCCCTGCCATATATGGTAATACTACTCCATTTTCGGTCGGATAAGTCTCTTGTAGTGATAGAGTATAATAGGAGGAGTCAGGTACTTATTGGAGCGGTGCCGGGATCTATCTATCTATCTATCTATCTATCTATCTATCTATCTAAGAAGAGATTTTTTACAAACTGAACAGAAACTTGCCGAAGGCTAAAAATATACCGAAAAGCATTTGTATCCACTTAGTCACGGTTGGGGAATTTCGTTCTACTTGAGTGAGGTTGTGAGGGACATTTTCACGTCACCAGGAAGGCTATAGCAACAGTTGTTTTACTATTGGTAATGTCAAGAGTGTAGTATATTGATAGTTGCCATTGAGCGGGAAGTAATAGTTGTTTTGATGGTGGCAGTAGTGGTGAAATAATAAAAACTTCATACTCGCTAAGGTAAAACAAAAAACAACAGCAGAAAAAAAACAACAGGCGTAATAAACACGTTATAATAGTAGAGGTCTTTTCATAGTAATATTTGTAGCAATAGAAAGCCTAACATTCACAATACAACGATAAAGATAACACGATGGAAAATTGATTTATTTCATTCGATCGCTATGGAATAATCGATTGGACTTTGTTTAATTTCAACAAAGCTTTCTATAAGTTTCTTGCCTATAGTTTTTGAAAGGCTTTACAAATTTTGCTTTGAAGCCGGTGTTAGCGGGTTGTTCAGTATCTGAATTACCCAACGAATGGTTGATATTGATCTTTGTGTCTGTGGCTAAACGCGATCACGCATATATGCACACGCGGGAATACTGACGGGTATGCAGACACACGTAGGTACGGTGTTTACTCATTGCCCCACGAGAATGAGATGTGACACAAGGTCTTTTTAAAGTGGGGACCCGAGCGCGTGAACCCGGGCAGGCACAAAAATTGCCCACAGCTCCCGCAACCGTCGCTTGCGCTGGCCTCGATGCGAGCACCGATTGATCCCTCTTGTGCAATGGGATGGCGCGAACTCGAGCAGCTGTTCCCCAGGGCTGGGCACCTCTCAGTGTTATTTTCTCAGTTGCCCCTCTGCCCTTTGACAGAGAAGCCACTGAGCGCACTCTGTCCAAGGACAGAGACGCAACTGAGAGATGGTAAATAATACGTACAGACGCTCATAGATTTAAATTTTTTATATTAAAGTTCACCCAGTACAAGGCTTGAGAATCACCCAAGAAGTAGGGTTATCATCACTATAAAAACTATTATAAATGGTTATAACTCTGTTTACATTATTCGGACTGTTAATTCCTCTGTCCAAGTTCCCCACTGCCTTAACCGGGTATTGAACTCAAACTCTTTGGATCCTGTCACTGGATTTAACCAACGCCTTTATCCACTGTGCCAATTTTCCAATGGCTGCAGCTGCGGAAAGAAATAGAAAGGGGAAACAGGTCACCAAGACTTCAAGAAAACTAGAAAGCTGTAACATGAGGGGAAGTGGAAAAATCAGGCGTGGCTGACCACATACAGAGAGAAAAAGGAGACCACCGCCCACTGTGGCATCAGGTTGAGATCATAGACAAAGAACGCCATTGGAAAATTTGTAAACTTAAGGAATCAGCACATATGCTAAGCCACAAAAATCTCATGAGCCGACCAAGCATAGAAATAATACAATATGGGAACCAGTAATAAGGAGTGCCAGAGAAAAGCGTTAATAATAACAAAATATTGCAATATGAGCTCTGGTAAAAACATGAATTGATAACAGCAAAAATTGCAATATGAGCACTGGTAAAAATGTTTGCTGACGACATTAGGTTTATAATACCCAGAAATTCATAGACAGATGTCCTCAAGGACACATGGCACAGGGGATAAAGGAGATAACTGATAACTGACATCCATTAAACATGGCACGAGGAACTAGAACGGTCTACCCCAGTGAGCGAAATAAAGGGTTCAGTTCGACATTCCAACCACCTGAAGAAGGCCGGAGCGTACAACGGCCGAAACGTTGTAATAAATATGGCGACAAAGATGAGGACAATAGTCCGAATAATGTAAATAGTGTACATAATACCTCATCTCAGAAATATAGACAGATACTGAAGAGTGATAAATATGGCGACAAAGATGAGGACAATAGTCCGAATAATGTAAATAGTGTACATAATACCCCATTTCAGAAATATAGACAGATACTGAAGAGTGATAAATATGGCGACAAAGATGAGGACAATAGTCCGAATAATGTAAATAGTGTACATAATACCTCATCTCAGAAATATAGACAGATACTGAAGAGTGATAAATATGGCGACAAAGATGAGGACAATAGTCCGAATAATGTAAATAGTGTACATAATACCCCATTTCAGAAATATAGACAGATACTGAAGAGTGATAAATATGGCGACAAAGATGAGGACAATAGTCCAAATAATGTAAATAGTGTACATAATACCTCATTTCAGAAATATAGACAGATACTGAAGAGTGATAAATATGGCGACAAAGATGAGGACAATAGTCCGAATAATGTAAATAGTGTACATAATACCTCATCTCAGAAATATAGACATATACTGAAGAGTGATAAATATGGCGACAAAGATGAGGACAATAGTCCGAATAATGTAAATAGTGTACATAATACCCCATTTCAGAAATATAGACAGATACTGAAGAGTGATAAATATGGCGACAAAGATGAGGACAATAGTCCAAATAATGTAAATAGTGTACATAATACCTCATCTCAGAAAAGTATACAGGTACTGAAGGGTGGTTATAATTACTGAGGTGTGATATGACTGAAAGAGGAGGGGTTGAAAATGGAGATTACGAGGGTAAAGAGGACACATAACTGTTGAACGTTGACTAGAAGAGATTTAAGTAGTAGCGTTCAGGGAAGTACCCAGGCGGGAGTCTGTTCCACAATGTAGCAGTCTTTGAAAAAAAAAAAACTTTCTCATTTGGCATACGGGGGAATTGAGGGTGATTCGATTCCGTGGAAGCAGTATGGCGTGTCCTAGCGGTAAAAGTGGGAACTAGCGAAAATAATGCATGCACATAGAAGCGTGTATACACATTGGCAGATATCCTCATCCGCGCACACACACACACACATGCGCTCACACACAGATGCTTGCTCCCACAGATACACAAACGCGTACATTTTCTTATATTCACGTTAACGCATGCAAAGAAACATACTAACGCATGCGCTCACATTTACACACGATACGTTCAATTACGCACATTTGCAAAGAAATACATTAATACACATGTGTACTCACATATGAACACATATTCACACAAAAACGCGTACACACGCTAGTACACACGCATAAGTACACACACATACGTATTCAAACTCTCTCGCCGTTAAAATGTCTTATCTTCTATTCTTCTTGTTTGTTTTATATTCGACATTACATTTTCAAAGCAGCTTTGTAGAGAAAGCTTTTCGAGAGTAAACATTCGCAAGACATAACATCTTTAAAAAAAAAAACGATGGCGCATGGGAAGGGTCTGCAAAGTTTTTGGATTGTAGATTGAAAGATTTCTCACGAAAGAAACGGGTAAATATTTCAGCTCTTGTAGATTAGTTCAAACGATTGGCAAAATGCGTCCAATTCGAGTCTTTCAAAACATCCTTGGATTTACACGGAATATAATTTGATCATTTATGTATGTTCATTGCAGTAAGATTTTTAAATAATAAGAAAAAATGAAGGAAAAAAAAATCATCAGTATATCTCCTTTTAAAATATCTTCCTCCGTCTCAGAGAGAGAGAGAGAGAGAGAGAGAGAGAGAGAGAGGGAGAAAGAGAGAGGGGGAGAGGGAGAAAGAGAGACAAAGAGAGAGAGAAAGAGAGAGAGAGAGGGAGAAAGAGAGAGAGAGAGGGAGAAAGAGAGACAAAGAGAGACAAAGAGAGAGAGAAAGATAGATAGATAGATAGAGAGAGAGACAAAGAGAGACAAAGAGAGAGAGAAAGATAGATAGATAGATAGATAGAGAGAGAGACAAAGAGAGACAAAGAGAGACAAAGAGAGAGAGAGAAAGAGAGAGATAAAGAGAGAAAAAGAGAGAGAGAAAGATAGATAGATAGATAGATAGATAGATAGAGAGAGAGAGAGCACGCACGCAAGAAAGAAACGAAGGAAAGAAAGCGAGAGAAAGAAGTGGGGGAAGTAAGTGGGAATTGAGAGAGAGGGAAAGAGTTAAAGAAAGAGTGAGAGAGAGAGAGAGAGAGAGAAAGACGAGAAAAATGGGAGCTGAAGAGAGACGAAAGTGAGAAAGATTGAGAAAAGAGAGAGAAAGACACACACACACACACATATATATACATAGAGAGAGAGAGAGAGAGAGAGAGAGTTAGATTTATAGAGACATAGAGAGAAAGTGAGATCTAGAGAGAGAGAAGGGTGTAGAGAGAGAGAGAGAGGCGCATACGTGCGAGCGAGAGACGAAGGAAAGAACGCGAGAGAAAGTGAGAGAAAGGGAAAGAATAAAATAAAGAGAGAAAGACGAAGAATTAGAAAAAGAGAGTGGAAGAAAGAAGAAAGTGAGGAAGATCAAGAAAAGAGAGTGAGACATATATACAGTGTGGCGGTGGGGGTGGAAACAAATATTCGTACACATACAGAGTTTTAATTTATTGCATTTCCAACAAATGAATAAACATACTTCTCATATAATTAACTGTACGCAGATGCATAATAACTAAATATGCATAGATTTAGAGAGAGAGAGAGAGAGAGAGAGAGAGAGAGAGAGAGAGAGAGAGAGAGAGGATGAAAAGGGAGTGAGATGAAGGAAAAGTGAAAGAAAAAATGAGTGAAAAACTGAGGGAAGGTGAAAGAGAGAATTAGAGAGAGAGGGAGAAGGAGAGAGGGAAGCGAGAAGAAATCACGAGATATGGAGAGTGAGAGAAAAGTAGCTGTTTTTAAGGAACAGAAAGGATGAAAGGGAACAGGTAAGCTAGAAAGACAGAGAGACAGAAAGAGTGTGTGTTGACAGAGGAAATGTGAAAGAAAGAATGAGCAAAATAGGGTGTGTGTGAGTGAGTGAGAGAGAGAGAGAGAAAAGAAGAAAGAACAAGATAGAGACAGTGGGATAGAGAAGTAGTTGGAACATGAAAGAGAAAGCTCTAGAGGAAAAGAGAAAGAGGTAACTGAGGAAGAGAGAGAGAGAGAGTGAGAGAGAGAGATAGGGTGTGCGTAGACAGAGCAAGTGTGACAGATAGAATGAGCGAAAGTCTGTGTGAAAGAGAGTCATAAGAGAAGAGAGAGAGAGAAGAAAGACAGGGACAGAGAGATAGATAGATAGATAGAGAGAGAGAGAGAGAGTAAAAAGAGAAATAAGAGAATAAACATAAAACATAATCTGTCAAAACTGACAATGGATATAGCAGCTATTTCGCATCTACTACTTGGACAGGTATTTGGAAACCCATTTTTTTCTTTAACTATCGTCTCGGTTTGTCAGTGATGGGGCAATATAAAAGAGAGTTAAATTTATTTTCATTAAGGCGCTTATGAAAATGCAAGAAGCATCACTACGATTCGAACTCGTTTCGCCGTTTTCTCTTTGCCAAGTTGATAACGGATACGCCATCTTATAGACCTTATGCACATTATTATTATTTTTCCTCCCTAACCAGCTCTCTCGTTATGTATTCATCCATGCATAGCATATTTTGGGCAAAGTAGTACCGAAGGATCCCACAGACTTGAAGGATGGCCTTGGTCACGTACGTAGATTCCATCAAAATAGACCTCAACCCGGACAGTTGATTTCTGCCTGAGAAGTCCTCTGCCCAGAGATGGCGTTTCAGCATCTCCCTGGTTATACTGCCAGTGGTTCATTCCCATGTGCAGATTTGGCCTGCACCCGGTCTCTCGATTGATTGCCCCAACCTCGGAACCACTACACATTGTACTTCTTATAGATTAATGAATAAATTTATTTTTGCAAAGTGAACTTAGAATGAAGTTTGTGGAAATATTTGAAGAAAAAATAGTCGACACCTACTTATTTAACTTTATTAAAAATTTCCTAACACTATGATCATTTAATATTTTTTTATATTTTTTAATGAAATCCCGGGAGAATTTAAATCATTTTTTAATTTGAAAAATGAAACCGCTGATGTTAAAAATTAGCGTTAAATCCGGCCTTTAAATGAAAAAAAATTTTTTCATAATGTTTTATTACTTTTTGTTTTATTACTTTTTGCTTTTAATTAAATTGTACTGTAATCCTTGCGGCCATGTAAAAAAAATTCCCTGAAGAAAATTTTACTTAAAGAGAGCTGGTTACAAGAAATGGTTGCTGGGCTTAAAGCTCATTAGCCTTTAATTATTATATATATATATATTTTTTTAATTTCTGTATAACATTAGTCTGAGGTTGGATATTCTTTTTAGTTTCTCTGCACATTTTTTATCCTCGAGTTTTTGCTCTGGACTAGTTTTGTTGGTTTTAATCGTTATATTTCGGTATTACCAATATTTGGCAACATGTATTTTTGTTACTCTTCTTTTTTTGCTGTAGATGTCTTTTTAATATGTCTGCTTTTATTTCTCTAATAAAATAAAATATATGTATTCATGAAATATTTGAAAAACTGAATTTATTTAATAAGCAAATTACAAGGGAGAGCACTATGATCTGGAAAAAGAGTTATGACGGCTTCACATGGAAGACTCATGCTGTTCAGTGTGAATACACAACATAGAACAGTTCCATATCTAGCCTCAATTATCAACGGACTGCGTGATGATGACCTTGCTATGTACATTGATATTTGAAAAATTTGCAAACTCAGTTCAATGACCTACTGGGGATAAATATAGCAGTTTAGGCAAACGGGGTGTTTTTGTAATTAATGCCGTTGATATAAATACTGCTTTATTGGAGAGTTGCATTGAATTACAATGTTGAAGCCGTTCAAGCGAGTTTTGTTGGAGTTTTGCGGTACCTTGGTTTACTAGTGAGCCAGCCAAAATGAGCTGACTCATTTTATAGTTCACCAATAGAAGAGATTAACCAATCAGAAGGCTCAAAATATTCAATACGACGTGTATAAAGGCGTCCATGTTTTTTTTCCGGAATATTCACTGCCAGCTTTTGATATCGAAGACTGAAGAATTACGGAACAGCTGATAGTGGTATTGGCGATATAGTCAGATTCAGTAGAGTGTCTGACTCGTGAGTGTTAATCTTTAACGTTGTTTCATTGAACAGAATACGTACTGCGCTGGATTCTATATTCGTAGACTATGGTGAACATGGTCAACAAGTTTCAAACATGGGGAAACATACTCGATGGAAGTCATCATCAAGAAGTATTCATTTTCTGGGATAAAGTAAAATTGTATGCTATTGCTTTTCTTATATCTCTAACAAAGTTGAAACTGGCGTTAATCGTGTGTCTCCCGATCAAAAGCCAATAAAAATACTTGACACTGTAAACAGTGGGGAACTTTCACCATCCCTGATCATGCTGAAGGCAGATATTAAAAAAATGGTGGATCAGAATCAGCTACAAGGATCGCATCAAATACCCCAGTAATAATAAAGTTTTATTTTATTTAATCTCATGAATAACTTTTGTGTTGAAATATTTTAGCAGGAGTACAAAAGTTAATGATATCGATAAAAACGTCCAAGAGGAAAAATAACAGAATAGAGGAGTAAAAAAAGAAAAGAAATTACTGTTGTGTTACTGACTCACGCGAAGTAGTATGCACCTAACTGACTCATGGGTAATAGCCGTAGCTATTTATAGTCTTTGTGCCTTCATATTTAAATGAGTCACCTCATCTTCCTGTACCGAAGAGTTCTCAACTCCTTATTTTCTTTAGTACTTCTGGGAGTTTTGTCTCCTCGCTATCTTTCTTTCTCTCCCTAAAAGATTGTCTAGATATTGAAGATCATGATCTTTTTCTTTTTTTTTATCGGAGTGTTGTTTAAATGAGTGTTCATCTTCAGAGACTATATCACTCTCGATTTCACTGTCATGTTTGTAAAGAGGTAATATCAAAATATGTAAACAAGTCCTAATTAATCTGCTTTCTTATTTTATTTTAGGGGAAGTGCTATTTAGGTATTTTAGTAGTGGAAATGTTTTTGTTAACTCTATTTTCCGTCGCTGAAAACACCGATTCTCGTTCGATCAGCATCGATCCCGGTCAGTACTTAGATGGGAACATCGGATACTGTAAGCAACCTCCTAAAATCTAAAATCTGTTTTGGCTTTAAATGAACCCCAAAGTGTTGATAAACCGTAAAAATAAATCAATCAATCAACCTTTTTTTCTGTTTGTTTTCTCTCTTGTTTTAACATGTCTGTATTTTATTGCTATCATGAAAGAATTTTTATGATTTCATTATAAAACATTTGGTTGTTATACATATTAAAGTTGATGTTACGAATACGCATTAAATGTTTCATGGAATTTTGATTGATGAAATAAAAAAAATAATTGCGTGTATTTATTGCAATGGAGTACTACACACAATTATGCACATATACATATATATATATATATCACAGAATGGCTGGTGTAGGTTAAGAAGCTACCGGAAGTGAAAATCTCAAATGCAGAAATCAAATAACAAAATTAGGTCTCGGCGTACATCTTCCGGTAATAATGATTAAAAAATTCAAATAAATAATTTCAGTTTCAAGCCAATCAGAAGATTTCCCGCTTCATTTTGGTAGCCTAAACAAATCAACACACGTGATTGATACTGGATGCATGAAATAAAAGTTAAACTGTTAAAAAACTGTTAGTCGACCTTTGAACTTCTTGCCGATGCACGAACCAACATTAACCTGGATCTCATTCCACAAATCCCGACACACCGGCAATTACAAGATGTTATTTTTTCATTTTCGTTATTTCTTGTTTTGTTCAAGATAAACGGTGGGAATTTAAAATTAATTGAAATTACGCTAAAGTTAAATAAAGTAACTGTGAAATGTAAACTGTAAAGTGTGAAATGTAAACTGTAAAGTGTAAAAACTGTAAACGGAATATATTTTTAAAGTAAAGTAACGCAAATATTTTGAGAGATCTATATAATTCACTAAAAATAGTGAAATAAGATTTTTAATTTTTTTTTTTAGGTTGAGCTACTAGTCAAGAAAACTATAATTCTCTAAGATGATCGTTACAAGAGTCAATTAGACCAAAAATGGAGTATTGCTATCATATCTGGGCTGGAGCTGTCCAATCTTTATTTTCCATCCTTGGTCGAGATCAAAATCCTTATTTTCCATCCTAGATCGAGATCAAAATCCTTATTTTCCATCCATGATCAAGATCAAAATCTTTATTTTCCATCCTAGATCGAGATCAAAATCCTTATTTTCCATCCTTGATCAAGATCAAAATCTTTATTTTCCATCCTTGGTCGAGATCAAAATCCTTTTTTTCCCATTCTTGGTCGAGATCAAAATCCCTATTTTCCATCCTGGGTCGAGATCAAAATCCTTATTTTGTATACTTGATCGAGTTACGCGATCTTGTATAGGATAACGTATTTTCCAGTCTGCCACCTCTTTTCCCACAGACAACGTCGCAAGCCTATAGATACTCTGTTGCTATTTCTATCGCAATTGTTCAGATGTTCTCCACTCTTTAGTTCTCCACCCACCCACATTCAAACCTTGACAGCTAGGACTCGCTATGCAGGTGCACGCGGAGTTGAATCTCCCAAATTTCCTCCTTATTCCATTTGTAAAGAGGAAGTTCCACCCATTGTTTTCTCGAGAACTGCTACTTTGTGGGACCAATTACCGCGTGGATCCTTCTTCGATCGTTAAAATTTTAACCTCGTCAAGTCAAGGGTCAGTCGCTATGTATCGGCCTTATTCTCATAATTTCCACTTTATTCTATCTCCTCTTATATTCATATCCACACCTCATTCAATAATCCTCTACTTTGAGTGGCTCAAATACATAGGGTAATATTGTAGATATGTAAGTTTTGTGGCGTACGGTGGCCGTTGAAGTATAACGCAGCACTTCAGTGTTAAGATAAAACAATATTTAATTACAACTGCAAATAAATACTTAACAAGAACAAAGAAGTAAAAGTCAACCAATGATAACCATTTTAGTGAATACCTCGTTAGTAGCGCGGCTCGGCTCGGCTCGGCTCGGCTTAACGTCCAGTAAATCTTTAATAAGAACCCAAATCATCGATGCACAATAATTCACACGAATTCAACTGGATAGTTCCACAATAGTCACTCAATAATCACCGCAGTCAGTTGCCTGACACCGCTATTTATACACCTGGCGAAAAACATATTCATAAGTCCAGAGTGCCACGCTCAAGCCTCGGTGACAGTAGTTACTCATTTTCTTCCTATATGACAGTAAATTATTAATTTTATTATGAAACCATTGAACTATGTATTCGACAACAACTCCAAAACGTCCCAACTCTTCTTAACCAAATAGTAATGATAATATTAGTCGTTTCCTTATAAGGAAACATTCGATATTTACTGACCGAGCAGCGAGTACAGCTGTCGGTTGGAATTTATAAAAATCTTTGTCTTAAAAGAAATTTTCAGGAAAGTAGGTTTCTCAAATCCAGTAACAGTTAACGCTCTTTCCAGTATTGATGGGGGTTTCCTTCCTAACCTTTTGTTTGAAGTAGTGTGGAACGTCAACATCTAGTTTATTTCATTATCTTCTCTTCAAGTTACGTGTGATATCCATTTTATGAATAGAATATGTATTCTTTGGTTTAGATTGGTTTGGTTTATTTTGTTTTACGACATATCAACCTCAATGGGTTATTTAATGCCGACAACATTTTTAGGATATATTCGTATGAATAGAATATGTATTCTTTGCTTTAGATTGGTTTGGCTTATTTTGTTTTACGGCATATCAACCTCAATGGGTTATTTAATGCCGACAACATTTTTAGGATAGATTCGTATGAATAGAATATGTATTCTTTGCTTTAGATTGGTTTGGCTTATTTTGTTTTACGGCATATCAACCTCAATGGGTTATTTAATGCCGACAACATTTTTAGGATAGATTCGTATGAATAGAATATGTATTCTTTGCTTTAGATTCGTTTGGTTTATTTTGTTTTATGGCATATCAACCTCAATTATTTAATGCCGACAACATTTTTAGGATAGATTCGTATGAATAGAATATGTATTCTTTGCTTTAGATTGGTTTGGTTTATTTTGTTTTACGGCATATCAACCTCAATGGGTTATTTAATGCCAACAAATTTTTTTATTGCTAGTAATATTTTGTTTTGTCAAAAATCTGTTTCTGGTAATATATTTCCTTCAAAATTGTGTTGCTGGTAATAATTTTCCTCAAAAAAGTATTGTTGGTAATAGTTAACTATTTGCCCATATCTGGGACCCTAACAGGTGTTACCACCTCGGGTCAGGGTGGACATAGGAACACCAGCAATTAAGAGGTGGTCCCATGCTCCTCAAAACCGCCTGAGTGGGTCATTTAATGCCAACAAAATTTTTGAAATAGATTCATAGCGATAGTTTGGTAAAAAGAAAAGTGTGTATGTATATATATATATATTTGAATCATTTTTCAATTGCTCATATTTTTTAGTACAATCCAACATCTTTTAGGAAATTTACAATCTTGGATGGTTTTATTTTCGTAAAAAGTTTTTATTTTTAAATTACTCATTTGGTAATATATGCCATAAAACTAAACAACCAGCCAACCAACTCCAAGGTTGTCTGACACTAGGCATGTTATCCATATGAAAGTCTTGATCTGATAAAGTTAGTCTATTTTATATTAAATATGTTTTTCTCCCGTAGTAAATTTGTTAAAACTGATCCAAATGTGTCTTCATCGTTGCTCATATATTCAGTCCATGGTATTCTTAGCATCCTTCTGTAGAACCACATTTCTGTTGCTTCAAATCTTTTTTTCATCTGGGCAAAGATAATCCATAATTCACTGCCATATAGGAGGATTGGTATTACACAGAAGCTCAGTACCCTTTTCTTTGTGTCTAGCAAAAATGTTCTGTTTCTTAATACCTTACTTAGCTTAAATAAAGACACTGTACCAATTTTAGTACAGACGCACTGAAAGTACCATTTCTCTGTTTGCTGGTGGTTGATATTTACATGTTTCATATGGTGTAAAGTTATATCCCGGAAAATGTCGGAAGGAAGATCATATGACATAAGTGGAATAAAGAAGATTGTGTTAAGGAACAGGACATTATATTATTTCGGTTGTAATTTGTCGCTTGACACCATTTTAAGAATTGTGTTAACGTGGGTGAGATGCTGACAGTATATTAAACTGCTGCAAAATTCAACAGATCTCGTGATGCCCAGAGAGTTCTACTGGGGTACATTAATGAAAGAAAGAATAAAAAAAAGGCAAGTCTGATTAGTTCGAGAAGGTCAAATTGGCAGCAGATCTACAAAATGACCTCCGATCTGTTTTTAATTGGGGCAAAGAATGGCTTGTTAGTTTTAACGCCCCCAAAACGAAACTACTCTTTTAATCGTCTAAGAGAACTTGTCTTGCCTTCCTGAACTCCAGAAGAGTTACTTTTTTTGCGCCTTTTTTTTGGCTAACGTTTTCTATTGGCATGAAGTGGAAAGTCTATATTGAATCAATTGCTAGATTTGCTGCTAGGAAAGATGGTGTCATGCTAAACAATTTTTCTCTCCAGAATCTATCTTACACATTTATATGTCTACGATTTGTCTATGCATTGAATATTACTGTAACATCTGGTCAGATGCTTCTCCTATCTAAGATTCTTGATAACATACAAAAATTGAAATACTATTAATCCTGACCTGGCATCTCGAATCCAATCATTTTCCTAACGCCGTAACCTATCTTCACTGTGCTTTTGTATAAATATGTTTATGGTAATATTTCTTATGGACTTTACTGTAGGATATGTAAACTTTATGAATTTAAGCGCAGTATCAGATTGGCGCAAGGTTTCATCATTTTACAGTCAAAATGGCTGCATAAGTTCTATACTAACAGTTTCTCCTATTGCACTGCTCACTTGTGGAACTATTTTCTGGTATCTTGCTTTCGAGTCAACTGAGATTATCTAAAAGTGAAATGCAATATCAGTCGTTATCTTCTTAATTCCTGTTCTTTTATTGCTCTCTTCCCTTAATAATGTTTTCACTTATATTCTCTCACGCCAAGTAACCCCTTGTAGCTTAGTGTCTTTATTGGCTTGCCTGAAATAATTAAAAAAACAAACAAGAAGGCAACCATACATGTCAGTTATGGAAAGAAATTGTGCCTGTGGGAGATCAATCACGTGGGAGTCTGTGTTTGTGTGTGGCGTGCGTGTAGCAGAAGTTTACACGCTTAAGAAATATAGAAGAGATAAACAGTGACTGAAATCCCCGCGGACATTAGGTCGGATTCCTTATAGATGAAGAAAACATGAACATGGTTCTGCAGGCACATGCCGAGAATACCGTGAACGGAACACACGATCAACGAGGAACATCTTGAGAAACTTGGAACTAGAAAAAAAACACTTATATATAAAACCAGAAAGAGGCAATTGAAATTTCTATGACACATTATGTGATATAAAAGCTAGGAAAAATTAATACTCACAGGAAGTAGGCGTGGCAGGAAACAACAAGGAACATGCCTAAGGAGTGTTTGTACATAAATAACAAAGAAGTGATGAGGAGGGTGATAAAAATTCAAACGTTATTTAAAGATACCCAGGAGAGGAAGTTGTGGGGAACAGTGATCTACATAGCGTATAAACGATGATGAGTTGGTTGTTCAGTAAATATGTCATAATGCAAATGGTTCAGCCACTCGAATGCGAGGATGCCAGTCTACTAGGGCGGCTAGCTAATCCCCATTGCAGACACATGCCCAGACACATTTTTTTGTGTTTGTTCAACACTCACAGAGCCCACCTGTGGTTTACAATGCAACTATGTTGAGTAGACCTTAGTTACAGTTTCTGGGAGAGAGTGCGTTATCTAGCGTTATCAACAGTCTGAACAAGGCTATCACGCTCAAACCCTCGGTCACGATGACTTGTGACTACGTGCTAGCACAACCACCGACGGCTCATAAGGGTTCCATCTACTCAGTTTCAGTCAAAAGTCTTGGGTCAGTTCGTGATATGGTTTTCAGGCACTTTTCAAAGGTTCCGCACGCTGGGATCGCCTTCTCCGGACAGATAACATGAAGAAGTCATCGTCCTGACAAATCTACTATGGTGAGATTCGAACGCTCTAACCACTCGGCCACGTGTCCATAGATAGTTCAGTACTGTATACGAATCAGGGTAAAAACAAAATTTCACGTGCCCTCGGGAACATTTCGGGATTTTTTTTTAAAGCTTATCACCCCAAGCAAGGCTGGAAGCCACTAGCACGCAAGGGGTTACAGAAGGTTTGGAGGAAGAGCAGATAGGAGTGGTAAAGGAGAGGATGTGGAGAAAGATAGTGGATCGATCAAGGCAAGGGGGTTACAGAAGATTTGGAGCGAGAGCAGATAGGAATGAAAGGTGAAAGGATGTGGAGAAGGGAAGTGGATAGATCAAGGCAACTGGAGATGTCGATTGACGTTACACTTAAATAGTTGGAGATTATATTTGTCAGGGAAACAGGAATAAGGAAGGGAGTTCCACAGGCGAGATGTGCGAGACATGAAGCTATTGGAGTAGAAGATTCCTTTGTGCTTTTCTTTAAGTTTATGTAATAATCTATTATGTAATAACCTATTACGTAATAACCTATTATGTCTTTAATTATAGATGATTATGTCATAATATACAGTATGTGCAGGTAACTTGAGGCTTATCGGCGTGGAAAGTGTAATCGGCAAGCCGGATTCAAGTTGCAACTTAGTTTTTGCGTCCTCTTTCGCACTAATGTCCTTTCGAGAAGCAGGAATCCACCTATTTTTATGTGATAGATATAAAGATAGACTAGGCTCTTGGGGCGATCATATATCTTTCGATACATGAATGACGACGCAGATTTTTTCCCGCCGTACGTTGCCATTTCTTTCTGCAGCAAACCATTTGCCATCCAAGGCTATAGAACCCGGTCTGTCCTGCTATTTACCCATAGCTTTTTAGAAGAGGATTCATATCTTTCTCAAGGGTATTAGCAGGTAAGTGAATGTAATGGATTTGACTAGAATTCGAACTCGGCTCTCCGATTCTTCGATCCAAGCCGCTATTCATTAAAACATTAGTTATTAATGTTATAATGAATAGCGGCTTGGATCGAGGAATACTAAAGAAGACACAACAGAGTGTGAACACTCATACACTGGAAACTGTGCAAATGGCTTGGGGTCGGCCATGTAGACGAATTGTACCACTACATACCAGATTATGTCCTGGGAAACAAAAATCACTAAATAAAGGGTGTTCCAATAATTTGGAGCGATTTTAAATGTGAATTGAGTTTAGGCGTCTAATGATTTTTTTTGTTTTTCTTTCAGATTGGCGGACATTTGGGAGATATTATTTTTCACACATAATTGCCATGACTTAAATAACATGATCCAATAGAGATATAGACACATTTTCATCAATAACCCTGATTTATTTACTGCTAACTTTGATCCGTCTTAATGAAACACCCTTATATATAATCCGTCTTAATGAAACACCCTTTACATTCGTACTTGGACAGTCAAACCAAGAAAACCATCAAATCAAGAAGACAATATTTGACAATTGTGAATAAAGAAATAAAAACTTCCTGGATCATAGTCCCGTCTGTATCAGCGGCCAAAAATGAGAAACTCCATAAATTCCAAGACCTTACACGAAAGCTGAGAAAGATATCTGATGGTTAGAATTATGACCATGTAACGCTCGTATCGAGAAAGTGTTGAGATTGTACAAATCATGCTGTTACCGGGGATGGCAAGGATACTGAGGAAGGTGCTGAAGAATTGAAGGGACTTGCTTTTACTCAGTCATCAGCAATGAGCTCCATACATTCAGTGTGAGAATAAAGATATAATAATAATAATAATAATAATAATAATAATAATAATAAGAAGAAGAAGAAGAAGAAGAAGAAGAAGAAGAAGACATCAGGCATGTCTCTCTTGGCTTTTGATTTCAATTGACTGAAGGTATTAACACATACTTTCTTTTGTCTTGGTGAATTATGATGGGCTAGAATAAATATCATAGAATAAGTACCACATATGTCTTGCCAGGTGTTTAATATTATGAGGACGCCAAAATTGACGAAGCCTTCCAATCATGATATAGTATCTGTTAATCGGAAATAAAGAAAAAAAAAGAAAGAACCGGTCTGATCGTGGACGCAGCTGGGTAATGTGAGCGTGGAGGAGGGTGAGAAATTAGAAAAATACCAGGATTTTGCTGGGGGTGGTGGTGGTGGTTTGAGAAAGCTATGACGTATGACGGGTTAGAATCATGACCACGGAAATGTGCCCAAGACGCTGGAATCCGGTCTGGATGAGTTGGAAAATCGGACTATACTGACCATGCTGTTGCCGGTGATGGCAGAGGTTGCAAACAAGAAGAAGGCTTATACTTAACACCAGGAAGAGGCAGCTGAAGTTTCTAGGACACATAATGAGGAAAGAGGATCTGGAGAATCTGATACTCACGGGTCGAATAGTGGGAAAGAGAGACAAGGGAAAATAACGCGTAACATACCTGGGGAGCTAGAGCTGCAAGGGATAGAGGGAGGTGGAGAGCCATGATCGCCTACGTCTTGAAAGAACATGGTACATAAAAAGAAAGTAGCGTGTTTGATCCTAACGGGGTGTGTCACACTTGTGACCTTTGGCGAAGTAAGTTAAGTTTAGTTTTTAGGAAGGCCAAGTTTGGCCCAGTCGTTTGGGCGCGGCTGATTCGGTGCCTGGTTCGTTTTGCTGCCAAAACATTTCGACGTTGAGAATATTTCTTTTGAAATCTGGTCTTTATTCTAAGGTTGTTCTAACCACTCGAAGTTAAAATCTCTTGAAGCATCATAGCGTATTAACCCGAAATTTGTGATGCGTAGCTAAATCTCATCAATCAGTTAAGTACCATATGTGATAATCTCTTGTGTAATCATGTCTCTTTCGATTCATGACTGACTAGGCAGATGATCTTCCCGAGGTAGGTTGCCATTTCTTTTACGGTAGACTGGCTTCCAACCAAGGTTAAAGAACTCTTTCTCTCCTGCTATTCAACCCATAGCTGGGGGATGGTGATGGTGCTGTAGTGCAACATTTTTAGGAGAGATTCGTATGAATAGAATATGTATACTTTGGTTTAGATTGGTTTGGTTTATTTTGTTTTACGGCATATCAACCTCAATGGGTTATTTAATGCCGACAACATTTTTAGGAGAGATTCGTATGAATAGAATATGTATTCTTTGGTTTAGATTGGTTTGGTTTATTTTGTTTTACGGCATATCAACTTCAATGGGTTATTTAATGCCGACAAGCTTTTTACAATAGCTTTGCAATGTTTCATTGACGTATTTTTGTAAAGAGGGTTTTTGTCGCGAGTCAAATGTATTGCTGGTAATATTTTTTTCTTCAAAAATGTATTGCTGATATTTTTACTATAAAAATCCATTTTTATACTTTTGTGGTGAATACGAAATAAAAATAACTCTCTTTTCTTCACTGTTTTGACATTCATGAGCCTATGCGAAAATTTATTTTAACCAATAGAAAAAAGGATTGACTCCGGGCTGAAGAAAAGACCAAGGCAAAGAGCCTATGTGAATATTTATTTTGACCAATGGAAAAGGGGGCGGCTTACAAACTGGGAAAAAAAGTAACGAGTCGATGTCAAATCGTTTTTTGATATAAATAGGCAGAGAAAGTTGAATCGAGAGAGAGAGAGAGAGAGAGAGAGAGAGAGAGAGAGAGAGAGAGAGAGAGAGAGAGAGAGAGAGAGAGAGAGAGAGAGAGAGAGAGAGAGAGAGAGAGAGAGAGAAAATACAGAAAGAAGCAAAGAGACAAAAGGCAGAAAGAAGCATAGTTCCACGCGTCTGAATAACGCCAGAGTCAAATGAAACGCTGATACATTATCAGCCTCTAATGAAAGCAGGGCAACTTCAAAGAACTCTATTCAACTCCAAAGCTAAGTACCTTAAAATATATCTTGTCTTTCATGTTGAATACAACCGTATAACTTTTATATGAAAAACGAACTCTCTCAATTTGTTTTAAACATTTTGGAATATTACCTTGTGTTCGATGATTTAATCTGAACATTTTCTCTTCTTGACAATTTATCGAAACTACGAAATTCAAATATTTGATTCGTTTTCCTGAAACAAGCTACCGACAACTTTAAATGTGTAAACTTGTAAATAAATTCCTTGTCTTGTTTTGTTAAATATAACACGTGTGTTTCCTTGTCATCATCCCGCAATGTTTCAGTTTCATAGTATTTTGATACCAGTTTTGGTGTTAACGATTTGCCCATAGCAGGAACCCTAACAGGTGCTACCAACCCGAGTCAGGGTAGAACAGGGAACAACATCAATTAAGAGGTGGTTCCACGCTCCTCAAAACCTCCTGATCAAATGTAATTTATCGTCATACCCAGGACGGTATTTCAGTAGATCCACGCGAGGTTAGTACTTACTTACTTAATATATCTTATATACCATCAAATACAGTCATACTAGTATCTTTTTATGCGTTAAAATAGAAACAGATGCTAAAAGATAAGCTAATACGTTAGGAATTCTAGTCCTTTGAAAAATAAGAAGTGCGATTAATTTTGAAACGTTGACAAGACTTACAACAGTCGGTGTTTCCTTCTTTTTGTGTGTTTGGTTTGCTCGCGTCTTTCCGTCGCCTTAGATCTTCACAGGGCGTCATCCGGTTCACAGGGAAACATAAACAGATGCACGTGTATAAGTGCTCTTTCTCTGTCTATTTGTTTGCAGTCATTTTTTTTTTAGCTCTGTACCTATATATATATATATATATATATATATATATATATATATATATATATATATATATATCACTCTCTCTCTCTCTCTCTCTATATATATATATATATATATATATATCACTCTCTCTCTCTCTATATATATATATATATATATCACTCTCTCTCTCTCTATATATATATATATCACTTTCTCTCTCTATATATATATATCACTCTCTCTCTCTGTATATATATATATATATATATATCACTCACTCACTCTCTCTCTCTATATATATATCACCCCCTCTCTCTCTCTCTTTCTCTCTCTCTCTCTCTCTATATATTTTTTTTTTAAGCTTATCACCCAAGCAAGGCTGGAGACCACTAGCACGCAAGGGGTTACAGAAGGTTTGGAGGAAGAGCAGATAGGAGTGGTAAAGGAGAGGATGTGGAGAAAGATAGTGGATCGATCAAAGCAAGGGGGTTACAGAAGATTTGGAGCGAGAGCAGATAGGAATGAAAGGTGAAAGGATGTGGAGAAGGGAAGTGGATAGATCAAGGCAACTGGAGATGTCGATTGACGTTACACTTAAATAGTTGGAGATTGTATTTGTCAGGGAAACAGGAATAAGGAAGGGAGTTCCACAGGCGAGATGTGCGAGACATGAAGCTATTGGAGTAGAAGATACGTCTACATCTAATATTTTCAACGGTGAAGGGGTGGGAACGGGATGCCAGCCTCGTAGGACGTTTAAATTCATGAGGCCTAGGAACCAGCGAAAGCAGCTCCTAGGAGCAATTACCGTATTCTTTAAAAACAAACGACAAGGTACTGCGATTAAGGTTTTTATTTAATTTTTCTTGTGTTCGTACAAGAGTTTTTTTTTCTGGACACAGTGTGTAAAAACTGTCCAAAAGTTATGCATATACGAGATCTTTCGACTATTCGTTTAGACATTAACAAGGGCGATGTTTTTTTCTTTATTTTTAACTAAATATGTGGGTATTTTATGTATGTGTCTAAAGTTATAAGAATGTTTTATTTTTTGAACACTGTCAGCATACTGTGGCCGTGATCATAGTTAATGTTAATCAGTATTGGCTTTTCCTATTTTTATTATTAGAGCTTTCATTATTTTTAATCTTTTTTTTTTACACGTGGATGAGGGTATTACACATGTATTTTCTAATAATATGCTTCATATGGAGTCTGGTATGTTTGTGTATGTCTAAATGAGTTCTAATAGAGCTATGGTCTGGTAGGTGTAACGTAAGTCGTCTAGATAGGCATGTAGTAATGTGACCAATGTAAGATCAATGGTTAAAAAGGCTTTAAGTGAGTGAAGTCTGGGAGTCTTGGCAATAACTATCCTTCTTCGAATCTTGTGAACTGGCGATACAGAATCACAAACAAAGTTTTTAGGTGTTGTTTAACATGTAGTATTTCCCAGCGGCTAATAATAACAGAAACTACATCACTTGAGGACTACTAACAGCAGCAACAACTAAAATGGATAGCACATGAAACTCGAAGAGAATATAATGACATAATCAAGATGCTGACATTCCACACTACTTCAAACAAAATGTTAGGAAGGAAACCCACATCAATACTGGAAAAAGCGATAACAGCTACTGGACTTGAAAAACTTATTTTACTGAGAATTTTTTTTAAGAGAAAAGGTTTTATAAATTTCATCCGAAAGCACTAAAGGCTGCTCGGCCAATAAATGCGAAATGTTTCCTTATAGGGAAACGGCTAATATTACTATTATCATTTCCTTGTCGTTTTAGTGGACGATAATAGTCACTATTGTCTTCTTTTCTATATAAAAAAGGGAATATTTGTCTTAACTGCAAAATTGTATATCTTCACATATAGAAAATATTTAAAGACATTTTTATGTTTAACGTTCTTTTTATAGATACAAGTATTTAAGTAAATGCTCTGTTTATAATAAACAGTATTAAATAACATTTACCGGCCTGAATGTCCGAGAAATTTTCTTAGAAAATACTTGTATCTACAAAAAGAATGTTAAACATAAAAATGTCTTTAAATAATTGTCGGACTTTGTCCATTTCATAATGTGTGACGTCATTTGTTTACATTTGATACGCCATGAGCAGTTATGAATGTACGTGACAGATTCATGGAAGATTGAAGTTTATAAGCAGTAAATTCGACCTTGCCAACCGAACGATCCTTAGTGGCCGAAACGGTTAAGGCACGTCAGGCTATATGACGGTTCCGTATAGGATACAGGTTCGAATCCTGTCGCAGGACGAATATTTTCTATGAAAATTTCTCGGACATTCAGGCCGGTAAATGTTATTTAATACTGTTTATTATAAACAGAGCATTTCCTTAAATACTTGTATCTATAAAAAGAATGTTAAACATAAAAAATGTCTTTACATAATTGTCGGACTTTGTTCATTTCATAATATATAGAAAATAGCTAAAGATCCTGATTTACCGAATTAACTAATTTCTTCTTCACACTCAGCAGAAATATTTTCCCCAGCCACATCCTTGACGAGCAAATAAAGCTAGCGTTAAAGAATTTAACACAATCATCCTGATGCAAATAAAAATAAACATGATTAACTTCTATTAGATGTAATCACAAGCACTTTAACTATAAACATCATGAAAAAGCTATTAAAAACATAATTCACCGATGCATATCTCTTAATGATTGTTATAAATATATATGTTGTTTTTTTTTAAGCATTTCACCCCAAGCAAGGCCGGAGTGCCGCTAGCACGCAGGGGGTTACAGAGGATAGAAAACAAGAGTAAAGAGGCGTGTTTGGGGAGAGGATAAAGAGAAGGACGGTGAACAAGATCAAGGTATCAGAAGACGTCGATTGACACTACACTTGGATATTTGAAGATTATAGTTATCAGAAAAGCAAGTAAGAGGAAGGGAGTTTCACAGACGGGAAGTCCGAGAGAAGAAGCTGTTTGAGTCGGGGAAACTGTTACATTTAACCATTTCGACAGTGAAAGGGTGGGACCGAGAGGACAACGTAGCAGCTCGCTTAAATGCATGCAGTGTGGGAACAAGAAAAAGCAAGTCGTCTGAACAGTTGCCGTCAAAATACTAATTGAAGAGACAGAAGGAAGCCGCGGCACGTCTGTGAGAAAGCGACTGTAGACTAGATGCCAGATCACATTGCAATATCCGTCTTTGGATTTTGTCGAGGACATCGAGACGTACAGCGGGAACACCGGACCCTATATGACAGCAATATTCCATGCAAGGACGGATGGTTGATTTATAGATTTCAAGGATGGACTCAAACGAGAAAAGAATTTCTGGCTCGATACAGAGAACCAAATTTCCTTGCGGTAGATGAAACTATTGAGTCTAGACAAGACCAAAATAATATACAACACTCACTGCAAGGAAAGACACAAATTACTTGATGCTGCTATTATATAAAAGAAACAACACATAGTAAACTGAATAGCTTTCGTCAAATGCATAAAAAATATTTAAATTTCGTCAAAAATTGATATGTACATTCTTCCTTTGGTTAAGCGCTCTATAATCGATTTATACACGATGCCACTGAAATAATGCGCAGTCACATCTTAAGGGGGCGGCATATTTCTCCTTTATCTTTCTTATCACAGCTGCATCTATCTATCTATCTATCTATCTATCTATCTATCTATCTCATTCTGTTCGTAGCTATCTATCTATCTATGTATCTATCTATCTATTTCATTCTGTTCGTAGCTATCTATCTATCTATCTATGTATCTATCTATCTATTTCATTCTGTTCGTATCTATCTATCTATCTATCTATCTATCTATCTATCTATGTATCTATCTATCTATCTATTTCATTCTGTTCGTATCTATCTATCTATCTATCTCATTCTGTTCGTATCTATCTATCTATCTATCTATCTATCTATGTATCTATCTATCTATTTCATTCTGTTCGTATCTATCTATCTATCTATCTCATTGTGTTCGTATCTATCTATCTATCTATCTATCTATCTATCTATGTATCTATCTATCTATCTCATTGTGTTCGTATCTATCTATCTATCTATCTATCTATGTATCTATCTATCTATCTCATTGTGTTCGTATCTATCTATCTATCTATCTATCTATGTATCTATCTATCTATCTCATTGTGTTCGTATCTATCTATCTATCTATCTATCTATCTATCTATCTATCTCATTGTTCGTATCTATCTATCTATGTATCTATCTCATTCTGTTCGTATCTATCTATCTATCTATGTATCTATCTCAGTTTGTTCATATCTATCTATCTATCTATCTATCTCAGTTTGTTCATATCTATCTATTTATCTATCTATCTCAGTTTGTTCATATCTATCTATCTATCTATCTCATTCTGTTCGTATCTATCTATCTATCTATCTATCTATCTATCTCAGTTTGTTCATATCTATCTATCTATCTATCTCATTCTGTTCGTATCTATCTATCTATCTCATTCTGTTCGTATCTATCTATCTATCTATCTATCTATCTATCTATCTATCTCATTCTGTTCGTATCTATCTATCTATCTATCTATCTATCTCATTCTGTTCGTATCTATCTATCTATCTATCTATCTCATTCTGTTCGTATCTATCTATCTATCTATCTATCTATCTCATTCTGTTCGTATCTATCTATCTATCTATCTATCTATCTATCTATCTATCTCATTCTGTTCGTATCTATCTATCTATCTATCTATCTATCTCATTCTGTTCGTATCTATCTATCTATCTATCTATCTATCTATCTCATTCTGTTCGTATCTATCTATCTATCTATCTCATTCTGTTCGTATCTATCTATCTATCTATCTATCTCATTCTGTTCGTATCTATCTATCTATCTATCTATCTCAGTTTGTTCATATCTATCTATCTATCTCAGTTTGTTCATATCTATCTATCTATCTATCTATCTCAGTTTGTTCATATCTATCTATCTATCTATCTCAGTTTGTTCATATCTATCTATCTATCTATCTATCTCAGTTTGTTCATATCTATCTATCTATCTATCTATCTCAGTTTGTTCATATCTATCTATCTATCTATCTCAGTTTGTTCATATCTATCTATCTATCTATCTATCTCAGTTTGTTCATATCTATCTATCTATCTATCTATCTATCTCAGTTTGTTCATATCTATCTATCTATCTATCTCAGTTTGTTCATATCTATCTATCTATCTATCTATCTATCTATCTATCTATCTATCTATCTATCTATCTAAATTTGAAATATAAGTAGGCATCCATTTACCTCGTGAGATAAAGGTAGTGTCCTTCTGGTCAAAATTCAGTGTTTTGGTGGTGAGAGTGACCTCCCCAGAGCGCAGGCCTGGGCGATGGAATATGGAGAACGTGTGTTTCCCAGACTACATGCTAACCCGTCTCATTACCCGAGCTCTCCACAAGCGGGATGTGGCACAAGGCCCGTTATTTTACATGGGGTATTACGAACTCGTAAGCTCAGGCAAAAAATTCCACGTAGACGCCTTAATAACGGGTTGGGTTTGTCTATCTCCCTAGACGAAACTCTGTCCTTCGGCATAGTCTCATCTGGGTTCCTCACCGCCTGACAGCGGATTGCCTGACTCGTTCGAGCATTAATGAACCCCAAAGGAATACAGGGCATTGCATCTGGGTCTGGCTTGGGCTACGGAAGTTGTCGGAAAGTTGCCAGTCAATCTCCTTTGGGGCTCTACTCCAGATTTTAGATCTGGATTTACTTCCATAGCCTTTGTCGTGTTTTGGATATGACCGAATAGGTAGCGGAAGTTTAAAATCAGTGTTTTCTATCTTGTAGATGAAGTGTCATCCTGTTGAGCTCCACCTACCCGAAGAAGCTAGTTATAGGGCGTCAGTTGTTCGCCGTCGCTTATTCTCCGACTTGAATCTGGACTTAGTTAATGTTAATATATTTGAAATATAGTACTGCAAAAAATGACAGGATGAAGCTAACAAAATAATTCGTTATGAAACTGATAACATTAAACTTCTGATAATGATCAAGAAAGTACTCGAATAAAAACATGAACTTAATTTGATCCAGATGGGCAATGAATTATTTGAGCATTAGAGAGATGTAATAAAATATTAAACAGTCAGATATTGTTAGTTGAATTTAATAAAATTTGATTGAATTCTTGTTGCATATATATATATATATATATATATATATATATATATGTGTGTGTGTGTGTGTGTGTGTGTGTGTGTGTGTGTGTGTGTGTGTGTATATATAAATATATATATGACAAAAATTACACAGAAAATATATTTTTGAAATATCCTGTACCTATCCTGCAGTTTCTATCTATATATCTATCTATGGTTGTTTCTATCTATCTATCTATCTATCTATCTATCTATCTATCTATCTATCTATCTGTTGGGGATTTCGGGATGAAATCCGGTATCAAGTAATAACAAACGCTAAGAATGAATATAGGAAATACATGTATTAACGTAATAATATGGTTCATAATTATTTATCTTAAATTAAGAATAATCGGATACATTAGTTTTTATTAATTAATCGGATACATAAATTTGTTTAATTAATTAATCAGATATATAAATTATTACTTAATTGGATACATATTTTGTATTAATTAATCGGATATATAATTTATTAATTAATCGGATACATAATTTTAATGATTAAATATTTGTCTTTACTTAAAAATGTATGTACCTGTTACTTAATTATTTAAGAGAAACCCTTTTGTAAGCACATCTGAAAAATAATTTTGTTTTCGTGCCCGAAACAGGTAAGGCCTAATTCTGTAAAAGTTCAACATGACACTACAATATTATAAACAGAACCTCCTTTCTAAGTCAATAACAAATCAAAATAATAATGATTTACCAATTAACTTTTAAGTGGGCGGCGGATCTGGGTGGAGATACATTTTACTAATACAAGTCCTACTAATTAATCCATAGCTGTGGGATAAGATTCATACCTTTCCCAAAAGCATTTGCGCGTAAGTGAATATAACGAACCGGACTGGAATTGGAACCCGGCTCTCCGATTTTCATTAGACCACTCGCACATCCAGGCTTACAGTACCTGGTATTCTAAAACGAACACTTATCTAGGTACTGACCAGGCTCGACGTTGCTTAACTTTGGTGATCGTATGAGAACCGGTGTTTTAATGTGATATGGCCGTAAGCCCTTTATATCACCCCACTAGTAAGCTCACAGCATCTGGTATTCACAAACAATAACCCATCTAGGTACTGACTAGGATCGACGTTGCTTAACTTCAGTGATCCTATGAAAACTGGTGTTTCAATGTGATATGGCCGTAAGCCTCAATAAACTCACGAATCACATTTTCACGCGAATTCTTTGAGAAATCTCCTGATGCCTGCGGTTATTAATAATTATTAACTCTCTTTCCTTCTTTTTGATTTTGTACCATCTTATGCAGTGTCTGCTAAAGATAGGCCATATTTTCATAATTTACAGCCTGTCTTCTGACAAATCTGGGTTTTCAAGTCACGTCTGATATTAGTTCATAGCGATTCCAGCTATGCACCGCTGTTGTTTCTATCCATGGCTTTGTATTTCCAGATGGATGAGGAGGTCACACGAAGATTGTGTTATCTTTGCAATCAAACAACACAGCATCATTGCTTCTACCCATTGCCTTGTTTTTGCTACCATTTGGTTTTTACTATTTCTGGCAATTCTAAGAATTTCGCATTAAAGAACACAGATAATGAAATACACAATTTAAACCCATTAGATTATTAATAATGATTACTCAGATTATTAATAATGATTACTCAGATTATTAATAATGATTACTCAGTTTGATTCTCACTTATTGCTGGATAATTGTGGCCTTGTATTGAAATAAGCTAAACTGAGAAAAAGAAGTTGTAACGGCAACTACGTTGACCATTCAGGACATTACTATTGAGTGGAGAATTCAACTTCACACTTGTAGTGTAGCATTGCGTCAAACTAAGTTAAAATTACCTTAATGCCACCTCACCGTAGGACAGAACTTAGTTTGGTCAACAAAGCCACACAGTGAGGCCCATGTCTGTTAGTAACCATGCTAACGTCGATTAATAAAAATTGTTGATTGATTGATACCTTTTTACGGTTTATCAACCCATTGCAGGTTATTTAAAGGCAGTGAATATTTTCAAAATTGTAAGAATATTTTCTGGGGGATAATAATGGATTAGCGATACTAATTAATATGTAGCTTGTAGGGAGAAGAGGAGGACTCATACCTTTCTCAAGTGTAATGATGCGTAAGTATATGTAACGAACCTAAAAGATATTGGAACTCGACTCTCTGATTAACTATTCCCAGCCATTATCCATTACACCAGCCGCACATCAAAGCTTATAGCACCCGGTATTCCCAAGTGGTTACTCATCTAGGAACTATGCTTCATATCAGTGCTCTGCATCAGGGTTAGAGCATATGTAAATATAAAAGTTGACATTTGAACACAATTTTCAGACCCGAAGATTGCGTTCAAGTCTAAACTTGACTGTCTTCACTCGGTATTGACCTCTGTCCAAATTCATATTCAGGGTGTACCAAAGTTTGTAAAAGTATTTTGGATAGTATATTGGATTATACATTTAACAGTATCTACCTTAAACTTTAAACTTAACTAAAAAAAAAAAAAATGAAGGCTGCGATGGATAAATTACGCAAAAATGAAAATAACACTGATATATTTACCAAAATAATCACACAAATATAACTTAAAACACTGAAAAGTAAATAAAATTGCTTCAACCTCAGCCTACAGATGATTTAGGAATCTCTTGCAACTCTTCTAGATGGTCTCCTTGTTTAAGTTGGTGAATGCTGTCATAATCCTTGTCGTCAGTTCATTACAAGGCATTTTTTGGGGTTCTTGCTCAACTGTGCCCAGATAATAATCAAAGATACTTTTAATAGATACTCTGATCCTAGGTAGAAGTACCGATCCATATGAAAAATAATTTTGTCATTTTTAATGGGTACCATGCTAGCATTTTATAATACTGTTGTGGTAGGATCCACCTAATCTGCATAGGTGACTACCAACTATATAAATAGTGGTTGGTACCGGAAGACGAGAGGAGGAATCACGAGATCCAACTAGAGACTCTGATCGACTGCGACTAGTCAACACATTCTCCAGGAACGTCTTCCCAGAAATATACAGAAATACTATATGTACTTATTGTGTACACTTTCTTGTTATAATACATTCTTGTTCTAAGTACATTTTGCGTTGCATTATTATTCCATGCATTAGGCGAGATTCAACATTGAGTCAAGACTCAACAAATACAATTAAAAAAGATCTTGAAATTTGAAAAATAATGATTTTGAAAAGTACATACAAATTAAAAGAAGGATTTAGAGTAAATATATTTAATAAAATCACCATTGGCTTCAACCACGGCCTCCAGACAACTTCGGAATCTCCGACATGTCTTCTGTACGATCTTCTTGTTTAAGTTGGTGAATGCTGCCACAATCCTTGCTTTCAGTTCATCTTTGGTGTTAAAAGGAGTTTTGGTGGTCTCTCACTCAACTGAGACCCATAGATAATAATCAAGGGGGTTGAAGTCTGGGGAGTTGGGTGGCTACATCTAAGTGATGATGTGATCAAAGAAATTGTCTGACAGCCATGACAGGTTTCTCCTGCTTGTTTTAAGGTATGCGATATTTATGTGTTAAAGTGCTCAATATCAGGAACAGAGCGAATGTAAACAAAAGTGACGAGTGCGTACAAGCATAAAACAGACCGTTGCTGGTGAGTGCTGACTTCAACTTTATATATATATATATATATATATATATATATATATATATATATATATATATATAATGAAATGGACAAAGTCCGGCAATTATTTAAAGACATTTTTATGTTTATACATTCTTTTTTATAGATACAAGTATTTAAGTAAATGCTCTGTTTTATAATAAACAGAGCATTTACCTAAATATTTATATCTATAAAAAAGAATGTTTAAACATAAAAATGTCTTAATATATATATATACAGGGCTGTTCGATAAAAGTGACTCACCTGATTTTTTTTTTACTAAATGTTTTCTTCTCCGATGAAACGAAATTTGAGCTAAATTCAAAGGATAAGCGATCTAAAACCCGAGGAAGAAGCTTTGAAAACTCTTTGAATTTAGCAGTAAGTACTGCCAAGCATCCGTTCAGTATAATGTTCTGGGGATGCTTTTCTTTTTATGGAACTGGTTTCTTAAAACCTATTGAAAAGACCCTCAGGAGCCAGCAGTACAAGAGAATTTTAGTCTTGTCTGCTCCTTTCTGCTGAAAGGGTGCAAATCAACCCCGCCAAGCTCATTTTTATACAGGATAATGCTCTCTGTCACAAATCAAAATTGATGAAGGAATACTTTGATGAGAATCAGGTGAGTGTTATGACATGGCCGCCTCAATCTCCTGACCTCAACCCCATAGAAAACTTATGGAGCATTATAAATCACAGGTTCTCGAGAAACCAGTTGAGTAACAAAGAGGATTTGATTGTGAATTTCATATCCGAATGGAATTCAATGCTTGGAGATGAGATTTGCCAGAACCTAATCAAGTCAATGCCAAAAAGGGTTGAAAAGGTTATTCAAAATAAAGGAGGACCCATAGATCATTAAATATTTCGAACTATATTACCTATTATAAATAAATTATACCTCTATTATTCTTTATTTAAAGATGTTCGGTTATGTTTCTATTGATTACCAGTTGCAGAAAATAAGTGAGTCACTTTCTTTGCACAGAGTTTTTCCCTAAATCTCATTTATATCCCAAATTATAATTATCAATTAATCAAAGCGAAAAAATTTTTAAGTAAAAAAAATCAGGTGAGTCACTTTTATTGAACAGCACTGTATATATATATATATATATATATATATATATATATATATATATATATATATATATATATATATATATATAGTGAGAGAGAGGGAGAGTGAGAGAGAGAGAAATTGGTAGGTATTCTGAAACAGATCGGTTGATATAGAAAAGAAGAAAAATCAGGTAGAAAGGCTGGAATGGCTAGAGAGATTGATATAAAAAAAATATTAAGCTTAGCCGTGAACGACGCAGAGCAAAAGAGTCATCCAATGCGCTTATGTGAATGGCTAGCAGAACATAGACAGGGATCAGGTGATATCGTGGTAAACATTGCTTAGAGCTACAAGGATTAGCGATTTCGTATTAGAGAATCCTGGTCATCCACATCCAGAAGGACCACAGGACATATGTCTTCAATTTTAGCTAACCAAAGTATGTTCCGAAATACTTTGTAAATCTCGTATAATGTAAAGTGAATAATATTCTTTTTAAAATAAATCACGAATTGGTTGTAGCTGAAGCAAACTGTTATAGCGACATTTGCTTAGCATTCTATATGATTTCTAGGCCAATATTTTCATATTTATTTTTTTCAAATACCGCTCCTCTCACAGTGACTACCGCATCAATATCATCCCCACAAACTGTCACCTCTCTAATTAGAGTTCACCACCGTCATTGCCCCCAATATTGTAAATATTGTAATTATTATTTCAATCTTACTAGGAATTATCATATCTTTCTTAGCATGTATCCCCACTTATCTCAACATTGACACCAATATTTTAATTATTATTTCAATATTACCTTTACTATTAATTTATCTATTTATATTGCAATTATCATCTTTCTTACCATTTGACCACCTGTCAATCTGAACTTTGCAACCATTATTCCTTTCCCACTATTGCACCAACGCAATTACCAATTCCGTATTAGTCTACAATTTTACTCCCCGCCCCAGCAAATTTATACCATCGCATAAATACCAATAAGTATTATAAATTAGAATTTCTACCATTTACATAAGCGCAAGCGCCCAAAGAAGCAAATAACGGACATTAAAAATAATAACAAAACAGGATTAAAAAATTAAAAGATGACAACAAATATACCTACTAGAGCAGACCCCATTTTAAGTAAGGAAAAAAAAAGAAAAAAAAGAAAAGAAAACCAAACCCAGACACATAGAAGGTGCGTGAACGGGTGTGCATACGTATATGTGGGTGCGAGAAAACATTATTCCGCTAACAAAATAGACGCTCGATCTATAATTTGACACCGCCAATTGGAAAAAAATCGCTACACAATTCCAAGATTGAATACAGCGACCAGTTGCGTATTTATGCACGCAACGATGCATAGATGCTCATATAATCCCTGTCCCACACAGTTCATATATGTTTATGTTCGTGAGTGCTATGAATGTGCGTATATGTGTGTCTGTCTAGGTATAAGTGGTATTTTTTCCTCCTACTATCATAAAATACCGATATACCCAAACATAACTAAATGAAATATTTCAAAATTAGTCGGTTTGTCTGACGATCGCAAACTCACACCAATCCAACTAAATATGTTAGCTCTATCACTGATATTGAGCGCTTTCCAGTAAGTACCGCGCATATAATATATATAAATAACATATTTAAAAATTGCACACACACACACACACACACACACACACACACACACACACACACACACACACACACGCACACACACACACACAGGTTGAGCTGGTGTGTTTGTTTAAAATAAATATGCTAAAATTCACCTTCCTCTCCACTGTGCGCCAGTAGCCTAGGGGTAGATTCTCCGACTAATGCCAGATCAGCCGGGTTTCGATCCCGGCTTGATGCAATCGGGCACAGTGATTAGGTATGATACTGCGCAACAGTCTGTCTGTGGATGACAATATATATATATATATATATATATATATATATATATATATATATATATATATATATATATAAAAGGCAGGATATGTGTGTGTGTGTGTGTGTGTGTGTGTGTGTGTGTGTCTAACGTATGCACGGCCGCAATTTTCGACGGATTTGCACCAAAATTTACATGCACATGCTCCAAGTTAGCGGGAAGGCCAATTTCCCAACTCCCATCGATAGTAGAAATAATCGATTTTTTCATGCTTCTACGGCAGTTTTCATGTAGTTTGCGGCCATTTTCTACTGGCCAGAGTGAGAGCCTATAGCTGGCTGCCACGAATAGGCAGGAAGATTCTATTGGCCAGCGCGAGAGCCAACAGCTGACTGACACGAATGTTAACTAGCATGCTAGCATGCAAAAAAATCGATAGCTGTATTCGTCGCAAGTGGGAAATATTTAAATCTGCATGCCACTTTACTCCAATTGGCTCATTCGCTTGCTTAAACTCAACGTTGATTCTGATTCCGCAGAACTGGGTTGGGTGTGAAAAAGTATTTGTTATTAACATTCTTTTTTCATTCGGTTTTTCCAGTTACGAGTGATTTTTTAAAGCTGATCGTTTTGTGTTCATTTTGTTTAGTTCTTTTTTCGTAACAGATTTTATGTTTAGTATAGAGCTTAGAAAAAATTCGCAGTGTGAGATAGGCAAGAAGTAAGGCATGTAGCAACATCAACACAGCAAAGGGCACTCCTTTAAAGGCAAGGAAGGGCAAAAATATTTTAAGTCAAGTGATAGCGATTGCTGTATGAGTCGTACGATTTTTGAATCAAGCACGGGCAACGCCGGGCCATGCTGCTAGTATATATATATATATATATATATATATATATATATATATATATATATATATATATATATAAAAGAACAGATGGAGTTAAATACCGCTGTTTGTAACATTTAATTTTAAAAAAAAGTGATCAATACAAAGTAGAGAAATGTATTATTTTTATTTTTTTGTTCTTATCTCTTATAATAATAATAATATATATATATATATGCAAAAGGTTGATACGTCATGAAAAAGACAAATCAGTCATTGCTGTAGTTTTATTTAATATTATGCGCTATTCCAAAGACCGTTAAGAGCAGAATGGAAGACCTGGAGAATCGCTTAAAGTTTAAGATCACCAAAATTAGGAGAGAAATTGAATCATTGTGTATACGGAGAAATGAACTGTCACTTGGTCATTAGAAATGTACTGTCACTTGGTCATTAGAAATGTACTGTCACTTGGTCATTAGAAATGTACTGTCACTTGGTCATTAGAAATGTACTGTCACTTAGTCGTTAGAAATGTACTGTCACTTAGTCGTTAGAAATGTACTGTCACTTGGTCGTTGGCGACAACGACTGTTGGGATAACGCAGATTAATAATAATAATAATAATAATAATATGATGATGATGATGATAATTAAATGTAATACGGTGCCGCTACAGTAAGTACCTGACTCCTCCTGCTATCCTCTACCTTTACAATTATTCTTGCCAGAATCTATCTGATATATATATATATATATATATATATATATATATATATATATGATGAAAAATATGGAAAAGACAAAGCAAAATCCGAATATGCAAGTTTACTGTTGTAATTTTGTTTAACTGTCTTTTCCATATTTTTCATCATACCGTCGGATCTACATCCACATATTTGCTTACACACACACACACACACACACACACATATATATATATATATATATATAGACAGCCTATTGCGTTGTATTATAGCTCATCAGTGCGGCTAGACACCTGATTGCTTCAAGCCGGAATCGAAACCCGGATGATCTGGCCTTAGTCGGAGAATCTACCCCTAAGCTGTCTATATCTATAGATCGTATATCTTCAATACTGAGTACTTTTACGACATATACGTAGTAAATTTTGAACAATATGTTCTATACAGCATTTGACAATTATGGACTGATAATCACTTGGGGCATGACTCATGCATGAGTTTTTTTATTTCTATATCTGCACATAAACACACACACACACACACACACACACACACACACACACACACACACACACACACACACACACACACACGCGCACGCGCCTGTGTGTGTGTAATTCTACCATTCGCTCTTGCTTTGAACATTGCTACCACATCTTGTCTGGTACTCCTGTACATATTTAGAGATTCTTGATAAAATCTATAGAAGAATCTGCAATGTTATTGGTCCTGACTTGGCATCTCGGCTTCAGTCATTTCCGTACCGCCGTCGCTTCCCTGTGCCTTTTCTAGAAATACTTTCATGGTAATTGTTCTGATGAACTTTCCGCTATGGTACCTAAACTTTATGAATGTAAGCGCAGTACTAGATTGGCGGCTAGGTCTCATCATTTTCAGTTGAAATGGCTAGATGCAACCGTAAGTTCTACGCTGATAGTTTCTTCTATCGCACTACTCGCTTGTGGAACTCTCTTTCGACTTCTTGCTTTCCAGTTTACCTTGATCATCAAAAATGTAAACGCAATGTCTATCGTTATTTTTTCTCTTCTCCATTCCTGTTCTTTTATGATTCTCTCTCTTTAATAGTATTTTTCACTTCACTTCTATCACGCTGCAACCCATTGTATCTTAGTGGCTTTATTGCCAAACTTGTTGTTGAAAGGATTAGAGAAAAGGACCTAAATCAGGCCAAAAATGGAGTAAAGCTGCCATATATGGGCGGGTGCTGTCCAGTTTTCACTTCTCAGTTTCGATAGAATTGTTTTCATTATTCGTAATAGGATATGTTTTATACGCGTTGAGCCGCATAAGGAAGAGGAAGCTGAAGTGCTGTAGACTCTTAAGTAGATCCTGAAGCCTCTCCAAGACCATCTTACAAGGAACGGTACAAGAAGGGGACGCCAAAAGAAAGAGATGGCCGGACAACGTCATCGAATGGACCGGTAAAGGTTTTGCCCACATCCAGGCGCTGGCCGTTGAACTGGTGAAGTGAGGACTTACAACTCTGGTGGGTCATGTGACAAGATGGTTTATACACCGAAAAATAAATACCGAGTTTTTCAGCCAGATTTAATACTCTTTATCTTTCATTAAAATCACTAAAAAAGTATTCATTAACATCTATAATATTCGGTAAGTCAGCTGTCATTCGCTTCGTTGCATGTGCACACTGTGTACGTGTAAGCTAATGTTTAAGGATGAAATCACTGAGCGGAATTTATTCTAAGTTAAACAGAATCATTGAAACAATCTCTGGGCATTGTTTTTATAGGTGGATAGAAAATTACTAAAAGAATTTCATCTGGAATGGAGTAGAAAGACTCCATATTGCTTGTGTGCGCGTGTGTGCGTATGCGTTTGTCTCTGTGTGTTTGTGTGCGTGTGTCTTTGTGTGCGCGTATGTACGTGGGATTTTGCTCGCTTGTGTGTGTTTGCATATGTTTACAATCAAAATTTTCCTTTTCTCACAGTTGCCCAAATATATGCACGCAAATATTCATAAATCTAATTATATATTCTCATATTACTTATGGGTGCATTAATATATGCAAAGCTAATCTAAAAAAGCCTGTTAACACACACACACATACACGCACACACACACACACACACACACACACACACATATATATATATATAGAGAGAGAGATAGAGTGAGAAGGAGAGAGTGAGAGAGAGAGAGAGAAGGTGCGATGGGTAAATTGTCGCCGTATTATTTTTTTAATTTCGCGCATGCACGTTGCACATGTTATTGATTTTGTCGACTATACAGTGTATTAGTGAAGTTGGGAAAAAGTGCACCACGACGCAATTCACTCCGCCAGAAATTTGGAAACGGCATTCTGCACTGCTTGGCATTTGCACCGGAAGCTCCAATACAAACATTTCAGAGTGTTTGGGTGTCAATATGAGAACAGTGCAGCGGGTTCGGAAAGAGTTGGATGAGTTTAATGGTGATTACGAAGGCTCGGAAGCTCGGAAAACTCACTCTAATCGTTCTGATAAGAAAAGAACTCCCGAATTTGTTGGTGAAATCCAGGCCATGATTGGTAACAATCCCTCCAAGTTAATCAACTCCATAGACAGGAACACAGGAGTGTCTGAGTTTCTTATCAGGCCGGTAGTGCATGAAGACATTCGGTATTTCTCTATGCAAGACGAGAAAAGGCCAATATTTATCCCAAGCCCTGAAGGTCAAAAGGAAAGACCGCGCTACGAAGCTTTTCGAACCAACCCAAGCATCCTCTCCAACCGAACATGCTTTGGTTTTTCTCAGACGAGAAAAAATTCTGCCAGGATAAGATGGTGAACACATGAAACAAGTGTTGGCTTGCTGTGTCCCCCAAGGATGTACTGAGAGTGATGAAAACCAAATATCCAGTCAACATCATGGCGTTTTGTGTGATCCCTACTGATGACAACATTATGCCTTCATTAATCTTCCCACAGGGCCTCTGACTCAACAGGGAAGCCGATATCAAGTGCCTTGAGGAAGTGGCGCTGCCCTGGGTCAAGAGGATGTATGCTGGAAGACCTTATGTCTGGTAAGAGGACTCTGCACTATGCCACACAAGGAGAACACAGTTATGGCTGTCAGACAATTTCTGCGGCTACATCTTCACATATCTGGCTACCTACCAGACTGCAACCAACCTTGATTATTATGTGTGGGGCGCAGTTGAGTGAGAGACCAACAAAACTCCTTGTAACATTGATCTGAAGGTAAGGATTATGGCAGGATTCACCAATTTAAATAAGAAGACCGTCTACAAGAATTGCAGTAGGTTCCGAAGTTGTCTGGAGGTCGTGGTTGAAGCCAATGATGATTTAATTGAATACATTTAGTCTTTAGTATTTCAAGATATACGTCAGTTTGGTAAATATATTTGTTAAAATGAGATCATTTTCATTTTTACGTAATTTAGACGACAATTTATCAATCGCACTATCTATCTATCTATCTATCTATTGGCGTTTGTTTACATTTGTAAACACAATATGCTAGATGTAGGCGTTTTCTCTGTCGAGTGAAGGTAGATCAGTGGTAGAGACTGACAACAAATCGTGTTGGGTTTCGATCCGGCCTTGAGGCAATAGGACGTCTAGTCGCACTGAGGAGCTGTGATAGAGCTCAACAGTACTGTGACTGTCTGCGAATTATATATATATATATATATATATATATATATATATACTAACCTATAATCATTTTGACTTATTCAGGAATCCATATATATATATATATATATATATATATTACAACCGAAAGACGGCAGAATAGTAAACAGACGTGAACGTTTTTAATATAATACACAAACACCCCCATCTTTCCCCCCCCCCTCTCTCTCTCTCTCTCTCTCTCTCTCTATATATATATATATATATATATATATATATATATATTTGTAATGTATTCTCTGTATTAGTTGTGGAAAGGTAGACATATTTGAATCATCGAATACGGCCAGTACCTTGTATTTATCGCATTAAATATTAAATGCGATGAATATCACATTAAACTAATTGGGGAATAATAAATTAACAATTTATCTAGATACAAGTCCTACAAAATGGCTACTATTAACATCACCATATATGTCCCTTATAGCTTGATGGGGGAAATGGATTCTTAACTTTCCGAAATCTATTTGCGCGTAAGTGAATGTAACAAGACCGACTGGATTCGAACTCGGCACTCCGATTTCTCATTTCAAGCCGATAGAGGAAGTAGGAGGTGAAAATTACGAGGATTTGGAGGATAGATATAGATTGGCCTTTGACTAGAAGAGGCTAAAATGAATGACAAAGGATTTCTGTTAAGTTTTTTTTTATTGTGTTTTCCTTGTATGCGAACAAGAGATTACTTTTTGGGACTCACAATATAGATTGTCCTGATGTTTTTGGGTTATCTATTAGCCATTATCAAGAATTCTGATTGGACAAATGTTGTGTTAAGAGGTCTCAAAAGGATAAAATGAACACTTAACATAAGTCCTTTGCCAGTAGTTTTTAATGATATAGTCTAATATATAGAGAGATTGCTACCCAAATACACAATGATGAAATTAACCAATGATTAAATAAGAGGGATTTTATCTGACAGCAAAAAGCCACTTTCTACAACTGAAGATTTTTTGTATGCTGCTTTGTGTGTTACGTCACAACTCAGAAAGCACAAAAGCTCTAAGTCCCATTTAAAAGCTAAAAAATGAATAAGAACTTCTGTAGTTTTTTCTTTGATAGAGATAATAATTATTAACATTTATAATGACCAGAAGATTAGCCGGTAGCTATAGAGAGCAAACGTTTAAACAGTGTTTAGTTTCATTGAATCTAGACATGCAATGTCGTAAGCGAACAGAAAAAGTTAACTAGAAAATATAATCTTTTCCTCCAGTGTGCCTTGGTAGCATACTCCCTAGAGAGTTGGTTACTTTGTACATTAATTATATATATATATATATATATATATATATATATATATATATATAAACTCTGTATTCGATTTCGACGTATGAGAGCCCAAATGTTAAATTTTGAACTAAACAGCTATATTATCTAGACAGATGTTTTGATTACTTTCTGAAATACTGAAAAGCCCTTCTTGATTTTGACTTCAGAGGTTTTCCTTCTACTGGACTGGCTGCCCCCCCCCCCCCACACCACCAAAAATTGGATTGGAAGAATATGGTTTCGAATCATTCACACGAAGTGAACGACATAGAATCGATCCGGAACTTGAATTCGGATCGAGTATTCTAGTTGCTGTGCCGCTAACACACACACACACACACACACACACACACACACACACACAGACGCACGGGCGTACACTTACACACAAACGCACACACACACACACACACACATATATTGACTAGGGTTAACATGTGCAATCAACCAACCTCTACACACACACACACACACCCATACACACACAGGCGCGCGCCTACCCCCCGACACACTTCTACACACCTAAATACACACCCACATGCCTAAACACACACACACACACATATATATCAACAAGGGTTAACATATGAAATCAACCAACTTGTTCACACACACACACACGTATATTTACAATGGAGATTGATTGTACATGTTAACCCTTTTTTAGTTATTGAAAGTTGAATGTTTTTATAGTGCACCCAGTAAGGATCGAACTCAGTTATAATTGTCTTCCATACTAGCCTCGTTATTAACTCACGCGGTAAAAACTCATGTGTGCGTGTGCGTGTGCGTGAGAGTGCGCATGCGTGTGTATGTATGCGTATATTTATCTTTATAAACGATATGCATGCGCGCGTGTGTGCCTGTGTGCGAATATATATCTGAGTGTACAAAAATATAAACAGTGTTTGATTCGAGATGGTAAGTAATTCTGTGTTAGCCAATTTAAGAAATTCCTGCATTCAGTTAACCGCCCCCCCCCGCGTTATCGGCAATTACGCAACATGATATGCACAAAAATGATTGCATTGTAAAAACTGATAGAAAAAAAATATAAAGAAAGTCTTTTCAGGGAAAACATAAAAAGTAAACAGAACGTAAAAAAATACAGAAATAAAGACTAAATATCAAACAAGTGACATACAACATCGTAACAAGGGCAGCTGTTTCATGGGAAACAGAAAATACGCTAAATCATTACCCGGTCCCATGTAGCAGTTAGTCTAGGGGATAAAGGAAATATCTTCTACTTACCGATTAGCAGGGACAGGAGTAGAAATGTTGACTTGACCATAACTTCTCTTGAACTGTTTGTTAGGATTACTCGCGAAGATTGACTGTATCTGGTTTGGCTGCGTTGGCTCTCTTATAAGCGAACAGCTGAGGAAGTTTGGCAGATTAATTGCATGTAACAGGAGATTCCACTGTTGATCACGGGGGAAGAGATGAGAGAGAAGGGGTGAAAGAAGAATGGGGGTAGTAAAGAAGAAGAAGAAGAAGAAGAAGAAGAAGAAGAAAAGAGTGAGAAAAAAGTCGAAAGAAACTAGAAAAAAAAATGAAATGAGAAACTGGAAGATGAGTTTGAAGAGGAAAAGGGAAACGGAGAGAGGAATGCATGGTGAAAAAGAAAACAAGAGATGTTATGTTAGAAGAAGAAGAAAGAAAGAAGAAAGGAGGTGAAGAAGAAGAAGGAGGAGGAGGAGGATTAGGAGGAGGAGAAAGTGGGCAAACGGAAGAGAAATGAAGAAGGAAGAATAGGAAGGAAAATGACGGAAAAATGACGAAGAAACGTAAGAGGAAGAACGAATGAAGGAAAAGAAGGGGGAAGGTAACTATGAGAAGGAGGAAAGAGAAAATGAAGATGAAAAATTAGCTAAGAGGAAGAAAAGAGGAAGGGAGATGAAAGAGAGAGAGAGAGAGAAATGGGGAGAGAGAGGGAGAAATGGGGAGAGAGAAGGAAAAGAAGTAAGAGGAGAACAGAATGGTTGAGGATGAGAAAAAAGAGACGACGAAGAAATAGGGTAGACAAAGAAGGGGAAGAAAGACGAGGAGTGAAAAAGTAGGCAGTTTAGGTGAAGAAAGGGAGAGAGAAGAAGAATAGGATGGGGAGTAAACAAATAAAAAGGAGGAGGAAGAGAAAAGGAGGAAGTGGATGATTAGGCGAAATGAAAGAAAAGAGAAAAAAATAAGAAAAAATGGAGATGAAAGTGAAAAAGAGGAACTGATAAAGGAAAACAGAGAAACAGGAAAGAAAAAAAGCTACGGACTTATTGATGAATCTGTCAAGTACGTACCTATAAGCACATCTCGCCATTGAAGAGCGGTCATCGGTAAGATCGGCGTGCCGAGTTCTAATTCCAGCATATTCCGTTACGTTCATTTTCACACAAATACTCTTGGGAAAAGCATGAACCATTTCGTATCAAAAGTATGGGTTAAATAACAGGTTAGACAGGACACTCTGGCCTTGGTTAGTAAGCAGTCTAACAGAAGGAAAATCTGTTATTACAGAAGCGTAGAAAAGACAACAGGAATCCACTCCACTAGCTTTCCAAAGGAGACGTGTTAATCGACAGAAAAGAAATAAACAGATATCTGTGCTGAGACATGATCACCTACGTTCCAAGGCAACATGACTATTTTTTTTATTTTCTTGTAATTTTCTACGGATTATTCATCAATTTTTGTATAGTTTTTTTTTGTTTCTGGCTTTATAATATAATTCTACTGTTTCTTCACTTTTTTTTATTCAACCTTTTCAGGAGAAGTCAGGTACATTCTAGGGCAGTTGAAGTAACCCACCTAGTTTGCAGGATTGACTGGGCTTTCTCACGTTGGGCGGTAACTAGTCTAAGAAAAGGACAATTGTTACTTCAAAACCGTAGAGAAGGCAACGAGAAACCTATCCAGTATCTTTCCAAACAAGTAATAGTAATTTACAGATAATAAAGAAATGGGGACTTGTGGAGAGCCATGATCAGCCCCATCGTGTAGTGATGTGACATAAAAAAGACGAAGAAAAACATTTTTGTTGGTTGCAAATAAGAGGAAATAATATGCACATATATTCAAAGGTCTTCTTTTAGATTCTTTTCGGTAATAAACCATATCAGATAATAATAATATCATATAATAATAATATCATATAATAATAATATCATATAATAATAAGCCTTATTATATGACATATAAAGCTGGTTGAAATATGAAAGAAATTCCCTGTGCCACCTACTTTAATAAGATTATTGACATAATATACTCACAAACCATTGTTAGTAAATTCACTGACTTTATACATATACCGTTTATAAGTAGCAAACGGATAAAATGATTGCTTGACGTATTAATTTTTGATTAGTGTCTTTTCGTCTTATTTCATTTGATTTCTATCGCAACTCAGAGATTGGTAAGCAAACTGAAATCGAATATAAAGAATCAACCACTGCTGGGACTCGAGCACAGATACCATTACATCGATGGTCTATATTCGCTTAGAAGAGAGAGCAGCTACTTTGCCGATTAACGTACAAACGTCCTTCGGCTAAACGCGTTCAAATCCCGCCATAAAGATAACCACACTATACGTATACATATAATATGTATTTGCATAATATAATAAGAAGCAAAAATTGCTGAAGCTGCAAAAAGTTGCAAATGAAAAGTTAAAAAAATGAAAGGCTGTAGGGAATATTATCAAAGGAGACTTTTGGAAAAAGTATAAATTGCCATAAATATTGGTAGATCACAGTAGATTGGGGATGTTGTTTTGTCTTTCCAGTTAAAATCAAATTCTATTCTTTGCGTTCTGTTATTGGCATCTGTATAGTTAATAATAATAATATTAATAATAATAATAAGCTGAAACTGAAGCTTTTATTCTTGCTGCACAGGACCAATGCTTGCTAACAAGAAATTACCAAGAACACATACTGAAAAATTGTGTTAGTCCAAAATGCAGATTCTGTTATGAATATCCCAAAACAATTGACCATCTTGTATCAGGTTGCGCGGTATTGGCACCTACTCAATATAAAACACGGCACGACAGAGTGGGCCAATAGTTGCACTGGAAAATCTGCAACAATTACAGAAAAGGAAACTGCAAGATATTGATATGCACATCACCCAGACCCGTTTACGGAGATAGGGCCTGTAACAATTTTGTTGGACTTTACAATACACACAGAACAATCAAAGCTAATCGCCCTGAAATCGTGATTAGAGACCCAAAGACAAAATGTGCCTCCTTATTGACATGGAAATCCCTGAAAACTGTAATGTATCTTTGAAGATCTTCAAAAAGCAATCAAAATACAAGGACCTTGAAATCGAAATCTCAAAAATGTGGCACCTGAGGACATTAACAATTCCTGTTGTAGTTGGAGCACTCGGATTGGTTGGAAAAGATTCAAATAGACTCATTGAAGGAATCCCTAGTAGCCCATACCTTAAAGATAGAAAGAAAAAGTACTTACAAGTAAATCCCATACCTGACAAAAGGGCTTTATGTAAATTATGTACGATTGTTTTTCAAAACTGCTCCGTGAAAAATGCCATAATGCCATTTCTGACCTTAGGTCTGTGGTCGGGACCCGGAAAGAAATGAGTATACACCAGAGACCAAATGAAATAAAACAATAATAATAATTGTGGAGCATCATAGCTGCTGTCAAGAGGGTTGGAGACCATGGCCGGGTGTCGAGAGAGTTGCTTTCTAAAGTTTGAAAAATGAGCCAGCCAAGACAAGTTGGAAGTCACATCTAGATTTTTAGGAAGACCTTCAATCAGAGACCAGAGACTGTCCGAGCGGACAGGATTACCCCACTCGAAGGTATTTCTAACTGGAATCTACCTGTAATGTTATGTACTGCTTTTATCATGACTTGTCCCCATATCGCGCACATTTGGCTGTGACGTATGTGTCTGGTATACCCTTATCAAACTTGGTGTCTTGATGGCTATATTGAGTTTCGTATATTTGGTGTCATTTTATAGGGTACTGCTGTCAATAATAATAATAATAATAATAATAATAATAATAGCAGTCCCTGCAGATTCGAAAAACTGTCAAAATACGAGAACCTTGAAATAGAAATCTCAAAAATGTGGCACATGGGAAAATCAGTTGGAGCCCTTGGACTGGTTGGAAAAGATTCCAGTAGGCTGATTGAAGGGATCCCTGGAAGTCCATGCCTCAAAGAGATACAAAAAATTGTTCTGACAAGTACAGCCCAAATTTTACGAAGGGCTTTATCTATGTAATTATTTTTTATTTTTTATTTTTTGCAGTGGAAAGTGTCATGATACCATTTCTAACCTTAGGTCCCTGGGCAGGACCTGGAAAGAAATGTGTAACCGCCAGATATCAAAGGAAATAAAAATAATAATAATTATGATAGAAGTAATAATAAATCTTTCAGTGTAATGAATCCAAAAACTTTCTAAGTTAATCTTTATTTACCTCTGATCTTAGGTGAAAGACTTGGTAATGGTAATGATAATATTAGCCGTTTCCTTATAAGGAAACATTCGGAAATCATTGGCCGAGCAGCCAGTGCTGCTGTCGGTTGAAATTTATAAAATCTTTCTTTTAAAACAGTTTTTATTAGAAAAATAAATTCCTTAAGTCCAG
>OZ038485.1:113707285-113709785 GCA_964036315.1 Acanthosepion esculentum | reverse complement strand
GATCAGACCTCATATATAATAGCATCTTGTTGGAATAATAAAACTGAAGTTGATTCTAGTCTGGGGATATTAGATTCTGAATTGCCACAAACCAGTGCATTTATTCATATATCAAAATGCATCAGCCATAGAAGAACTTTGTATCATATTTCTATTGTTTGACAGTTTTTGGAGAAACCATTGCAACATTTGGTATCTGTTCCTTAGAGACAGCCATTGGCATTTTCTTTTTCCATCGAAATTTTTTTTTTATTGTTTACTCCATGAGATTTTACAACAGTTGTAACCAGTGACTTTCAGTGGGCTGTCCTCGGCATTTTATTTTACCTTGTATTCACGGGTTTTTATACCTGTAATAACAGGTGGGGGATATACAGGTAGTGTATCTGTTATCAGCAGAAAAGTGAAAGCACTGAGGCAAGTTCAAAATCCAGCTTAATCTGTTGCATTCACTTTCACACTAATACCCCGAGGAATGGATTATTTTTTTACTAAACCTAAAATTACTACTGGATTCTTTATAAACTCGCAATTAATATGAGATATTTTAGAAACCAATAATTAATAGCAGATTTTAATTTTCATAATTAATATTGGATTTTACGGCAGGCGTTAATGGATTCAGTAATTCTACTCGTGATATAATGAAGTACATAAACATTTGTTACTGAAATCTATTTTAGTGTTATTGGCGTACATTTTACTGGTAGGGTAAGTAGAATTGACGGGACGAGTTCAAATTCTGGTCTAGTCAGTTGCATTCAGCGTCGCATTAATTCTCTTACAAAAGGATGAATTCACTATTGGGGTCTTACAGCCACATCACTTTGAAACACCAGTTCCAATCCTATCACCAGAGTTAAGCAATGTTAAGAGGGGTCAGTACTTAGATGGGTGACTACTTGGGAATTCCTGTAAGCTTGGATGTTGTAATGGATAATGACTCAGAATTGTTAGAGGGCCAAGTTCCAACTCCCATTGGGTTCTTTATATTCACTTACAGGCAAATAACCTTGGAAAAAGTATGAATCAATCTCCCCTCCCCAGCTATGGGTTAATTAGTAAAACTTGTATCACTAAACTATTATTATCTCTAAATAATATCTAAATGTATTTTCTGGCTTTAAATAACCTGCAAACGATTGAAAAGCTGTAGAAGTGGAATTGACGAGACGAGTTCAAATTCTGGTTTAGTCGGTTGCATTCAGTGTCGCATTAATTCTCTTACAAAAGGATGAATTCATTATTGGGGGCTTACAGCCACATCACTTTGAAATACCAGTTCACATAATATCACCAGAGTTAAGCAAGGTCAAGATTGGTCAGTACTTAGATGGGTGAACACTTGGAAATACCAGGTCCTGTAAGCTTGGATGTTGTAATGGATAATGGTTCAGAGTTGCATTCAATGTCGCACTAATTCTCTTATAAAACTAATTTTACTGCATTGCATAGAGTGAATTCGTCTAAATGAAGAACAATTATCACGAAAGTATTGATAGAAAAGGTACAGAGAAACTATACCACGGCCGTGAGAAAGTCACTGAAGCCGAGGTGGCAGGTCAGGACCAATAATATTGCCGATTCGTCTTTGAATTTTATCAAGAATCTCTACAACAATATTTAAGACATGGACGAATGGTAGACTTATAGATATGTAAGATAGATTAAAGAGAGAAAAACGGACTTTCTTGTCAGTATACCTGCAATAGATTCAATATAGTTTTTCCACTTCATGACAGAGAATATTATCCTGAAAAGGTGCAATGAGTCTCTCTCCTGGAGGTTAGCATCAGCCATACTGATGGAAGGCATAAAGGGGTCTCTCAGATGATTAATAGAGATCAGTTTTGTTTAACGCTATGGGTTGCACCACAGAGCAGACTGCAGGTTCTTTTTGAGATCAGTCCCCAATTTTACATTATCCATTTGATCAAACTTATCGAGAAAGGAATAAATAGTTTTATCATCAGCATTGATACCAAGTTGGGAGCTAATGCTATCAGGAAGGTCTTTGATGAAAATTAAGAACATACGGCCAAAGACAGAGTCCTGGGAAACGCCTGCATTAGAACGAAAGGGTCTAGAAGAATGGCCGTTCAGGACAACTTTTATTTCGCGGTTTGACTGAATCAATTCAAAAATTCGCCCGGAGACCTCATAACTTTTCAACTCATGAAGAAGACCGATATGCCAAACACTTTTGAACGCTTTCGAAATGTCCAAAGCAACAGCACGAGCTTCACCATTTTTTATCTAAAGCGTGATAGACTTTTTTTCGCAATAATCAATAATACTTGACCTAGAGAAACGAAAGCCATATTGCTTGTCTGAAGAAAGGGCCCGCGATATGAGATGCTTATTGCGTTGATTAGGGCCCCTAGTAGTTTACTTAGAAGAAGCAGAAGACCAATATGTCGATAGTTCGAGTTCTTAAAGAATGGCGCAACAGATGACGATTTCCAACAAGCAGGAAAGCAAGAGGCACTTATACAGTTTA
>OZ038485.1:113554785-113702285 GCA_964036315.1 Acanthosepion esculentum | reverse complement strand
CGGGAACCGGTGTTTCTACGTGCTATGGCCGTAAGCCGTCAAGTTAGTTAAGTAATTAACGATATTTTGTCTATTCAACATAAATGACAGATATTTTTCCTCACAACGCAACGATCTCAAGCACCAGGAGATGGGTGTGGCTGGCATCTAAGAGATGAACATGTTGACCGATAGGTTGACCGGTCAGGAAATCATTAAAACAATAGAGATCGGATCAAGAAAGGAAGTAAAAATGGAAAGCATAAATAGAGTTAGGGAAATAGAGAACGAGGGGTATCATTTGAGAGGAAATATATTTGACAGACGCCTAGACCAGGAAGCTTAAGCAATGCATAGAATGAGGGTTAATGAAATTGGGAGCTGAAAAAAAAATATCCTCATCTTTGTTGTCATATTTATCAAAACGTTTCGGCAGTTGTACGCTCCGGCCTTCTTCAGGTGGTTGGAATGTCGAACTGAACCTTTTATTTCGCTCACTGCGGTAAACTGTTCTAGTTCCACGTGCCATGTCTAATGGATGTCAGTTATCAGTTACCTCCTGTTAATTCCCCTCTCCACGTTCTGCACAGACTTAACCAGGTGTTGAACTCACACTCTTTGGGTCCTATTACTGGATCTAACTAACGCCTTTATCCACTGTGCCATGTGTCCTTGAGGACATCTGTGTATGAATTTCTGGGTATTATAAACCTAATGTCTTCAGTAAACATTTTTTTTACCAGAGCTCATATTGCAATTTTCGTTGTTATTATTGCTTTTCTCTGGCACTCCTTATTATTGGTTCCCATATTGTATTAATTTCTATGCTTGGTCGGCTCAGGAGATTTTTATGGCCTACATATGTGCTGATTCCTTAAGTTTATGGATTTTCCAATGGTGTTCTTTGTCTATGATTTCGACCTGATCCCACAGAGGGCGGTGATTTCCCTTTTCTCTCCATATGTGGTCAGCCACGCCTGATATTTCCACTTCCCCTCGTGTTACAGCTTTCTGGTGTTACTGAAGCCTTACCTTAAGGGGGCGGCCTATCTCCCCTTTATATTTCTTTCCACAGCTGCACGGGACGGCGTACACACAGTCATTAGTCATGTTTTCCTCTATGGGGGGTCTTACTCGAGAGAAATATCTGCGAAATGTCGTCCAGCTTTCGAAGGTTGTCCTGATGTTATGTGGACCTCAGATCCTTTGTATTTTCTCGGATAACCCCTTCACATAAGGGAGACAGACTGTTTTCTGAGTGTTGTTGTCTTCCTCTTGTACCCGCCTATCCCAGTTTATTGTACCCAGGGTAGTTGTGACGTTGTAGGGTACTGCTTATACTGACCAATTCTTTATCTAATGTCTATTGTTCGCCACTTATGACTTTTGCTCGGTGTTGTAAGCAGCGGACGATCTCTTTCTTTACGCTGTATGGATGGTGGGAGTTGAAATTGAGGTACTGTCCGGTGAATGTCGGTTTGCGGTATACGGATGTCTTGAATCCATGCTCTGTTCGAGATATTATGACATCTAGGAATGGGAGTGTGTTGTTACTCTCTTTCTCCATCGTGAACTGTATCGAAGGTCTTATTGAGTTCACATGGTGTGGCCAGAGTATGAAGGTGTCAACTACGTAACCATAGAGTTGGCCTTAGAGATATAGATTCTAATGCCATTTCCACAAAGTATTCCATGTATATATTTGCCATTGCTGGTGATAATGGAGAGCCCATTGCTAAGCCCTCATCCTGTCGATATATGTGTGAACCCATTCCGAAGTGTGTTGTTTATTTTTGAATTTCGAACCCCGAACACATGTCACAGTGTATAAGAGCGTTGGTTGAGTAATCCAAAAAATGACTAGACCCAAAGAGTATAGATCTGGCCACATCTAAAGTTGGATAATTGAGTTAGCAAAGGGAATTAACTATATGATATAAAAAAAAATTAGAACAATTTACCCCTGAGGACTAAATAAAGGGTTCGATTCGAAATTTCAATGTATATCACCAGAAGAATGGCAATAAAGATGAGGACAACAGTCCGAACGATGTAAATATTGAATATAGCTACAATACCTCATCTTATAAATATAAACTAATAATTAAAGAAAAAAACAAAAGGACTTCAAGTCAACTGAGGAAAAAGTAAAGGGAAGTCGTATCTCCCCAACCCCTGCTCGAAAAGAAGAGAAGTATAGAAAAAGAAAAAATTTCAGAGGAAAACAAAGAAAAAACCCCAAAAACCCAAAGAAACCGTTTTTGTGAAGTGGAAAGAGAAGTAGACATTTTTTTCAATAAAGAAAGAAAGAAATAACTAAGTAAATATATAACGAAAAGAAAGTCGCGCATTAGGAAGAAGGCAAAGGAAATAAACTAAGTAGACAAAGAGAAAATGAAAAAAAAAAAGACAATAACAAAAAGAATGTCCTAAATGAAAAGGAATACATTGAGTAAAAAGAAAGAGAAAGAAGAATTTTGTAGACGAAGGAAAGAAATGTCTTTAAAGAAATCAGAATAAAGTGTACTCCAGGAAATAAACAAAGAAGGGAATAGACAAACGAATGAAATAAAGGAAAAAAAACGGAAGACCCTATTCAGCTTAAGGGCTGAAATCAAGAAAAAAAGAAAGGAATTTTCGTCAAAAAACAAAGGGAGAAATAAAAGACTTATATTTTAATTGGGCCCACTTGACACCAAGATTTAATGTCTGATGACGCGCCCTTTCGTTTCTGTCTAGGTCAACTGATCCCTAGTATTTATTCGCAAACTCTTTGGACATGACTTATTTGTTTCTATTCTTGACTGTCTTTGCGTCGAATTATGCATTATATAAATTAAACTTGGAAACAGAATTAAAAGAAATTATCAATAAACATTAGGTTCTCCATGCACGAAATTCGATAACGTCTCTACAGCGTGGAATCGACCAAAGTACATCCGTCGACTAGCGTACAATTTTTACCATCACCAAAACTGCCTCTATCACTACGAAAGTGCATGCGTCCTGGGTATGACGATAAACTACACCCGTGTCCTGGGTAAAACTATAAATTACATCCGGCAGCAAGGCCTCTGATCGGGTGGTTTTGAGGAGCGTGGAACCACATCTTATTTGCTGGTGTTCCCAGGTCCACCCTGACCCGATGTAGTAGCACCTGTTAGGGTCCCAGGTATGGGCAAATAGTTAACACCCAAACTGGAGTCAAAACACTATGAAAGTGTAAAAATAGGTTTTAATACTAGCAATACATTTTTGAAGAAAAAATTATTACCAGCAATACATTATTACCAGCAATACAATCTTGAAAAAAATATTACCGGTAATACATTTTTCGAAAAAAATATTACCAGCAAAACATTTTTGGAAGAAAAAAATATTACCAGCGATACATTTTTGAAGCAAAAAAAATATTACCAGCGATACATTTTTTGAAAAAAATATTACCAGAAATAAAAAATCTCGGCATTAAATAAGCCATTGAGGTTGATAAGCAGTAAAACACAAATCAAACCAAAGTACATAAACATTTGTGTTGACTATTTGGAAAAACAATCTTTTGTAATTGGAAATTTGAATTAACGAAATGTATTATTAGTATTTGTTATTTTCCCGTGGAAATAAATAGGAATCTTTACTTTCAGAGCGTTCCTCGTTTAATCTGTCAAATGTATTTCTATTGTTTTATTTGGTCTGTAATGTATGTAACAGTTTTTGTATGAAAGTTATCTCGCTTGCACGGGCGACATCAAATAACAGTGTTTTTGCTATAACAATGTCAGCATGTTGCAAGATGTACACGAAGACGGGATGTGAAAAGTCCGAGCCGGTGAAAGTGCAAGGAATTACAATAACTGGAAGTATATATTCAAAAACTCAAATCTGAAAACCTCGTAAAATCTTCCGTCGTCTGTTATTGCATTATACAAATAATTTTAATTTCTGTGCTTTCTTTGATTTTGCCGTCCCTAATGTGTAGCTCATAGCTAAGGTCGTCTCTTTTGCTGACGACCATTCATTTTGTCTGGGTATAGTTAATAGTTAATTATTTCTTTTTACTTTAAATAATCAACTTTTGTAACAGTTCCTTCCGTTTCCTTTCTGAGTCTGCTATCAAAACTAATCAGTGGCGTATCAAATGTTTTTTTTAAAGATTTTGTCAGCCGATAATATTAGATTCAATAAAATTATAACATTTCCACTTCATGTCCGCTGATATGAAAGATTATATTGAATCGATTGTTAGTTTTACTGCTAGGAAAGTTGGTTCACTATGTCGTGCAAGATAATTTTTCTTGCCAGAATCTATCTTACATATTTATAAAACTACCATCGTCCGTACACTGAATATTGCTGTCATATCTGGTCTGATGCTTCAGCTATGTATTTAGAGATTAATAAGAATAATTTGTAATGTTATTGTTTCTGACTTGCTATCTCAGCTTCAGTCACTTTCCCAACGCCGTAAACTAGCTTCCCTATGCGTTTTCTATGGATAATTTCGTCGTAAGTGTTCTAATGAACCTTCCTCTATGGTACCCAGACTTTATGAATTTAAGCACAGTATTAGCTTAATGAGTTTACAGTTGAAATGGTTAGATATGAGAACCGTAAGTTCTATGCTAACAGTTTCTTCTCACGCACTTCCCACTTGTGGAAATCTTTTCGGCTTCTTGCTTCCCAGTCAACTTTGACTTCGAAAATTTAAATGCAATGTCAATCGTTACGTTGTCTTCTTAATTCCTATTCTTTTAGTGTTCTTAATAGGGTTTTTCTCATATTCTCTCACACGCAGTACACTCTTGTGTCTTAGTGGATTTATTGTCTTGCATGGGGTGTAATGATTAAATAAAATATGCTGGTAGGCTTTCTAGTTCTGTTAGGATCGTTTCATTCTATAGTTTTTCTTTTTTTCTGTAATTTTTTTACTATAAACATCCCTAAAAATCTCTACACGGGTTTTTATAACTTTTTAGATTGAGTTCCTAAATTTACCGTGCAGTTGCGCCAAAATATGAATAAAGTCACCATTTATGTATTCATTTATTCGAAGCGGGCAAAACAACCCAGCACATTATATTTAAAAGCTGGACACAGTAGAAAACCGCTTTTAATAAAGGCCCCGGAAATATTTGCATTCATCTTATATAGCTAAAATTCTCTTTAGTAAGTGGATAACATTTTTCCGATTCTAAGAGTCGAAGAATCCTACATTTTACAGGAAAAGCTCATTCTTGCTCTAAAATAAAACAGGATCCCCAAATAAAGGGTGTTTCATTAAGACGGATCAAAGTCAGCAGTAAATAAATCAGTGTAATTGGAGAAAATTATTTATTTCTCTATTGGATCATGTTATTTAAGTCATGGCAATTATGTGTGAAAAATAATATCGCCCAAATGTCTGCCAAGGCTTCGGCGGCACACCTCCACTCGATGGTCAAAGTTTTTGATGACGTCTCTGCATAGTTGCTCCTCGATCTGCCCAATATGCCTTATTATGTATGTGTATGTAAAGGGTGTTTTATTAAATAGATTATAAAGTTGTTTCATTAAGACGGATTATATATAAGGGTGTTTCATTAAGACGGATCAAAGTCAGCAGTAAATAAATCAATGTAATTGAAGAAAATTATTTATTTCTCTATTGGATCATGTTATTTAAGTCATGGCAGTTATTTGTAAAAAATAATATCGCCCAAATGTCCGACAAATCTGAAAGAAAAAGAAAAAAATCATTAGACGCTTAAACTTAATTCACATTAAAATCGGTCCAAGTTATTGGAACACCCTTTGTTTTTAGTTCTTTAATAAATCAAATGTGATTTTATAAATGAATTAAGTTGAAATGTTCTGAAAACAATAAAGTACCTATACTCAGGGTCATCCATTGAGCTATTAAAATGATTCAAAATCACTCTTCAAACTTACTTAATGTCAGTAAAAGAATATGTTCCTCTGGAGAGGATAAGACATCATCATCATCATCATCATCATCATCATCATCATTTATTCAGTTAGCACATTTTGTGCCCCGGTAGTCACCACTACCCCCCATCTCTTTCTGACTGATGTTTCCATTACAGGCTCAGCCATCATCATTCCAGTCCACCTCTTAATATCCTCAAACCAAGTCAAGAGCGGGGGTCCTTATGGAAGCCACCTCGTCGCATAACATACCAAAAGAAACGGATCTTCCTTAGTTCCATTTTCTTTCTTAATATCTACCCTGTTCTGAGGGCATCTTGCACCCACTTAATAGTACGTCTTGTTGTTCATGGCACTTTAAGAAATCTGCGTTGTACTCACAAATCATCAACCCGGTGTCTATCCCTCATAGTCAATACCCATGGCTCATATCCGTAGCTGGGGATGGCAAAACAGTGGCTTGTAGTGATTTCAACTTTAGGCTGACGTATTTATTCAGACTATTCCAGATGTTTCCCATTTTTGTCGTAGCCTTCTCTTGATCTCCTGTGTAGACCTGCCCTGGGTGGTGATTTTGGAGCCCAGGTACACAAAGTCCTCCATCTCCTCTATCCCCTCACCATCTCGCAGGAAGTCTGTGAAATCTGTGAACTCTGTGCGGCCGCTATCAATCGCCACTAACTTGGTCTTCTTGGTATCTAGCAGAAGACCTCGCTTGGCACTGAGATCAATTACAGTTTATAATAACATCATCAGGCTATTCTTGTCGGTCGAGAACAGGGTCGTATCGTCAGCAAACCGGATGTTAACAATGTTCTTCCCACCAATCTTGACATAATAAAGTCTGTATAAATATAGACATTTATATTTCTGGCCTTTATTGCACTTATTCACGTCTCAAGTTTTACCTGAAGTATATAGTTTCTTAACCGAATTTCGTTAATTATTCATTCGTTTTCAAAAAAAAAAAAAAAAGATTGAAATAGCAGCAAGAAAGACTGGAATATCTGTCTATATGTCTGAGATGAGGTATTGTAATTATTTACGTTATTCTAATTCTTTTCCTCATCTTTATTGTCATGTTCACGACGTTTCGACCGTTGTACGCTTCGGCCTTCTTCAGGTGATTGGAATTTCGAACTGAACTCTTTATTTCTGCAGTGATGAACAAAAACTTGGAGATTTTGATTTAAAGGGTGATAACTGAGACACCCGGATGAGTCATGGCACGTGGAACTAGAACAATCTACGACAGTGGACGAAATAAAGGATTCAGTTCGAAATTCCAATCTCCTGAAGAAGGCCGGGGCGTACAACGGCCAAAACTTCGTAATGACAATAAAGATGAGGACAACTGTCCGAACAATGTAAATAAAGATTGAAATATTGAAATGTCTCTGGCATATTCAACAAAAAGAAAACACTATGAACGGAGATTTTAATGGACGATGGATTAATTGTGCATCATTATATAGCAGGGCGACTTCAAAGCTCGAATTTAACGATTTCATATAATTTGGTCTGGCTTACGCTGATAGAGAATTATCCAAATATGTCCCCAAAAGAGAATTATGCAAATATGTTCCAAAAAGAGAATTATGCAAATATGTTCAAGAACAATAAAGAAACAAAAATACATTTTATACTAACACTATAAAGGTAAAGACAAAAAAAATAAATAAATACATTTTTTCGCTGCAGCTGAAAGACAAATTCTGACTCAAGCGAAATTAATAATCGCTTCTTGTTGCAAAATTTTCTCTATTTACATTATTTACAGTCGAGCTAATAGCAGCTTTGTAGTTATTGCCACGGTGGAGTAGTGGATAGCGGCTCGGATTGAGGACATCGGCAGAGCCGAGTTTGAATTCCAGTCGAATCCATTACATTAACTTACGTGCTAATACCCCTGGGAAAGCTATGCATCTTCTCCTCCTCCTCCCAGGTATGGCTAAATATCAGGACAGACCGGGTTGCCTTGCTCTACCGCAAAAAGAAATGGCAACCTACTGCGGGAAAAAACCTGCCTCGCCAGTCATGTATTAAAATATACATGATCGCCTAAGCGTGTATCCTGCATGGCGCATAACAGACTGTTATTGTTAAAACGTTTCGGTCGTTGTGCTTTCGATCTTCTTCAGGTGTCATCGTGTGAATTTGGTGGCATAGTGATTGTGAATTCAATTTCTAGCTCGTGTAGTATAGATTATGGCTCAGTGAGAGCAGGGCTAACAATAACTGAGCAGTAAAAGGAGAGAGAGAAAAAAAAAAGAATAAGACAACATATCCCTCGACATGGACAAGAGAGTAAGAAATTTTGCTCCGGTATATAATAACATTCGAAATTTCCTGAAGCTTACCCGGAGCAAAGACACCTGAAGAAGACCGGAGATCACAACGGCTGAAATAATAAAAAAAAAGAGATGAGAACATTAGTTCATGTATAAATTCAATCTGAAATTCTCTGTGATTCAACAAATATTGTAGTTAACTGTTCACTGTAATTACCGTAATTCCCCATGTATAACACGCATTTTTTCTAAAAAAAATAATAAGCAAAATTAGGGGTACGTAAACTAAAAGAAGACAGAATGCATGGGCATCAGTAAAAGGATGAACCCGAAATGCGATTTGCTGGTCAGGAACACTAGAATCAAGCAGACGCGGGAGTTTAAATATCTGGGAAGCGTCTTGACAGATGACGGTAAATGCGACACTGATATCCGGAGGCGTATTGGGATAGCCAAGGACACATTCCAAAAGCTGGGCAGAGTATTGCGAGACAGGAGGATTTCTTTGCTAATAAAGAAAAGGGTACTGAGCTGTTACGTGACATCTGTTCTTCTTTACGGCAGCGAATGTTGGACGATTTCCTCAAAGATGAAGAAGAGACTCGAGGCGATGGAGATGTGGTTCTACAGAAGGATGCTAAGGATATCATAAACCGAGCATGTGAGCAACGAGGATATCTTAGAGAGGTTGCAAACAAGGAGGAGGTTTATACTCAAGATCAGGAAGAGGCAGCTGAAGTTTCTGGGACACATGATGAGGAAGGAGGGCGTGCAGAATCTGATACTCTCGGGTCGAATAGAGGGAAAGAGAGACAAAAGAAAACAACGCATGGCATACTTAGCGGGCTTGAGCAAGTGGATGACAGAACGTGGTCTGGGGGAGATAGCATAGGGAAGGAACTTGTTGAGAGCCGCAAGGGATAGGGGGAAGTGGAGAGCCATGATCGCCTACGTCCCGAAAGGACATGACACATAAAAAGAAGGATTGTGCACAACTACAAAAAATCTTAAAAAAAATGCCGTTTCATATGTCGATTTCAATTGCGAAATGACTACTCACCGCAAACATACGACAATTTGACACTAACATTCGGCGATTGTGACCCCATAAGGATGTCAAATACAATCATATGTACCTAAATTACTTACAAATGGAAAATAAAATAAGAATTATAAAAATAAATTAGAATAATATTCTATATTTAGAAACATTTTAATAAGAGTAGGAAACGCTGGCCATAACGAAATTGGAGAAGTACAATTTATAGGGTTTGATTACCAAACAAAGGATGCATATTATCCATGAGTAAAAGCATTTTCCAACACTTTCAGCACAATTTAGAGTACTGAACTGCTACGTTTTGTAATTTCTTGTTACAATTCCGCCTGGTTTCTTAGGCAGTGCTGTGAAGGCATATTATATATGGGGAATTACGGTAATTTGGGTTTTTTCTTTTGGTTCTACTCTGAGATTTTTAATTTATTTGTCTTCTACTAGACTTTCGCCTCTTTAAACCAGATTGATTTATTTTTATGATAGAATCTCAAGCAGAAGTATTTTGTTTATAACTTCGATTCTTTTTTTGTGGGGTACATTTTTTTTTCATCAAAGATTCCCCCGAGAAACAAAGTCGTATTACTTCCTTTCACTTCTCTAAATGATTAATTATTTTGTTTTACGTGTACAAATTTCGATGATATGAATTTCTGAAATATTGGTTGCCGTCTGAAATAGAGGTAACCTTTTTTATGATTCGATTCATTGTTAAAAACTGCCTTTTAGCAATTATTAATTGGCTTTAATGTGTTCAGAAGAAAAAACAACTAAAATCTAGATAAATAAACATCTAATTCCGATTCATACGCAGATGACACAGTGTCGATAGCAGACATGGAAAAGAAAGTATAAAACCTCCTACAGAAGGTAGCGAAGGAGAGCGAGAAGAAGGGACTAAGCATAAACTACAAGAAGACAGAATGCATGGTTATCAGTAAAAGGATGACTCCAAAATGCGATTTGCAGGTCGGGGACACTAAAATCAAGCAGGTGCGGAAATTTAAATATCTGAGAAGTCTTCTGACAGAGGACGGTAAGTGCGACGCTGAGATCCAAAAACGTATTGGGATGGCCAAAGAAGCATTCCAAAAGCTAGACAGAGTATTACGAGACAGAAAGATTTCATTGGCAACAAAGAAAAGAGTACTGAACTGCCACGTTTTGTAATTTCCTTTCCGTGTCTGCTATCGGCCCTGTGTCATCTGCGTATCTTAAGATTGTGGCCGTCAATGATGTATCCCGGTAGGATTTTCAGTTCCCTCAGAATTGCCTCTCTGCATAGATTGAATAAGTCCGGTGAGAGGACTCATCCTTGCCTTACGCCCTTTTCTATTTTTGTACATTTGCTGAACTCATTCTCTATCCGCATGAAGGCCGCTTCCTGCCAGTATAGGTTCTTGATTATTCTAACATCTTTTCCAAATATATCAATGTTGCTGAGTAGTTTCAACAGATCTTTGTGGCATACTTTGTCGAACGCCTTTGCATAGGCTATAAAACATCTTTGCACATCCTTTTGCATTAGTATTGCTCATTCTGATAACATTCTAAGCATTGTTCCGCACTGTTCTTGTCCTAACTTGGCCTGATTCTGCTGCGCGCTGTCTTCATCAGAATACGGATGATGAGTTTTGTCATTAGGCTAATTGTTCGGTGGAGTTCATATTTGCTTGCGTCTGGTTTCTTAGACAATGCTGTGGAAATAGATCTGCTGAGATCTTGCGGTATATCACCATATATTTCATTTATTATTTCAGTAATCTTGTCTATGCCAAAATCATCTAAGGCTGTCAGTATTTCTGTTACAATTCCGTCTGGCCCTGCCACCTCGTTTCTGTTTAATTTCGCCAGTGCAGCTTCTATTTTGGTTTTCAGAATTTCCACTCCGTCTGTAGTTCTGTATATTGTTGGTCGTCGAAGAGTTCTCCAATATATTCGTTCCAGAGGAATTTTCCCCTTCTCTAATATGAGCGTTCCGTCATTTGATTTTATGCAGCCTGTTGACGAGCATGTCTTCTGTCCTGTTAGTTCGCTTATTTGTCTATGCATATCTCCTTTGTTTGTAGTACCCAATCTCTCTATTTCTGCACATTTTTTTAGCTACTCTTCTTTAGCCTGCCTACATTTGGCCCTTATTTCATTGTATAGTTTTTCTGTATTCCGCTCCGTAACTTGGCAGAGTTTTTTGTCTCCTTTTTCATCATGTCGAGAATCTCATCAGTCCTCCATTCATTCTTTTCTTTTTCGTCCATTCTCCTTTGGGATCGTTTGCTGATATCACTAAAGCTTCTCTTAATGCGTCCCATTTCGAGTTTCCATTTTCATTGTGTCCCTCGTATCTTCTTTTCACACTCTCCATATATTTTTCTTTCGGGTTCGGGTTGCTCAGAAGATTGTTTGATTGCAATTTGGGTGCTGCGTTAGGTTTCTTTAGTTTCAGTAGTTTCATTTTTAGTTTGCACATAACAGGGCGATGATCGCCTCCGCAGTCAGCACTTGGGTAGGTTTTGCAGTGAACCATTGCATTCCTGAATCTTTTTCTTGATAGTTATGTAGTCAATTTGGTTTTTAGCTTCTCCTCCTGGACTCCTCTATGTCCATTCTAGGAACAATGTGTTGGCTATTACCTGGTCCTTGGTCGTGCACCATTGGATCGATCCATCTTTCTCTACGCTCGTTGCAGGTTCCTAGTCCGGCTATATCCCCTGCCCTCTCCCTGCCTCCCATGATAATTTATGACTTGTTGCAATTTGCAATGAGTCTTGGCATTGTCTAGAATGCAGTAGAAAGATCCGAGTTCTTCTTCCTTACATTGTGCTGTCGGTGCATACACTATTATGATAGCTACGTTGAAAGGCTCTCCTCTCAGCTTGACTACCAGAATTCTTTCGGTTAATTGGTGGTATCGCAGAACGCATTTCTTGATCTAGTATCAATCCTACTCCTTTATCGTTTTTCGCCTGCATAAATAATCCCGTGATCCGTTGTTTGGTCATCACATACACCTAAGATATTGATTTGTAGCCTACTCATCTCTTGTTTTACATTATCTAACTGGCCACAGGTGTTCAACGTTCCAACGTTCCATGTCCCGAGTGTTATTTTTTGTTTGATACGCGCAGTCGGAAGATAACGGTCCGGTGACACCCGTCGTTCATGTCGTTTCTTTCCGGATGAGGGATAGGTTCCGAGGAATGTTATCACCTTTTCACCATTAGTGCTAGCAGTCGCTGGATAACGGTCAGGTGACACCTGTTGCACATGTCGGTCCTTACCGGGCGAGGAGTTAATTCCCATGGACTTAACCCTCTTCACGCCGTTTGGTTTCATATTGTGGGTGTTAGTTGCCATGATATTTCTTGGGATTAATAGTGGAGTGGTTTCCCGTTGCCTTCTCCGAGGTGGTTTATGGAGACACCACCTCGAGTTAGCTGGCTGTTGCCCTTTATTAGGTCCTATTTTTCGTCCGACTGGCTCACTAAGAAGCCTCTTCACTCGCAAGGTGTTGGAGAGAGGTGGGGGGTTTAGTGAGGCCGACATTCCGACTGTGGAATATTTGCCCAATATATATATATATATATATATATATATATATATATATATATATATAAAAGTGAAAATAGAAGTCAACACTTAGAGGGTCTAAGTGTTGACTTCTATGTTCACTTTTATATTTACACACGCTCTATCTCTGATATTGAGCACTTTATCCCATAAATATACCACACTTTAAGACTATATTTCTTCATATATATATATATATATATATATATATATATATATATATATATATATATATATATATATATATATATATATATATAAGAGAGTGTCCATCCTATCTGTTTGCGGGTAAAGGGTTTATGAGTTAGAAATCTCTGGGAAGTGTTATATAGATAGCAGGAAATGTGGCACAGAAATCTGAAGTAATAGCGAAAGATGCTTTGTAAAAGTTAAGCAAAGTATTAAGAAATTGGAAAATTTCATTATAAATAAAGATCTGTTACGTAATATCAATCCTCTTACATATCACTGAATGTTGAACAGTCTCTTCACATATGAAGAAGTGACTTAAAGCAACAGCCCTGTGGTTTTGGCAGAAGGATGCTGAGACTACCATGGAATGAACATGTGAACAACTCGGAAGTTTTAAGAAAAGTAGAAACAAAAAGGACACAACCGTAGTCGGGATCATCGTGTCAATGCGAACGGCCATTTATTTAGCTGCATAGTATGTGCTTCGCCAGGGCAACATACAGTTTTGAATTCAGAGTTTTGCTTCACTTAGATCAGTCGCCACTCAAGGCTATAGAGCCCAGTCTGTCTTACTATTTACCCATATCTCGGGGGTGGGGGAGATGGATTCATACCTTTTCCAAAGGTATTATTAGCACGTAAGTGAATGTAATGAATTCAACTGGAATTCGAACTCGCCTCTCCGATTTCTCAATTCGAGCCGCTATCCGCTACTCTAATAATGAGCTTGTATGCCAGAATCAGATAGTAATAAAAACAATCATTGATAAGAACTACAAACTAATCTGCTATTATTTTCCGCGTTAGACCGGTTGTCAATCAAGGCTATAGGACCCAGTCTGTCGTGCTATTTAACCCATAGCTGGGTGGAAAAGAAATAGATTTCACATAAGTGAATGTAATGAACACAACTGGAATTCGAACTCTCCGAGCAGCCATCCATTACTCGACCGTGCCACATATACATAGACTCAAAAAGTGACAGTTGATATCTCTATGACAGATAATGAGGAAAGAATGCTTGGAGAATTTGACATTCACAGGATATATTAGAGTCAAGACGAAAATCGAGTAACTTATGTAATGAGCTTGTGTAAATAGATAACAGAACAGTGAGTGGGAAGAATAGTATTAAAAAAAAACATTGCTACGAAAAATACGAAACTTGTGGTGAGCCATGTTCCATGTCCCGAAGAGACATAGAAGATATTTTTGCAGCTGATTATATATGCATATGTGATTTGCCTCAAGTTTAACATCACTTGTCATGGAGGTTTTTGTTGAGATAGGTTTTGTCTATTTTGTACTAATGCCCCTGAGAAATGCATTAATTTATTAATACGAAGTTGTGGAGAGCCATGATCATCCATGTCCCGAAGAGACATAGAAGATATTTTTGCAGCTTATTATATATGCATATGTGATTTGCCTCAAGTTTAACATCACTTGTCATGGAGGTTTTTGTTGAGATAAGTTTTGTCTATTTTGCACTAATGCCCTTGAGAAATGCATTAATTTATTAATACGAAGTTGTGGAGAGCCATGATCATCCATGTCCCGAAGAGACATAGAAGATATTTTTGCAGCTGATTATATATGCCTATGTGATTTGCCTCAAGTTTAACATCACTTGTCATGGAGGTTTTTGTTGAGATAGGTTTTGTCTATTTTGCACTAATGCCCCTGTGAAATGCATTAATTTATTAATACGAAGTTGTGGAGAGCCATGATCATCCATGTCCCGAAGAGACATAGAAGATATTTTTGCAGCTGATTATATATGCATATGTGATTTGCCTCAAGTTTAACATCACTTGTAATGGAGGTTTTTGTTGAGATAAGTTTTGTCTATTTTGCACTAATGCCCGTGAGAAATGCATTAATTTATTAATACGAAGTTGTGGAGAGCCATGATCATCCATGTCCCGAAGAGACATAGAAGATATTTTTGCAGCTGATTATATATGCATATGTGATTTGCCTCAAGTTTAACATCACTTGTCATGGAGGTTTTTGTTGAGATAGGTTTTGTCTATTTTGCACTAATGCCCCTGAGAAATGCATTAATTTATTAATACGAAGTTGTGGAGAGCCATGATCATCCATGTTCCGAAGAGACATAGAAGATATTTTTGCAGCTGATTATATATGCATATGTGATTTGCCTCAAGTTTAACATCACTTGTCATGGAGGTTTTTGTTGAGATTAGTTTTGTCTATTTTGCACTAATGCCCTTGAGAAATGCATTAATTTATTAATACGAAGTTGTGGAGAGCCATGAACATCCCTGTGCCGAAGAGACATAGAAGATATTTTTGCAGCTGATTATATATGCATATGTGATTTGCCTCAGGTTTAACATCACTTGTCATGGAGGTTTTTGTTGAGATAGGTTTTGTCTATTTTGCACTAATGCCCTTGAGAAATGCATTTTTTTATTAATACGAAGTTGTGGAGAGCCATGAACATCCATGTGCCGTAGAGACATAGAAGATATTTTTGCAGCTGATTATATATGCATATGTGATTTGCCTCAGGTTTAACATCACTTGTCATGGAGGTTTTTGTTGAGATAGGTTTTGTCTATTTTGCACTAATGCCCTTGAGAAATTCATTAATTTATTAATACGAAGTTGTGGAGAGCCATGATCATCCATGTCTCGAAGAGACATAGAAGATATTTTTGCAGCTGATTATATATGCATATGTGATTTGCCTCAAGTTTAACATCACTTGTAATGGAGGTTTTTGTTGGGATAAGTTTTGTCTATTTTGCACTAATGCCCTTGAGAAATGCATTAATTTATTAATACGAAGTTGTGGAGAGCCATGATCATCCATGTCCCGAAGAGACATAGAAGATATTTTTGCAGCTGATTATAGATGCATATGTGATTTACCTCAAGTTTAACATCACTTGTAATGGAGGTTTTTGTTGAGATAAGTTTTGTCTATTTTGCACTAATGCCCTTGAGAAATGCATTAATTTATTAATACGAAGTTGTGGAGAGCCATGATCATCCATGTCCCGAAGAGACATAGAAGATATTTTTGCAGCTGATTATATATGCATATGTGATTTGCCTCAAGTTTAACATCACTTGTAATGGAGGTTTTGGTTGAGATAAGTTTTGTCTATTTTGCACTAATGCCCTTGAGAAATGCATTAATTTATTAATACGAAGTTGTGGAGAGCCATGCACATCCATGTCCCGAAGAGACATAGAAGATATTTTTGTAGCTGATTATATATGCATATGTGATTTGCCTCAAGTTTAACATCACTTGTCATGGAGGTTTTTGTTGAGATAGGTTTTGTCTATTTTGCACTAATGCCCTTGAGAAATGCATTAATTTATTAATACGAAGTTGTGGAGAGCCATGAACATCCATGTCCCGAAGAGACATAGAAGATATTTTTGCAGCTGATTATATATGCATAAGTGATTTGCCTCAGGTTTAACATCACTTGTCATGGAGGTTTTTGTTGAGATAGGTTTTGTCTATTTTGCACTAATGCCCTTGAGAAATGCATTAATTTATTAATACGAAGTTGTGGAGAGCCATGATCATCCATGTCCCGAAGAGACATAGAAGATATTTTTGCAGCTGATTATATATGCATATGTGATTTGCCTCAGGTTTAACATCACTTGTCATGGAGGTTTTTGTTGAGGTAGGTTTTGTCTATTTTGCACTAATGCCCTTGAGAAATGCATTAATTTATTAATACGAAGTTGTGGAGAGCCATGAACATCCATGTCCCGAAGAGACATAGAAGATATTTTTGCAGCTGATTATATATGCATATGTGATTTGCCTCAGGTTTAACATCACTTGTCATGGAGGTTTTTGTTGAGATAAGTTTTGTCTATTTTGCACTAATGCCCGTGAGAAATGCATTAATTTATTAATACGAAGTTGTGGAGAGCCATGAACATCCATGTCCCGAAGAGACATAGAACATATTTTTGCAGCTGATTATATATGCATATGTGATTTGCCTCAAGTTTAACATCACTTGTCATGGAGGTTTTTGTTGAGATAGGTTTTGTCTATTTTGCACTAATGCCCTTGAGAAATGCATTAATTTATTAATACGAAGTTGTGGAGAGCCATGAACATCCCTGTGCCGAAGAGACATAGAAGATATTTTTGCAGCTGATTATATATGCATATGTGATTTGCCTCAGGTTTAACATCACTTGTCATGGAGGTTTTTGTTGAGATAGGTTTTGTCTATTTTGCACTAATGCCCTTGAGAAATGCATTTTTTTATTAATACGAAGTTGTGGAGAGCCATGAACATCCATGTGCCGTAGAGACATAGAAGATATTTTTGCAGCTGATTATATATGCATATGTGATTTGCCTCAGGTTTAACATCACTTGTCATGGAGGTTTTTGTTGAGATAGGTTTTGTCTATTTTGCACTAATGCCCTTGAGAAATTCATTAATTTATTAATACGAAGTTGTGGAGAGCCATGATCATCCATGTCTCGAAGAGACATAGAAGATATTTTTGCAGCTGATTATAGATGCATATGTGATTTACCTCAAGTTTAACATCACTTGTAATGGAGGTTTTTGTTGAGATAAGTTTTGTCTATTTTGCACTAATGCCCTTGAGAAATGCATTAATTTATTAATACGAAGTTGTGGAGAGCCATGATCATCCATGTCCCGAAGAGACATAGAAGATATTTTTGCAGCTGATTATATATGCATATGTGATTTGCCTCAAGTTTAACATCACTTGTAATGGAGGTTTTGGTTGAGATAAGTTTTGTCTATTTTGCACTAATGCCCTTGAGAAATGCATTAATTTATTAATACGAAGTTGTGGAGAGCCATGCACATCCATGTCCCGAAGAGACATAGAAGATATTTTTGTAGCTGATTATATATGCATATGTGATTTGCCTCAAGTTTAACATCACTTGTCATGGAGGTTTTTGTTGAGATAGGTTTTGTCTATTTTGCACTAATGCCCTTGAGAAATGCATTAATTTATTAATACGAAGTTGTGGAGAGCCATGAACATCCATGTCCCGAAGAGACATAGAAGATATTTTTGCAGCTGATTATATATGCATAAGTGATTTGCCTCAGGTTTAACATCACTTGTCATGGAGGTTTTTGTTGAGATAGGTTTTGTCTATTTTGCACTAATGCCTTTGAGAAATGCATTAATTTATTAATACGAAGTTGTGGAGAGCCATGATCATCCATGTCCCGAAGAGACATAGAAGATATTTTTGCAGCTGATTATATATGCATATGTGATTTGCCTCAGGTTTAACATCACTTGTCATGGAGGTTTTTGTTGAGGTAGGTTTTGTCTATTTTGCACTAATGCCCTTGAGAAATGCATTAATTTATTAATACGAAGTTGTGGAGAGCCATGAACATCCATGTCCCGAAGAGACATAGAAGATATTTTTGCAGCTGATTATATATGCATATGTGATTTGCCTCAGGTTTAACATCACTTGTCATGGAGGTTTTTGTTGAGATAAGTTTTGTCTATTTTGCACTAATGCCCGTGAGAAATGCATTAATTTATTAATACGAAGTTGTGGAGAGCCATGAACATCCATGTCCCGAAGAGACATAGAACATATTTTTGCAGCTGATTATATATGCATATGTGATTTGCCTCAAGTTTAACATCACTTGTCATGGAGGTTTTTGTTGAGATAGGTTTTGTCTATTTTGCACTAATGCCCTTGAGAAATGCATTAATTTATTAATACGAAGTTGTGGAGAGCCATGAACATCCCTGTGCCGAAGAGACATAGAAGATATTTTTGCAGCTGATTATATATGCATATGTGATTTGCCTCAGGTTTAACATCACTTGTCATGGAGGTTTTTGTTGAGATAGGTTTTGTCTATTTTGCACTAATGCCCTTGAGAAATGCATTTTTTTATTAATACGAAGTTGTGGAGAGCCATGAACATCCATGTGCCGTAGAGACATAGAAGATATTTTTGCAGCTGATTATATATGCATATGTGATTTGCCTCAGGTTTAACATCACTTGTCATGGAGGTTTTTGTTGAGATAGGTTTTGTCTATTTTGCACTAATGCCCTTGAGAAATTCATTAATTTATTAATACGAAGTTGTGGAGAGCCATGATCATCCATGTCTCGAAGAGACATAGAAGATATTTTTGCAGCTGATTATATATGCATATGTGATTTGCCTCAAGTTTAACATCACTTGTAATGGAGGTTTTTGTTGAGATAAGTTTTGTCTATTTTGCACTAATGCCCTTGAGAAATGCATTAATTTATTAATACGAAGTTGTGGAGAGCCATGATCATCCATGTCCCGAAGAGACATAGAAGATATTTTTGCAGCTGATTATAGATGCATATGTGATTTACCTCAAGTTTAACATCACTTGTAATGGAGGTTTTTGTTGAGATAAGTTTTGTCTATTTTGCACTAATGCCCTTGAGAAATGCATTAATTTATTAATACGAAGTTGTGGAGAGCCATGATCATCCATGTCCCGAAGAGACATAGAAGATATTTTTGCAGCTGATTATATATGCATATGTGATTTGCCTCAAGTTTAACATCACTTGTAATGGAGGTTTTGGTTGAGATAAGTTTTGTCTATTTTGCACTAATGCCCTTGAGAAATGCATTAATTTATTAATACGAAGTTGTGGAGAGCCATGCACATCCATGTCCCGAAGAGACATAGAAGATATTTTTGTAGCTGATTATATATGCATATGTGATTTGCCTCAAGTTTAACATCACTTGTCATGGAGGTTTTTGTTGAGATAGGTTTTGTCTATTTTGCACTAATGCCCTTGAGAAATGCATTAATTTATTAATACGAAGTTGTGGAGAGCCATGAACATCCATGTCCCGAAGAGACATAGAAGATATTTTTGCAGCTGATTATATATGCATAAGTGATTTGCCTCAGGTTTAACATCACTTGTCATGGAGGTTTTTGTTGAGATAGGTTTTGTCTATTTTGCACTAATGCCTTTGAGAAATGCATTAATTTATTAATACGAAGTTGTGGAGAGCCATGATCATCCATGTCCCGAACAGACATAGAAGATATTTTTGCAGCTGATTATATATGCATATGTGATTTGCCTCAGGTTTAACATCACTTGTCATGGAGGTTTTTGTTGAGGTAGGTTTTGTCTATTTTGCACTAATGCCCTTGAGAAATGCATTAATTTATTAATACGAAGTTGTGGAGAGCCATGAACATCCATGTCCCGAAGAGACATAGAAGATATTTTTGCAGCTGATTATATATGCATATGTGATTTGCCTCAGGTTTAACATCACTTGTCATGGAGGTTTTTGTTGAGATAAGTTTTGTCTATTTTGCACTAATGCCCGTGAGAAATGCATTAATTTATTAATACGAAGTTGTGGAGAGCCATGAACATCCATGTCCCGAAGAGACATAGAACATATTTTTGCAGCTGATTATATATGCATATGTGATTTGCCTCAAGTTTAACATCACTTGTCATGGAGGTTTTTGTTGAGATAAGTTTTGTCTATTTTGCACTAATGCCCTTGAAAAATGCATTAATTTATTAATACGAAGTTGTGGATAGCCATGATCATCCATGTCCCGAAGAGACATAGAAGATATTTTTGCAGCTGATTATAGATGCATATGTGATTTGCCTCAAGAATAACATCACTTGTAATGGAGGTTTTTGTTGAGATAAGTTTTGTCTATTTTGCACTAATGCCCTTGAGAAATGCATTAATTTATTAATACGAAGTTGTGGAGAGCCATGAACATCCATGTCCCGAAGAGACATAGAAGATATTTTTGCAGCTGATTATATATGCATATGTGATTTGCCTCAGGTTTAACATCACTTGTCATGGAGGTTTTTGTTGAGATAGGTTTTGTCTATTTTGCACTAATGCCCTTGAGAAATGCATTAATTTATTAATACGAAGTTGTGGAGAGCCATGATCATCCATGTCCCGAAGAGACATAGAAGATATTTTTGCAGCTGATTATATATGCATATGTGATTTGCCTCAAGTTTAACATCACTTGTCATGGAGGTTTTTGTTGAGATAGGTTTTGTCTATTTTGCACTAATGCCCTTGAGAAATGCATTAATTTATTAATACGAAGTTGTGGAGAGCCATGAACATCCATGTCCCGAAGAGACATAGAAGATATTTTTGCAGCTGATTATATATGCATATGTGATTTGCCTCAGGTTTAACATCACTTGTCATGGAGGTTTTTGTTGAGATAGGTTTTGTCTATTTTGCACTAATGCCCTTGAGAAATGCATTAATTTATTAATACGAAGTTGTGGAGAGCCATGAACATCCATGTCCCGAAGAGACATAGAAGATATTTTTGCAGCTGATTATATATGCATATGTGATTTGCCTCAGGTTTAACATCACTTGTAATGGAGGTTTTTGTTGAGATAAGTTTTGTCTATTTTGCACTAATGCCCTTGAGAAATGCATTAATTTATTAATACGAAGTTGTGGAGAGCCATGAACATCCATGTCCCGAAGAGACATAGAAGATATTTTTGCAGCTGATTATATATGCATATGTGATTTGCCTCAGGTTTAACATCACTTGTCATGGAGGTTTTTGTTGAGATAAGTTTTGTCTATTTTGCACTAATGCCCGTGAGAAATGCATTAATTTATTAATACGAAGTTGTGGAGAGCCATGAACATCCATGTCCCGAAGAGACATAGAACATATTTTTGCAGCTGATTATATATGCATATGTGATTTGCCTCAAGTTTAACATCACTTGTCATGGAGGATTTTGTTGAGATAAGTTTTGTCTATTTTGCACTAATGCCCTTGAAAAATGCATTAATTTATTAATACGAAGTTGTGGATAGCCATGATCATCCATGTCCCGAAGAGACATAGAAGATATTTTTGCAGCTGATTATAGATGCATATGTGATTTGCCTCAAGAATAACATCACTTGTAATGGAGGTTTTTGTTGAGATAAGTTTTGTCTATTTTGCACTAATGCCCTTGAGAAATGCATTAATTTATTAATACGAAGTTGTGGAGAGCCATGAACATCCATGTCCCGAAGAGACATAGAAGATATTTTTGCAGCTGATTATATATGCATATGTGATTTGCCTCAGGTTTAACATCACTTGTCATGGAGGTTTTTGTTGAGATAGGTTTTGTCTATTTTGCACTAATGCCCTTGAGAAATGCATTAATTTATTAATACGAAGTTGTGGAGAGCCATGATCATCCATGTCCCGAAGAGACATAGAAGATATTTTTGCAGCTGATTATATATGCATATGTGATTTGCCTCAAGTTTAACATCACTTGTCATGGAGGTTTTTGTTGAGATAGGTTTTGTCTATTTTGCACTAATGCCCTTGAGAAATGCATTAATTTATTAATACGAAGTTGTGGAGAGCCATGAACATCCATGTCCCGAAGAGACATAGAAGATATTTTTGCAGCTGATTATATATGCATATGTGATTTGCCTCAGGTTTAACATCACTTGTCATGGAGGTTTTTGTTGAGATAGGTTTTGTCTATTTTGCACTAATGCCCTTGAGAAATGCATTAATTTATTAATACGAAGTTGTGGAGAGCCATGAACATCCATGTCCCGAAGAGACATAGAAGATATTTTTGCAGCTGATTATATATGCATATGTGATTTGCCTCAGGTTTAACATCACTTGTAATGGAGGTTTTTGTTGAGATAAGTTTTGTCTATTTTGCACTAATGCCCGTGAGAAATGCATTAATTTATTAATACGAAGTTGTGGAGAGCCATGAACATCCATGTGCCGAAGAGACATAGAACATATTTTTGCAGCTGATTATATATGCATATGTGATTTGCCTCAAGTTTAACATCACTTGTCATGGAGGTTTTTGTTGTGATAGGTTTTGTCTATTTTGCACTAATGCCCTTGAGAAATGCATTAATTTATTAATACAAAGTTGTGGCGAGCCATGTTCATCCATGTCCCGAAGAGACATAGAAGATATTTTTGCAGCTGATTATATATGCATATGTGATTTGCCTCAAGTTTAACATCACTTGTAATGGAGGTTTTTGTTGAGATAAGTTTTGTCTATTTTGCACTAATGCCCTTGAGAAATGCATTAATTTATTAATACGATGTTGTGGAGAGCCATGAACATCCATGTCCCGAAGAGACATAGAAGATATTTTTGTAGCTGATTATATATGCATATGTGATTTGCCTCAAGTTTAACATCACTTGTCGTAGAGGTTTTTGTTGAGATAAGTTTTGTCTATTTTGCACTAATGCCCTTGAGAAATGCATTAATTTATTAATACGAAGTTGTGGAGAGCCATGAACATCCATGTCCCGAAGAGACATAGAAGATATTTTTGCAGCTGATTATATATGCATATGTGATTTGCCTCAAGTTTAACATCACTTGTAATGGAGGTTTTTGTTGAGATAGGTTTTGTCTATTTTGCAGTGATGCCCTTGAGAAATCCATTAATTTATTAATACGAAGTTGTGGAGAGCCATGAACATCCATGTGCCGAAGAGACATAGAAGATATTTTTGCAGCTGATTATATATGCATATGTGATTTGCCTCAAGTTTAACATCACTTGTCATGGAGGTTTTTGTTGAGATAGGTTTTGTCTATTTTGCACTAATGCCCTTGAGAAATGCATTAATTTATCCCCCCTCCCTATAGTTCCCGTCAGGAATTATTCACTACCGCTGGTAACATGCAACAACACGTCGCTAGTTACGCGAGTAGGGGATAGGCATCTCCAAATGCCCCCATTGCCACGAGAAATGCTATGAAGGACCACCCAACATCGTACTGCGGCAATTTATTAGGTCATGCAATCATTTGTTTTGATTTGACACATGCACGCACGCCCGTTTAACTCGCAACACTGATGACGTAGCTTATTAACATATTTAAAACTTAGACATGCGCAATACATTAACGGAGTGCTGAAAGTACATTCAAAACGATCCACAACCAATGGAAACTCGTCTTTTCTAGAACAACTTGCAACTTTTGCAAAAGAAACTTCTTTTTAGGTCTTTGTTATCAACTGTGGTTGCCCTGAATTTTGTAACTTTTTGAATATGCAAGACGCAGCTAAAAAAAATAAATATTTCTCTTTCCCGCATCGCTAAATATGTTCCGATTTGAACGCTTTTTTCCCTATTTACTACACTTGGCATAGGGACAGAATCCTTGAGCGCTTGTCGATGATCACACTCACAACAATACCAGTGATCTAAAAGATTGAACATTTAGTCATCACTGTATGGACATTATCTACATAAATTTAGTCTGGCACATGGACAAAATCCTTGAGCGCTTGCTGAGGATCTCGCTCACAACACTGGTCCTGTTGTTTTGTTCTTGTTCAACTTGTCGAGTTCTGATCTTACTTCAGATGTTAATATCTCTGGCCCTTTCGTATTTTTAAGCGTTGTAGATTTTTCTCTCTCGCCGTGAAAAGGTTCTCTGAAGAATTCGTTCCAACTTTGGAGTATTTTTTTCCTTTTCTATTATCAGTGATCCTTTATTTGATTTTTATAGAGCCTGGTGATTGGCTAACCTTTCATCCTGTTTAATTTTCTTGCGCATAGATGCTGTATTTGTGGTGCTCGTCCTTTCTATATCTACACATTTTTCGTTAAGCTAGTTCTCTTTATCCTGCCTTTATTTGTTTTTAATTTCTGTGTTTAGTGTTTAGTGTTCTTTTCTATTTCTAGGCATTGTTTGTTGCCACTTTTTTTTATCATCTCTAGAATTTCTTCTGTCATCCATTTGTTCCTTTTTGTGCCTCGTTTTCAATAGGTTGATCTCGTTCGCCGACGTCATTAGCATGTTCCACTTTGGTTTTGTAGTCTCGTTTAGGTTATAATTGTTTATAACCCTTCTTGCAACTTGGGTCCATAAGGAGCCTGTCATATTGTATTATAGGCATTGCTTTGTTTTTCTTTAGTTTTCATAGTTTTACTTTGACGTAGCACACGACTGGAAAATGGTCACTCCCGCATTCAACACTTGGAGAGGAAAGTATTTCTGAAACTTTTGGTAGTTAGATAATCAGTCTGGTTCTTCGTGCCACTTTTGGGACTTTTCCATGCCCACAGGCGTCTCGGATGCTCCTGAAACCAGCAATTATTTGATTTTTTGCAGTACATCACTAGACTCATTAATGGACTCATCTCCCGTCGTGCTCATTTCGGGATCCTTGTGCGAAGTTGATGACTATTTTGTCTTCTCGTTCTTTTATCTTGGCATTCAGGTCTCCCATAATGATGGTGATTTCTTGTAATTTACATATTGCCTTGGCATAGTGAAGAGAATTGTAAATATTATCGATTTCCTTCTCCGTGTTCTGCGCTATCGGTGCATATACGATAATTTCTAGCATCCCCTCAGTTTAACTAACAGGATTCTGAGTTTTGGCAGTATCCTACAACACATTTCCTCATCTCATTCACACCTACACATCTTTCATTTTTCTCCCCACCTGCATGTATTATCCAGTATGCGTAGCTGAGAAAATCACCGTTACATGTCCACCTATGCACAAAATGTTGACATTTAATCAATTCATCTCTTGTTGGTTTCAAACTGGACACGCTGGTGTAGTATCCTTACATTATAGGTTTCTATTACTATTTTTTTGTTTGTTGCGAATAGTCACTGGATAACGGTCCGGTGACACCTGTTGTTTAGGTATATTCTTACTGGGCAAGGAGTCGTTCCCAAGGGACTTAATCCCCTGAACGCCGTAATTCTTTATATTCAGTTTGCGAACAGTCGCTTGAGATCGTCAGGTGACACGGGTTGCACATCTCTTCCTTTACCAGGCAAGAAGTTATCTCCAGTGGACTTTTTCCCACTTCACGCCGTTATCGTTAATACTTATGTAGCTTATCGCCATGATTACTTTTGTGATAGTGGATTTGATTTCCGTTGCCTTCTCCATGGTGTTTTTTTTTCTATTTAGACGCCAACTCTAATCAACTGGCCGTTGACTCATCGAGCTCTTTTGTAGGTTTTATTTTTCACCCTACAGGGTTTGTAAGCACCCCCTTCACACCAGAAGACGAGGAGCGTGATATCTATTTAAGTTCTAGACCATTCAACAGTTTCCTTTTTTGGAAAGAAAATACCTCTTACCTGCCAGGAGGAAGCGAGATTAGTGAAGCATATGACGGTCTGTCTAAAATTCCATAGCTGACGAAGATACTCTCATGGAATGTGACTAAATGAAGTTTATTTTTCAGACATGGCGCTTCTTGTGGTCCACACACTTCTTCCATAAGAGTTGTAGTGCTTGGATTTCATTGGTGAAAAAGCTTTCATCCCATTGGTCAAAAAAAGGCATCAACAGCAGATATGAGAGGTAATGTAATCCCAGAGAAATTATTCAATTCTTTAACTAAAAGAAGTTTGACCTGTTACCTCTTCTTAATTTTTTATCTTTCCATTCTTTCTTTTCTCTCTCTCTCTCTATCTCCAACTCCCCAGTAGAAAGATAAAAGGAAGAAAGAAAGAAACAAAAGACACTGTCATGCAGGATACACTAAAGGTGGCAGAGATGGTTGCAACGCTCCTGAAGAGTCGTGAGCTGGAGTCACAGAGGTGTGTGTGGTTGACGCTGCTGGACGAGTCGGACCCTCCTCACAGCACGTCGTAGATCCTCTTCATGTGGACGGTTGGACTCGAAAGTCTCGGTCCTCACCAAACGAGTGGTCCTACGCCAGGAAGGCCGATTTGCAGCAACAGTTTCCCAAATGTCTTCAGCTGATCTTTGAAGTGTCGTTTTGGGTCTCTGCGTAGCTTCTTGTCGGTGGCGAGTTCTTCCTCCTCGATCTTACTGTCATTCTGCTCACGTAGTCCGCACAGTGGAGGCGATTACTAGCTATCGAAGCCTAACCCGGTCGCAAACGGGACCATCGCAGCTGAACTTGCTGAATGGTGGAAGAAAGCGAAGTCAAAGAGAGTTTGCCGAGGTCATTCGCGTGAATTTGATTTTAGTGTAAACTCTGCGCAACGGAGAAGCCCACAAACTTGGCCAGAGGCGGCACAAAGTTGATTGAGACAGTTGAGGTCTGGCAAACCTGGCTGAATAAGACTATCGGATGCCTGGTCTGCGAATGTCCGTTTTGGTTACGCCAACCCGACTGGCGCTGACATTTTCCGCAGATTTGGCCGTTGAGATATGTACATCTTTGCCTATTCTACCGTTTCCACATTATTAAGGAGAACAGACCATGAAGGAGGAAGATAGAAGAGAACAATTGACATTACATTTAAATTTTAAAAAATCTAAGTAAAAAGTCAGAAGAGAGTTCCACAAGTGAGAAATGCTGAACTGTTAGCATAGAACTTACGGTTGCATATATTTCAAATGTCAAATGATGAAACCTTGTCGCCAAACTAGTATTGCGCTAATGTCTAGGTACAAAGAGGAAAGTTCATCTGAACAATTACCATGAAAATATTTATAGAAAAGGTACAGGGTAGCTATGTTACGGCGATGGGAAAGTGACTGAAGCCGAAATGTCAGATGTTGATTCAATATAATATTACTACTTCATGTCAGCGGAGAACGTTAGAAAACTCAAAGAGTCACTCTCCTGGAGGTGACCATCAGTTATGCATAAGGACTCATTGCGCTTTTTTAATTTAAAAAAAAGAAAGCAATTTTCTTTTTGAATTTATTGCAATACAGTGGCACTTTTTTTTTATCCCGTGACCCGTAGGTTCTTAGAGGCACCATGTATACTGCAGCCACAGTAGAAGTGGTATTTCTTGGGCAAGATAGTCTGATGGAGCCCAACCCTCTCCAGGCCGGTTTTTAATTCAGACTGATTGCCACCCAAGGTTATAGAACCCAGTCTGTCCTGGTATTTGCCCATAACGGGGGCATACCTTTCCCAAGGTTATTAGCACGTAAGTGAATGTAATGGATCCGACTGGGATTCGAACTCGGCTCTCCGATTCTTCAATCGGAGCCGCTATCCATTACTCCACCGTGCCTCCTATTTACCTATAGAGAGGGATAAGATGAGGATTCATACCTGTCCCAAGGATATTAGCACGTAAGTGAATGTAATGGAGCCGACTGGAACTCGAACTCGGCTCTCCGATTCCTCAATCCGAGCCGCTATCCACTTCCACACACCGTGCCACTATAAACTGTAAAAAAAGCACTCCTTTGGAGTTTGGGCGACAACTTATTTACTTTTTAGTGCTCGTGTGTGTGTTTTACGCTGTTTGTCAGGCGAGAATCACGGAACATAAAAGAGACAGCAATGCAGCTGCCGAGCAAGGGTCATTGCGGACATATGCAATGGAAGTGCTCGGGCAAAGCAAGCAGAAACACACACACAGATTCACGATGGCATACTTATGCGGCATATAGTAATGATTACACTCGTTTCATTGTAGTAGTAGCAGAATAGAACAACCTGTTAACCATTATCTTACATCAAGGTGAACATATTCAGTGATACGTTTATAATAAATCTATTTTAAAAATCTTATTTGGCGTTCAGGATGTTTGGACGATGTAACTTATTTACAGTTCTGTAGGTTTTTAAGTGCCTGTGCTCTTTAATAGCTTTCATACATAGCGAGTTATCAAAAATATTTTGAAAAACAACGTTTAGAAACAAAGAAAAGAGTAGTTAACTTTTAAAAAATCATTTCACCCGAAGCAAGAGAATAAAAGCCTTAAGGCGCAAGAGGTTAATAGGTGTGAAAGAATTTAAGACAACGAAAAAACATATTAAGGAGAGAGAACAATAAAAGAACAGGAATTAAGAAGACAGAAGAGAACGATTGATATTACATTTAGATTTTTTTAAATCAAAATTGACCGGAAAGCAAGATAACGGAAGAGAGTTCCACAAGCGAGAAGTGTAAGAGAAGATCCCATTAACATATAACTTACGGTTAGGTCTACCCGGAAGAGTATTCTATAAGTGTGAGAGAAGAAGTTGTCAGTATAGAACTTATGCTTACAGCTATCAATTTAAAGAACACAGAAGAGAACGATTGACATTACATTTAGATTTTTAAAAATCAAAATTGACCGGAAAGCAAGATAACGGAAGAGCGAGAAGTGCAACAGAAGAACCTGTTAGCATAGAACTTGCGGTTAGATCGAGCCATTTCAACAGTAAAATCATGAGACTTTACCGCCAATTTATTACTGCACTTATATTCAGTCGAGGTACAAAAGAAGAAAGCTCATCAGAAGAATTACCATGAAAATATTTATAGAAAATGCACAGGGAAGCTGCGTTATGGCAGTGGGAAAGTGACTGAAGCAGACATCTTTGTATTTTATCAAGAATCTCTAAATAAATAGCAGATGTAGCAGCAATATTAACTACATGAGTGAATGGTTGACTTATAAATGTCTAAGATAGTTTCTGGCGGTAAAGTGCCAGGCATGCTACAGTTAATTAACTTTTCTTACAGCAGACCTAGCAATTAATTTAATATAATCTTTCCATCATATGTCAGTAGAAAGCTTTAGCAACGAGTGACTCCACCGGAGGTTAGCAACAGCCATGCTGATGGAAGGCGAAAAATCTCCCCTAAGTTGATTAAAATAGATCATTTTCGTTTTGGAGACGTTAAAACTAACAAGCCATTCCTTGCCCCAGTTAATAACAGATTGTAGGTGAATTTTGAGATTAGCTGCCAATTTGATCTTATCGAAGCGATCAGACTCATTATTAAGGCAGGAGTAAATATTTGTGTCATCAGCATAGATACCGAGTTGAGAACGGATGACGCCAGGAACGTCGTCGATGAAAATTAGGAATAGGTCCAAGGATATAGCCCTGGGGGCATCCGCATTAATGAAAAAAGATCTAGAAGTGTAGCCGTTCAAAAATCTTCCATTTCGAGATTTTATAAGAAAGACTGAATCAGATCAAAACTATCATAACCTTTCAACTTGTGAAGAAGACTAGCATACCAAACCTTGTCAAATGCTTTCGAGATATTCAAAGCAACAAACCATCTTCACCATTCCTATCTAAAGTTTGACAGACCTTTTCAGTAACTGCTATGACCTGTTAGAGGTCAGAAAGAAAGACACGGACAGAAGAAGGTAACTCACATCTTGGGATTTTTCTCTTGCTGATGACTGAGTTTTCTGTCTTTTTGCAGTTGATGGCTAGTCATTTTATCTCGTTTTCTTCAACCACCCCGTCCAGGAAGTCCTGCAGTTTTTTTTCTAATTCGGCCATGAACACGGTACCATGTGTGCATCTGCTGTGGCCTGTTAGGGACCAGAAAGAAAGACACGGAAAGAAGAAGGCAGGTTGAACAAGTGTATTGAAATAACAGAACATATATACAAAATAAGAGTGTTATTAGTCAGCAGATAGAAGTGTCCGTCCGAACGGTCAGGCTACACTGCGTCCCGACTGTCGATATTTAACAGTCCCCCCACCACGAGGAATGTATGTGGCACAAGGCCGAGTTTAACGTGGGTTTCTTCAAGCCCGTAGGCTCGGCCATAGATATTCCCTTAGAACCCGCATAAGCGGGTTCGGGATCTGTCTACCTCCCCGGACGAAACTTTGCCCTTCGGCAAAACTTCGTCCGGGTTCCTCTCTGCCAAAGCATAGAGTTCGACAGAAGTCACACACAGTCAGAGACTGCGTCCCGACTGCCTGCCTTAGGAAGTCTCGCAGTTTAGTATTTATGAAGGTGGAAGAGTTCATTCTAATGCAGATAGGTCACCACAACAGTAATAACCGTTAATACATCATTGGTTGACCTAGAGAAGCTAGAACCATATAAAACTGAAAGAAGATTGCGAAGTTAGATGCTTAATCAATTATGTGTTGATTAGAGCCTCTAGGACAAGTCTAAAAGAAGTAAAAAGGTCGATGGCAGGATCAGTCGGTTTGCACAAGCTCTTAAATATTAGAACTACAGAAGAGGAATTCCAACAAGCAAGATAGCAAGGAGTAGCAAGGCATTTATTGTAAAACTTAGAGAGTACAGGAGCACATTTCTTAAAGACTATTGCGGGTATATCATTAAGCCCGCATGTTTTATTGCGATCCGGTTTACAGATGATAGCAGAAGCCCTGGATGAACTTATATACATGTCACACACGGTATAGACACAGTGCTAAATGGGAAGTCAGGCAGAGATACTCTCGATGAGGCGAGTGTAGAATTGGAAGAGAATTTACGAGCAAAGCATTCTGTATTATCCGCAGAAGATTTGTGAAGAGAGGAGGGATAGAAGACTTACTCTTATTTAACACACTAGTACAGAGCGGCAGTAGTCACGAGTTCTAACGTTGTTAGAGGCTATACGGTGCTTCGTTCTATCTGAACAAAATCTCTTTGAGGACATGTTTGCAATTATTACGAGTGGCCACAAATAGGCGTCGGTTGTGATCGGAAACGATGCCTCTTTGTGTCTACTTAATATCAGTCCTCTTATATGACAGTGAGGGTAGGAAAAGACGAAGAGGAGACACGGAACAACACAGAAGGATGCTGAGAATGCCATGGATGGGGTATGTAAGCAACGAGGCAGTTTTAAGAAAATGGAAACAAAAGAATGATCCTAATTAGAATCAGAAAAAAAAGATAGATTACATTTCTGGGATACATAATGAGGAAAGAAGGCTTGGAAAATTTGACTCTCACAGGATATGGCGAAGGTAAAGGATAAGAAGTTGTGGAGAGTCTGATCATTTATGCCCCCCAAAAGAAACATGATGTTGTATTGAGACTACAATCACGGGGTAATCAGCGAGAATCGAACTCACTTCTCGGTCGTAATGATTTGAAGATATACCTATAAACCATTACACTCGATATTCTTTTCGCAATCTCCACCCACGGCAGTTTGCGAACTAACATGAGACAGATCAAAACGATGGGAATGATCCAAATTTTTTGTGTTTGTTAAAAAGAAAATCATATCAACATTGAAAGAACAAAGGAAAAAAATAGCAAAAAAATATTAATTGCAGCATAAAATAATGAGTTTATCTTCCATATTTATAACTCTATCATTCGATTTGCATCGAATATTGCTGCCACATCTGTTCTGCTGCTTCTGCAATATACCCAGAATTTTTAAAAAGAAAGTCCAAAGAAGAATCTGTAACGTTATCGATCCTGACATCGAATCTCGACTTCAGTCACTTTTCCACCAACTTGATATAGTTTTCTTTTGCCTTGTATATAAATACTTTTATGGTAATCGTTTGATCAGATTTCCACTTTGGTAACTTGACTACACAAACTGAATAGTAGTACAAGATTGGCAGTTAGGTATCGTTGTCTCACTTTTGAAACAGCTAGATGTAACCGTAATTTCTATGCCAATAGTTACTTCGCCTGTACTTCTCGCTCGTAAAATTTCTCTTTCGACTTCTTGCTTTCCTATCAACTACGATCTTCAAAGATTTAATTGTTATCTCTTGTCTTCTTGAATCCGCTTTTTTATTGTCTTTTCTGTTTCATTCCATCTCAGTAACCACCCCTGCGTCCTAGTGGCTGATACCTATGTTTTGTACGAAAATAAATAGGTAAATAAATAAAGTTATTTTCTCCACAGAAATATTAAAAAAAAGAGAACTTTTATTTACTTTATAATATTAAAGTGAGAAGTAATATTAAAGTGAGAAGTGAGATGTAATATTAAGGTGAGAAAACTTTTATTTACTTTGTAATATTAAAGTGTTGAAGTGAGACAATTTGAAATAATTTTCTGATGGACTAACATTTCTTTTGAAATGGATAATGTCTTTCTGTCCTTTTACTGCCAACGTTCCTAGATGGTCAATTTTAAATAGTCTTTAGAATTTCTAAATTTACTTTTTAATTTTAAGTGTAAGTTTGAACTTAAATTTAAATTTAGATTATAGTGCAATTAATTATTTAACAACAGTCCTGATTTATCCAACTAACACGGCAAAATAGCAAGACCCAGAAATATTAACCACATTGCAAATAGTTCTTTTGTACCTGATGATTGTATAGTGCATGAAACTCCGAATCGTACTGTCGGCATGGGGTATTATGCATATTTATTAATATATATATATATATATATATATATATATATATATATATATATATAATCTGTGTATATATATAATCTGTATATATATATATAATCTGTATATAAAGAAATATAGTTTTAAGGTGTGTTATATTTATGGGATAAAGAATCCGATATGTCAAAACGCAGGAAGTCATGTTAGAAACGTGTAACGACAGCGTGTATCAATAACGTGAAACAACTTTTCATTATGAGGGTACCGGGTTAGCAGTTTTCTGGCTGCTGCTTCCGACTTATAGTAAGGAACCCGAAATCTTTGATAGAGCTTAGAGTGGCTGCTCTGATCAACAGTCGCACAATATCGGGGTATGTGTAATACCATGTCGCACATGGCTAGGTGTACCTGCATGTATTTCCGGTAGGCAATCTTGAGGCTACATGCTTTAGTCTTAGCCACTTTCTGGCTAGTTCAGTTGAAATCTATGAAATCTTTCTCTTAAAAAATTCTTGGGAAAATAGATTCAGGCCAGTAACTGTTATTGCTCTTTCCAGTACTGATGAGAGTTTCCTTCCTAACCTTTTGTTTGAAGTAGTGTGGAACGTCATTATTTTCTCCTCATGTATGTGCAATCTATATTATTGTTGTTTTGAAAGTCCTTAAGTGATGTGGTTTCTGTTATTTGGTATAGTTCTTCGTTTGTGATTCTGTTCACAAGGTAAGAAGAAAGGCATTTCTATCTATCTATCTATCTATCTATCTATCTATCTATCTATCTATCTATCTATCTATCTATCTATCTCAGCCCGTTCACATCTATCTATCTATCTATCTATCTATCTATCTATCTATCTATCTCAGCCCGTTCACATCTATCTATCTATCTATCTATCTATCTATCTATCTATCTATCTATCTATCTATCTATCTATCTATCTATCTATCTCAGCCCGTTCACATCTATCTATCTATCTATCTATCTATCTATCTATCTATCTATCTATCTATCTATCTCAGCCCGTTCACATCTATCTATCTATCTATCTATCTATCTATCTATCTATCTATCTATCTATCTATCTATCTATCTATCTATCTCAGCCCGGTCACATCTATCTATCTATCTATCTATCTATCTATCTATCTATCTATCTATCTATCTATCTATCTATCTACCTATCTATCTATCTATCTATCTATCTATCTATCTATCTCAGCCCGTTCACATCTATCTATCTATCTATCTATCTATCTATCTATCTATCTATCTATCTATCTATCTATCTATCTATCTATCTCAGTCAGTTCACATCTATCTATCTATCTATCTATCTATCTATCTATCTATTTATCTCAGTCAGTTCACATCTATCTATCTATCTATCTATCTATCTATCTATCTATCTATCTATCTATCTATCTATCTCAGCCTGTTTATCTATCTATCTATCTATCTATCTATCTATCTATCTATCTATCTATCTATCTATCTATCTATCTCAGTCCGTTCACATCTATCTATCTATCTATCTATCTATCTATCTATCTATCTATCTATCTATCTATCTATCTATCTATCTAATAAGTTAGACGGGTAAAGAAGAAAACATTAATTAAAATAGCATTTTTATCCAAGGAAAACAGTAAAAATGGCATTTATCAAAATTTAATGTCAAACGATTTCAGACGTTTCGTAACCGATTTCGCTTTTCAGTTTCTATTTTCTCCATTTCTTTTGGAGGCACCGGTGTTAATTCTTTAGATATTACAAAGAATGATGTAATCGCAGTTTTTCTCAATAGACGCGTTGGATTCGAAAGGAAAAGACTTTTAAAACGAAAACATCTCGTTTTCCTTTAGACATTTACCACCTCGTGAGAAGACCAGAGTACAATATCAACTCGGTGCTTGCATTTTCCCACGACATAAACGCGAAACTGATATCCCTAGAACTTTCGACCCTCACATTTATCAAACATATTTTAATATACTTAATGGGTCAGTTAATAATTCCTCTGAGGTGCTCCTCTTCAATGTAATTAAAAGTAAATTTTAGGGCAATTTTAATGCCAAATGTATGTCAGCGTGTTACATACATTTTAGAGAGTGGGATAAATTGAAAGATAAAGACGTGTTAAACATTTTGAATCAAGTCGAAAATCTGGTTAAATATTGACCTGACCTGTTATCGCTGTTCACGATATGTTTTACCAACGTAACCGAATTCCTTCAGAGCTCCATTACAGACTTACTTTCGTATTTTAAGTACTTCGCCGAAGAATGGAAACTGCCTTTGTAAATCTTTCGACGTGACACTAGTTATTTGTATTCTGAACCAGACTAGTTAAGAATAGTTAAGACTAGTTACTTTGAATATACGCTCTGTAGCGCTAGAGGGCGTCGTCAGTGATGTTCTGAATTGAGTCATTGGGCAGTTTCGGGTCTTTCAAACATCATACTCCCCTCACCAAATCGACCCCATCAGAGCTGATCCGTCTCTGATGCGCCCCCACCATCTAAATTAACAGCCTGAAGACACTGACTTATATTAGACAAACCATTCCCCCTCTGTCACGCATTTGATTGGAAGTTGACCAACAGCCAAACGCGATGGTGTGAGCTCTATTTAAGTTGTTTACGGGGGATTTTGCATTTGTATTTTATGTATTTCGTCGAAGAATGGAAACTGCTTTTGTAAAGCTTTCGACGTGACACTAGTTATTTGTATTATGAACCAGACTAGTTAAGAATAGTTAAGACTAGTTAAGCACATTAAACTATTCTTGGGTCATCTGTTTATCAACCAAGTTAAAAAAAGTCCACTGAAGAACAAAAGAAAACAAATGGAAATAACCTTTTTTTTACTTCCACCCTGTTCTAAGATTTCAACTTGATTTCTAAATAGAAAAGATCGCTTCCTCAGATTACAGTAGAAGACATGTGAAAACTATTAAAGTCTGGAAGCATGAACTTGTGACATCAGAATCGCAAAAGTCTCACAGAAAATATTTGGGTCATAGTATGTTTTCATGGCAATATGTCATATAGCAAATACCTTATTTACCATATGTCAAATGTCATATGTTATGTCATATGTCGCCATATTTTTATGTAATATTTTCAGACGTCACTAATTGTCAAATACATAGTAATATAACTTAAATTTTCGTATATCTAATGCGATATATATATATATACGGCTTACTGGTAGAAGTTCCGACTGACGCAAATTCAGTCGGGTTTCGATCCTAGCTAGAGGCAACTGGACGTCTAGCCACACTGATGAGCTGTGAAACAGCGAAACAGTCTGTCTGTGGATGACAAAAAAATATATATATATATTTATATACAATCGGATTTCTCGCCACACTGATGAGCTGTGATACAGCGAAACAGTCTGTCTGTGGATGACAATATATATATATATATATATATATTGATGCATGTTTCATTAAATAATATCGACAAGTTTTGTCTATTTATTTTATGTAAATTCTTTTCATATCGTCTGATAAGCTTAATAACATTATCATTAAACGAAGAAAGAAAATCACAATATTGATACATATTTTTTTAATCCTATCTAAGCTTTCGGCTTACATAAGCCATTATGAAAGATGACAATTACATTACAATATATTAAACAATACACGGACAAAACAATTGTCATCATTGACAATGGCTTATGTAAGCCGAAAGCTTAGATAGGATTAAAAAATATGTATCAGTATTGTGATTTTCTTTCTTCGATTAATGATAATGTTATTAAGCTTATCAGACGATACTAAAAGAATTTACATAAAATAAATAGACAACATTTGTCTATATTATTTAATAAAAGATGCATCAATGAAAAATGCTGCCTAAATACACACAATTTAAATATATATATATATATATATATATACACATTCATCTGTAAACATCTTTATTTTTGGTTATTTTAATGCCCATTATGTCAAGTAGGTTTTCTTCTTTTTCTTCTTCTATGTGTCGTGTCCCTTCAAGAACTTGGTTAATCATAGCTCTCCACAGTTTCCTGTCCTTTGTATAGTTATAAATTAATAAATTTTGGCTTTTTGTTATCTCCCCTAAACCTTTTTCTGCCATCCATTACTTAAGCTTTCTAGGTAGGTTATGCATTGTTTTCCTCTATCCGTCTTGCCTTAATCCGTCCTGTGAGTATCAAATTTTCCGAGCTCATTTCCTCATTTCTATGTTCCATAGAAATTGCAACTGTCTCTCCCTAATATTAGTTCCCCAAAACTTCCTGTCTTTTCCGGGTTCTAGCAATTTTTGTCTTTTCATTATCTCTCCTAATCCCTATTCTGCCATTCATTTTCACAAGCTCGTTAGGCAGGGGTTATGCACGGTTTCCTTCCATCCCTCTTATCTTCAATAACTCATGTGAGTGCCATACTTTCCAAGCCCTCTTTCCTCATTATGTGCCCTAGAATTTTCAACTCTCTTTTTCTGATGTTAAGTATACGCGACCTTTTTGTTTTCATTTTTTCTAAAACTTCAACGATGTTCTCAGCAGCCTCCTGTAGAACCACATCTGTATTGCTTCACGTCTTTTCATCTTTGAGGAGATTTTCCAGCATTCGCTGTCACATACGAAGACTGATATCACATAAGAGTTAATATTCTTTTCAATTCGATGGTGAACCGTATTTAAATTAAATGCAAAAAGATTTCACTCCTCGGTACTTTCTACGTTTTTTTTTTTATCAATATGAGAGGTTATAGGGGAATATTTAAAGGACCTGCGCTACTGGAATTGGCACGCATATTCTCCTGTATTCTCACAATTCTACAACAATTCTCTTCCATATTTTTAATGTTCTAGCGTTTTGCTGAATTTTTCACCCATCGTATAAGTTTAATTTTTCAGGCATTGCATTTATTTGTTTACACATTTTTAACTGAACATAAATTTTAGCCGTACGTAAACATTTTAATGAAATTCTAATCTAATGTATTATAGGGACATTAGAGTTTCATTAAAATGCGTATTAGAATCACATACAATTAAGAAAAATAATACTGGAAATGTCTACTCCAGCTCCAACCAACAACTATGATCTATTGACTTGTGGTCTCTAGAGGTTTCTGGTTGAAATGTGGTAGTTCTTAAAACAAAGTCAGATTCTAATAATAATAATAATAATAATTAGCTAAATAGAAATTACCAAAAACATATACGGAAAAAAATGTGTTGACCCAAATCCAGATTCTGTGATGAATATCCCGAAAAAAAATGACCATCTTGTATCAAGTTGCACGGAGTTAGCACCCACTGAATATAAAATTCGACGTGATAGAGTGGACACAGGAAAATATATAACTTTTAAGGGAAGGAAGCGGCAAGAAACTGGTATGAACATCACCCAGACCCGGTTACAGAGATAGGACCTGTAACAATTTTAAGGGACTTTAAAATACACACAGATTTACTTTAAAATACACACACCTTATATATATATATATATATATATATATATATATGAATATAAAAGTGAACATTGAAGTCAACACTCAGAGCCTCTGAGTGTTGACTTCAATGTTCACTTTTATATTTATATTTACATACGCTCTATCTCGAATATTGAGCACTTTATCACATAAATACACCACACTTTAAAACTATATATATATATATATATATATATATATATATATATATATATATATATATATATATATATATATATATATATATAAAGAAAGACCAGTAAGATATATAATCCGGTGTTCTTATTGATATTTTTGTTGACCATGTTCACCATAGTCTATGAATATAGAATCCAGCGCAGTACGTAATCTGTTCAATGAAACAACGTTAAAGATTAACACTCACGCGTCAGACACTCTACTGAATCTGACTATATCGCCAATACCACCACCAGCTGTTCCGTAATTATTCAGTCTTTGATATCAAAGGCTGGCAATGATATTTAGCCACCCCACATGTGGCACAAGGCCGGGTTTAACGTGGGTTTTCTGAGCCCGTACGCTTGGCCAAAAATATTCCCTAATGTAACCCGTAATAAAACGGGTTCAGGGACAGTCTACCTCCCCGAACGAAACTCTGCCCCACGGCGGAGCCTCGTCCGGGTTCCTCTCTTCCCGAAGTCAGAGAGTTAGACTGTTCAGCCAAAAAAGGCTGGCAGTAATATTTAGCCACCCCCTATGTTTTTTCTAACGGTTTATCGGTATCGGTTGTTATCGGACGAAAAAATAGCTATAACAGTTATATAACGATAAAAAAAATGAATAAAAAAAAAAATACTACGTTACTTAAAAATCGAAAACCAAAAAGAGAAAATATGCAGTATAACAAATAAATAATAACAATTAAAATAAATTGATCTAAATACACCCAAATATATAAATAAACTAACAACTGATACCGATAAACTAGCCGTTAGAAAAAACAAATAAAGATAATCAATCCAAATAAATACATGAAGTAATAAACAGATTAAAAACTGTTACCGCCAAAATAATAGTTAGAACAAACTACAACAATCAACTCCAAAATTGAACAAATAGCTTTAATTAGATTCCCAATGAAAAACAAAACTATTAAATAAGCTATATAAACAAATATTTACTACGTTAATAAAAACACCGATCAAAATAAAATAATATATATATATATAAGACAAGAAATAAAAAAAATAAATAAAAACAAGCAAAACAATTTAACCCAAATAAATAAATAAATAAACAAATAAACGACTTCCGGTAAAATAACCGTCAAAATAGACTACCCACAATGCACCACTGATCCGTATATATAAATAGCCGAGAAAAATAACAGCACTCGTGGCCTGACGATTGCATCTAGCATGAAACAGACTGTAGCCTCTAAGTGTTGACTTCTATGTTCACTTTATATATATATATATATATATATATATATATATATATATATATATATATATATACATATATATATATATATATATATATATATACATATATATATATATATATATATATATATATATAGTAATGATACAATATGGTAATCCGTATGGAATTCCCAGGAGGATATAGATCCAGGGAGAGCGCTATGTAAAAAGACAGAGCAAAATTATCATTAATTAAATAATATCAAACACTTAAAATCCCATAGGTAATAATTTTTATTTCAGGAGAGCTCTAAACAAACAGCAGCTTTAGGTTTTGATGATTGAGAGTTGTTTTTTTTACAGCTCTCATGAAATAAAATTTATTACCTATGGGATTTTAAGTGTTTGATATTCTTTAATTAATAATAATAATAATAATAATAATAATAATAATAATAATAATAATAATATATATATATATATATATATATATATATATATATATATATATATATATATATAGTCTTAAAGTGTGCTATATTTATGGGATAAAGTGCTCAATATCAGAGATAGAGTGGCCTGACGATTGCATCTGGCATGAAACAGACTGTCGCCTCTATGTGTTGACTTCTATGTTCACTTTATATATATATATATATATATATATATATATATATATATATATATATATATATATATATATATATATATTGGTAGCAATCTTTCTTTCAAACATCTTTCATTGAATACGGCCGACAAGGAATATTGAATTAATTCCTTTTTATTAAGTTTTTCTAGCTTTCTAACATTTTTCAGTTTGGGGCACTAAAAATTCTGAACAGTTTCTATATTCCTGAATACCTACAAAAACGGAAAAATATTAAGATGCTGGAAAAGAATGAACAAAAAATTAACTCAATGTACCTTGTAGGCCGTATTCAATGAAAAATGTTTGATATATATATATATATATATATATATATATATATATATATATATATATATATATATATATATATATATATATATATATTAGGCAAATGAATGACAATGTGGAAAAGATTCTGTGGAGTGAGTTTCGTCCTCTCGAAGGATTTCATCGGACAAAAGTATTTTTTTATTGAAGGAATTATATATGTCTATGAAGGAGGCATAAAAATGAGCGAAGGTTACGATTCTGTACCTTGAGGAAACGCTGGCGATGTTGAAACGTTAAATTCTTAAATTTGTCTTCAGATGTTTTTAGACGTGCAACTTAGCCGATCTCTTACTTTCCCTATGCTTTTGTTTTTAACAGTTTTTGTTATTAAATATCTTACAATGAGATAACAGAGGATCTGTCAAGAAAAGTGAAATGTAAGAACCTGGACGCAAATTCACCGTAGATGATCTATCAAAACATTTTCACTTTAATAAATTGCTTTCTCTTTTAATTAAAGTAGCATTTTTAAATCGAAATTTTGGTAAAACTCATTATGGTTAGCGACGAATGCATTGAGTGTGTTGTTTTGTAAAAAATCACTTTTTATTTCATATAAAATTTGATTTAAATTCCTTGAGGTTTCTCCTATGTATATCTTGTATTAATCATTACAGGTTATAGAGTAAATTCCTTTTTAAAGTTTTAGGTTATTATATTTCGTTTTGCATTAATTAAGTTCCTTATTGTTTTAGAAGTAGTTGTAATGAGAGACGAAGAAGACACAATGAGTTACTCTCTTGGAGGTTAGCATCAGCCATATTGATGGAATATATATATATATATATATATATATATATATGTAAAAATAAAATAAAAATATCAATAAGAACACCGGATTATATACCTTTATACCTTTATTTTTACAAAACGGTGCTGAATGTAAATTTACAGAGCATACATATTATAAATTATCTGATTTAAAATATGTTTTTTCGCATATTTTAAATCAGATAAATAATAATAATAATAATAATAATAATAATTAAAATAATAATCCTGATAAAACCGGAATTTATAAACAAGGATCATACCATTCATTAACGGATTCGAGGTTAATGTATTTTATTATTAAAAATTGTTTGCGAAAGTGATTCTTGCCATATCATTAACTTCATTATCTGCTTTTCGTATGAATGATTCGCGTAATATATATATATATATATATATATATATATATATATATATATATACATACAATATGATGATACCGTAAGCTGAAATTAGTCTGTTATAATTATCCTATAAATATATCCTGAAACTTGTTAGCAAGCAACATTGCTTGATTAATGTCAGTCTTATTGGGAAAACATTGAATCCTAAACAGGTTGAGTAACCTTTATCCGAAATTCCAAAATCCGAAAGTTTTTCAGGTGTTAACATGACTTGCTACAAATGGAAAATTTCAGAAGACAACATGGCTACACGTCGCATGATAATTGTGTTGCAGCGTTACAAATAAAACGCTATTTTTTTCAGTTTTCATTATATTTAACTGCAATCAGATTCCATGTTTTGTTTTTATACAAATGCTGCTACCTCTATGTATTGTAACATTTTAATCAAAACACAACATCGCCGGTAGAGACTGATAGCTTACTAATTTTTCCTTCTCACACTCACAGTGATGTTATTGATGGACCTCTCCATACAGTTTCCCACACCTGATGTAGAAGTAGTTTTTAGTGTTGTATTTATATATATTTTTGCAAGTATTGATCATGTTTTTGTACACGTACACAAAGTACAAAACATTATTTTTACGTGGAAAACTTGAAAATTTGTATGATTATTACACGACTAGCGTAATTACCCGTATTTGTATGTACACAAAATTGATTAAAGTTTATATAAAACGACCTTCAGGGTATATGTATAAACTGTGTTATGAAATGTAAAGGGATATCGTGTTTATGCTTGGGTTCCATCTACAAGCTAACCTATTTTATAGATGTTATATACAAATTAAATAGTCTATATTCCAAAATCCGAAAAATTCAGAAAACGAAGCACTTCCGGTCCCAAGAAATTCGAATAAAGGATATTCAAACTGTAATAAAACCTGACAGTTTATCTCATTGTAGGTAATAATTTCCACCTTATCTTTATACCTAGTGAGTTATTTATGTTATATAACTGTCCTACGTGGATTTATTCCTGGGTTTCTTCCAGTTCTTCATCTATTTTAAAGGTATTTTTTTTTTCAATATTATAACTGGAGATGATTCTATTTTAATTTTAGGCTCATTCGGTATTTATAATATTTCTTATAGTTGCCAGGAAAGCCAGGAACTGAAAGAGAGTTCGCGCTTCTCGCTTGTGAAATTCTCTTCCGGCTTCTTACTTTCTTGACAACTACGACCTTCAAAAATTTAAATGCAGCCTCAATCATCAAGGTATGTCTCCTTGAATCCCGTTCTTTTATTGTTCTCTATCCCCAATAATTTTTTTTCTAAGATTCTTTCGCACTCAGTAACTCCGCTTCCGTCTTAGTGGCGTTATCCCTTTGCTTGGCGTGAAATGAAATCACCCGATTTTTCTAACATTAGTAAAATGGTAATGTTTTATGAATGACCAATTGAAAAGATACTATTGTGGATAGCTTTCATATGTTTTATACTTCCTTAGCATTTTAAGATAATTAGTTTTGTTTAGGGAGAAGGTTGCAACTTCGTCTCCAATTTTAACGCCCTAGATTCGGTGGCACTGAACTCATTGTAGATGGCGACAGTTAAAATGGTAATGATGAAGGAGTCGTTTGTTATGAAAGGGGAGATAATAGGAAGTAAATAGCATGAGGATAAGGATGATAGATAACGGCTGACTTTTGATTTGAAGAGATTAAGATTGTCGTATTTATGTTATTATCTTTTATATTCTCAATAACTTTCACATAGTTTTCATTAAAACTCCCGTAATTGATTTAAAGACTGCCATATTTTCGACCAAGGAAACCAATTTAAAGAATCTCTCCTTGTTTAAAAATTATCCGTTTATTTTTACTCTCATAATTTCCCCGTTCATTTTTCGGAAAATAATTTAAAATTCTACTGTAAACAGTTCAGGTAAAATCGTGTCCCCACCCTAACTTATTCCTTTTTTATCTTTTTTTTTATCTGTGTCTTTCTGTAGTGTCATAGTTGTAGTATTATTTTCATATATATTTTGAAGAGGTTCTATCTCGGTTGCATTAATACCTAGCTTACGTACAGAGTTAAAGACTGCTGCGTGTTCTTCCGAATTGAATGCCTTTTCATAGTCAACGAAATCTAAACAGAGTGGTTTGTTATATTTTGCTGTTTTTTTTAATGATCAGCCGATGTATTGTTTGCTGAAGATTCCCTGTTCGTATGGTTTATTATAATTTCATTTTGCATATTTCTTAATCTGTTTGTAAATGCGTTTGAGAATGATTTGTATTGGTTCAATAGTAATTTCAAAGTACAATAGATTGTGAAGGTTATTGACTCCTAATTTTATAAAATAACTAGACTGAAGTTTTAAAGTACTTTGTCTATTTCGTAATCCATTGTGGGATTGGTTATCCTTTAAAAGGTCTGTTTCTATGCCATCTTCACTTGTTATATTTCTGCGATTGACATTTTTTAAGTAAACATTTCATCTGTTGTTAGCTCACGGACATCACTAGTATATACAGGATGTTAGTTGTATTTTATATTTTCGAAAAAATGCAGATTGGCATAGTATTCCTTGGCTATTCATAAAATCTTGCCTCTGACCTGTAAATTTCCTTGTTCTTGTATTTTAATGTAAAATCTCTTTCTTACGTATGCGGGATTCATATCGAGCATATTTTAAAAGATTTGTTTTCCTGATAGGTCACCATTATTTTTTTGTGTCTCTCTTTACTGTTCATTAGTTTGTTTAAGTCTATCTTATTTATTCGTAATTGATATTACGAATAAATAAGATAGAATAGAATTATTAGCTAACATTTCGACCCCCTCATTTCTCGTCCCTGTTACACATTTTCCTACACTGGATTTCTTTTCTGTTTCTAGTTTTGTATTTAAGCTACTCACGAAAATAGTGTAATTTTTATCTCTACACGTCTATAACGCTACTGACCTCTTTGTAAAACTCTTGAATTTCCTCACTAGAACTCTTCGAAGTTGGTGCATATTATATATATTACATTGCAGAATCTGATTACTATTCAACCTACTCAGTTTTATATAGTGTCAGATCTTTTCCAATTGCTCACAATGTCACTGTTGACTAAAAATCTTACAATACTTAGAATACGTCGGTTTATGGAGCAGTTATCAGTTATGTGCCATGCATGATACACGCTTAGGCAATCATGTATCTTTCGATACATGACTGACGAGGCAGATTTTTCCCGCAGTAGGTTGCCATTTCTTTCTGCGGTAGACCAGTTGCCATCAAAGGCTTTAGAACTCGGTCTGTCCTACTATTTACCCATAGCTGTGGAGAGAAGAGAGGATTCATACGTAAATGAATGTAATGGATTCAACTAGAATTCGAACTCGGCTCTCCGATTCCTCAATCTGAGCCGCTAACCATTACTCCACCGTAACAAATGTAATATAGGAGATAAAGAAATTGAACGTGGAATAGTTCTGCATCAGAGGTAGTTTCGCCCAACACTGCAAATTGCTACAAAGCTAAAACATCAACTTGAAAACTCGAGCCTTGTCAGATCGAGACTTTGATATGGATGTCCGGCATGGCGCCAAACCCGTCCAGAAATATCTAAACTGTCAACTGTATATGGCCACTTTCTAAAAAAAAATGGATTTGAGCGCGTCAACTATCTTGGCAAAGACGTTATAGACCGGCAATAGAGTATCATAAACAAAGAAATGTACCAAATAACAGAAACAACATCACTTGAGGACTATTAACAGCAGACACAATTCAAATAGATAGCTAGATAAAAAAATAATGACATAATCGCGATGTCGGCATTCCACGCCAATTCAAATAAAAGGTTAAGAATAAAATCTAAATCAATACTGGAAAGGGCGATATCATTGAATAGACATGAGAAACCTATTTTCCTGAAAAATTGTTTTAAAAAAAGATTTTATAATTTTCAACCGACATAGGTACTGGCTTTTCGGTCAATGTATTCCGAATGTTTCCTTATAAAGAAAAGGCTAATATCACAGTTACCATTATCATTAGCACCAATTTTTTCCTATCCCAGTTTCTTGAGACATGGGTGTGCGCAAATTTTAAAGTTACTGAATTAGCGGGTCAATTCAACAGATGTGATCGGGGTGTGTGCGACCGCAAAGCCTGCAGGTGAAGGCAATAGATACTGTTCGTGGAGGCTATGACCGTTAGGATTAATCAGGGTAGAGAGAGAAAGAAGAGGAATTTAGAAGTCAAATTCTTTATAGGCGTATGTACTAAAATTAAGCAGAGTATCAGACCAAAGAATTGAGGAGAATGTAGCGAATGTTATGATAAAATAAGAAAAAAAAAAACGAAGAAAAGAAAGTTGGCGTGCTTTACAGGTGGGCGTCATCGCTGAAAGTAAACCGAATCTATATAGAGTCTGAAAAGAAAGATGTAAAGAACGATGACTTTATACAGTATTCTATTTTCAGATTATTTATAGTTTCTTCTTTTCGCCCTGGGTATGACGATAAACTACATCCGGCAGCATGGCCTCTGATCTGGATATTGGCGTAAGGAGACTACAGTTGTTTTCCTTTGGGCTGAGCTCATAGGAGTTCAGCTCCTTTAGAGAGGAGAACTCTTCTGCACTTTTTTCTTTTTGCTTCCGTTTTTTGAGGAACGGTCATTACTTTTCTGACCACCAAGGCGTCGACACACGTGGAAAATGGACAACATGTGCAGAGCCTAACGTGGAGAAAAAAAGTAATTTTAATTCACCTAGCTGCGGACGGTCAAAGGCCACAAGGCTGGTATGTTATTTCTTTGTTCGTTGTTCTGTTAAATATTCTCGTCGTTTGGACAGTATGAACAATTATTTGCTTTGGGGTATGTATAAATCCTTTTGACATGTGCTTCTAAGTTGCATTTTGCCTTATTAGATATTTTGTTTGTTACAGGCGCGTATCTCGTCTCTCTATATTCGCATTCAGTGTTAGTGTATCAATGGCTACGCTAATGCTCATACTAGCACTCAATGTACTGGAAGGCTAAAGCCTTATTCTTCCTAACACTAAATACCCGGTATAATATGGCTGGCTGATAAACAATACTAATAGACGTTTCGAGAAGTGTGAATCCACCTCTTAAATGCTGTTGTTCCCAGGTTCACCATTACCGGAGTGGTAACACCTGTTCGGGTCCCAGCTATGAGCAAACAGTGAAACCCTCAACAAAAATAAAAACACTAGGAAAGCATAAAAATACAGTTTATAGTAAAAATACCTACAGTTTATAGTAAAAATACCTACAGTTTGTAGTAAAAATACCTACAGTTTGTAGTAAAAATACCCTCGAAAAAAAAATAACAATACATTTTTTGTAATGAACTTACCAGCAATATATGCATATAAAAATATACCAACAATACATTTTCATAGTAAAATTACATCTTTCTCTAGTCAGTTATGTGTCATGTGTGATACACGCTTAGGAGATCATGTATCTTTCGATACATGACTGACGAGGCAGATTTTCTTCCCGCAGTAGGTTGCCATTTCTTTCTGCGGTTGACCAGTTGCCATCCAAGACTATAGAACCCGGTCTGTCCTGCAATTTACCCATAGCTGGGTGGAGGGGGGTAAGATGAAGATTCATACATTTTCCCAAGGGTATTAGCACATAAGTTAATGTAATGGATTCGACTGGAATTCGAACTCGGCTCTCCGATTTCTCCGTTCGAGCCGCTATCCACCTTTCTCACTTAGACTTTATAAGACATCAATACAAGTAAGCCAACATGAGAAAAGTATTTGAAAATACTGAAAATGTCGAAATAATTCTCTACTTTAAAGAAATAGGTTTATACCAGACTTATAACATCTACAATAGATCATCTACAAACTATATATCTATAAAATATACGTTTAATTTTAAAGTATAAAATTAAGTACGAAATATATGAAGTTGATGTCACAAAATTGTGTTCGAAATGTTTAGGTTTCAGCATTAAATAACCCATAGAGGTGTTGATATGTCGCTAAACAAAGACAACGAAGCTAGTTGCTACTTCGATTTGCTCTCCTATTGAATCGCTCATGCAGGTTAATCTGGCAACTTTAATGACAATTATAAGTTACAGATAGGTAATTTGATATATTCGGTGTTCAAGGGAGAAGGAAAGTTTTTTTATCCACGTGGGAGAGAGCGTAGGAAATTAGCCCAAACAAGATACAAAATTATACAATAGTAAGCAATGAACAGACAGATAAGGTTCTAACAGTAAGTCTGCTAATTTCGGCAATAAGACAGGCAAATTATGATATTAAAAGTATAAATTTCAAAACAAATTAACAGTCTTGTGTCAGACAAGAAAGCTTAAATAATTATACAGTTTGCCTTCCGTAGAATAAAGATAGTATCGTCGAACGTTGCTCGTGTTATGAACATCATTGCGTACATTAAAAGCTGCTTATAATTATAGAATACATTTCTTATAACAGATCTCTGAAAATGAACGGCTTGTGAGTCACTCAAGGCAGAGAGTTACTGTTAACATGATAATGATAAATGAGATGTGTGATATGAATGAAAGAGGAAGCGGTATGGATAACACAGTATCTTTATATATTCATATGTTTTATGAATGGGCAATTTAAAAGATATGACTTTGGTTTGTTTGTTGCTGTTTAGCGGCATATGAACACCTCTATGGGCCATTTAATAACGAAATCTAAATATGAAAATTCAAACTTTATAATTACTCCAAGAGAATGACATTATTTCGTGATTAAATTATAATTGCTTGTATTTTCTTCACAAATAATCTTACAAAATCAAAAAAGGACTAAAAACTTGTTTCTCCTTACAAGAAATGAGATTAACCATAGCAAATTATTTTTTTATATAAAATGTTTTTTGACAATGTGTGCCATATCTTCAATTTTGCTATAATGTGTGTTGATTGTCATTTTGCTATAAAAATGTGATGTTGGTCATTCTATTATAAAAATGTATTGGTGGTCATTTTGCTATAAAAATGTGATGTTGGTCATTCTATTATAAAAATGTATTGGTGGTCATTTTGCTATAAAAATGTGATGTTGGTCATTCTATTATAAAAATGTATTGGTGGTCATTTTGCTATAAAAATGTGATGTTGGTCATTCTATTATAAAAATGTATTGGTGGTCATTTTGCTATAAAAATGTGATGTTGGTCATTCTATTATAAAAATGTATTGGTGGTCATTTTATTATAAAATGTATTGTTGGTCATTTTATTATAGCATGCCAGAATACTCTGGCATGCTATTGAACGTTTTGTTTATTGAAGTCTGTCTCAGTTTATTTAATAATGTTATAAAGTTATAAAGCACTCGCATTTCTGGTTAATAATACTGTAAGAAAAACCCTGGAACAAAAGTTTGAGTGAAGAACAGGTTTAATCACATGAGAGTCATGGATTTAATAATACAATAATATAGAATACTGTAGTTCAGTGCGGCAATGCGTACGACTCAAACACTACGACTTGAGACCCACTTTGCGACAGTAGTTCCAATGAACAGACGTTCTATTCAGAGCGGATAGGCATGTCCATGTTCATCTGTTAGTATGGAGAAGGTTGGTCGTCTTTCTACACAACAAATTATTAGTTATGAATTAAAATGTATTACTGTACACGTATTCAAGTTTAAATGGCCATCGGCATTTTATATTGCTATTAAATATGTAAAACTCCTCTCTAAAAATGATCCATGTAAATGTATATGTTGTAACCAAGTAAATGATTAAGAAAAACAAAACAACAGGTTGCAGATAAATCCTGTATTGAACAGTAAATAAAACAGAAGAGTATTACACGACTTGGGAGTGTGTCTCGGTTGATCAGGTTTCAATCTATACTACTGTTAATATTTAAAAGACCCCCCACCCAAGGGTGTATGCGGCACAAGGCCGGTTTAGTGTGGGTTCTCCGAGCTCGTAGGCTCGGCCAAAAATATGCCCTTTAGAACCCGTATAAACTGGTTCAGGGCCTGTCTACTTTCTCGGACGAAACTTTGCCCTGCGGCAAAGCTTCGTCCGAGTTCCTCTACGCCGAGACAGAGAGTTCGACAGATGAACAATCTATACTACTGTTCCCACGAGGCTTAATTTCCTACTAATTTTATAGTAAGTGGAAGAGTCCACAATAGACTCATTAAACGGAGGACCCCACAACAGTATATATATACTAATATAGAAAAGCATGAAGCTTTTCAGACAGTCCTAGAAAGAGGAGATGGGGCATACAGATATGAAAAGGGTGCATTGGCAAAAAGGCCACTGCAATAGACATTCAGGACCCAGTAGAAGTTGCTCTTATATCTTTGTGTCAGACTAAAACATTCTTATTAATTAAATTGATGTCTGTCTTATAATGATGTTTAGCCGATATTGTCAGCCAATACTTCAGTAGTTATCTTCATGGATGTTTTTACTCATGTGGACATTTGTCCAATTATGTTAAGTGATAAAATATCTAAGTCCGGTAACCAGTTTGCAGGAAAAATGTTACGAAATACCCACATATAAATATCCCGGAATTTTTGTTTACTTGGATATAACAAACCTGATATCAAGTTACAGTAAAGCTCGTTGTATTTCAAATCGGAGAATGTTCTATGGCCCACCAGAGTCAACATCTTAGCGGATTGCGCATGCGCATTCACTCAACATAGCATCTTTATTGCTCCCCAAAGCACAAATATCTTCATATGTTTTACGACTGACCAATTTGAAAGATACTACGGAGGATCGCTTTCATTGTTTTTTTATACTTCCTTAGAGTTTTAAGATAATTAGGCATTTTTTAAGGGAGAAGGGTTTTAGCTTCGTCGCCAATTTTAACGTCCTAGATTCGGTTGCACTGAAATTCGGTTACATCGCTCACGGGTAGATATTCTCATTTGCGTTTAAAACTCTCGCATCGTTTGGCCAGCCAAAAAATGTTAACTGCATAAATGATTTCTTCAAAGGTCTTAGACAAATCGACACTTTCATGCATGCTTTTTTCAGAGCAGAGAACCAGATGAGATAATAATACAAACAGTAGACGTTTTCTACAAAATATATTTAAAGAATTACAAAAAAATTAGAAGCTTCGCCAATGCGCAATGATTAACAAATGAATCTCGCATACCAATATTCTAGTTTAATCCTCACTGGGTGAGTCATGTCTGCTGCTCTGTGCCAAATCTAAGCTAAGCTTTGTAAATAGCTACACACAGAATGGCTATCGTAAAGAGATGGTTTGCAGTCTTGTCTCGAAACACATTTGTAGTTGTAGGAAGTTTAGTTCTCATTACAAGTATAGTCTTGTATCAGACGGAGTTGTGCTTAGTGACATATACACAAATACACGCAAAAACATGAACACATATTATGTAAATTTGTGTTTACTGTTAATAATACTAAAACTCTGCCATAGCTGCCATATGCTGACTTTCCAGACATAATAGTTTCCTTTTAGTCATTTCGTTCTCAACCAAGACAATAAAGCCACAAACAGGCAAGGGGTTACTAAGTGTGAAAGAATATAAGACAAAGAAAAAAACATATTAAAGAGAAAGAACAATAAAAGAACAGGAATTAAGAAGACAGAAGGGAACGATTGACATTACATTTAGATTTTTTAAAATCAAAATTGATCGGAAAGCAATATAACGGAAGAGAGTTCCACAAGCGAGTAGTGCGAGAGAAGAATACGTTAGCATATAACTTACGGTTAGATCTAGCCGGAAGAGTGTCCCATAAGTGCAAGAGAAGAAGTCGTGAGCATAGAATTTATGGATACAGCTATCAATTTAAACTTTAGAATAATGAGACCTAGCTGCTAATCTAGTACTGCGCTTAAATTCGTAAAGTCGAAGTAAGAATGAAGAATGTAATTTAGAGATGATGATAAAAGTCACACAAGGATGTAAATAAACATCATACAGTAGAGATTCAAATCTAAGTGGAAAGTCAGGCAAAGGTACTCCAGATGAGTCAAGTGTAGAATTCGAAGGGAATTTTCGAGTATGACATTGATTTTTCAACAGATGTTGATAACACCTCAAATTGAATGAAGAGGAGACGGATAGAAGACCTAAACATACGTATGTGTATATGCACATAGAGACTCAGTTCTATGTGGGAAACAGTCAATGGTACTCCCGATGAGTCAGGAGTAGAATTCGAAGGAAATTTACGAGGAAAATAGTCTGGTTTATCAACAGATGGTGATAACACCTCAAAATGAGTGAAGAGGGTACAGAAAGTGGACTTACACTTACGCATAGATATATGCATATAGAGACTCGGTTCTATGTAGATAGTTTGGCAGGGGTACTCAAGATGAGTCAAGAGTAGAATTTGAAGGGAATATTTGAGCAAAACATTCCGCTTTATCAACAGATGGTGATAACACCTTAAATTGAGTAAAGAGGGGACGGATAGAGGACTTACACTTACGCATATATATATATATATATATATATATATATATATATATATATATATATATGCATATAGAGACTTAGTTCTATGTGGAAAGTTAGGCAAGGGTACTCCAGATGAGTCAAGAGTAGAATTTGAAGGGAATTAACGAGCAAAACATTCTGCTTTATGAACACGTTTGTGCCGCCAGAGAAAGGCTATTCCTGTTGGGCTCTAAGTCTGAAGAAGCAATTATGAACGTAGGAAAAGTTTGTGGTTTCCCCTAGTATTTTCGAGAAGATACAATATCATCGATGCAGGCTTTTACCCCCCAAAAAAACTCAGTAGCGCAATTCTCAATAAGAGGATGAAAAAAAAAATCACTCCATGAAGTGCCGCAAAGAAAAACACGAAATGATTCCCAATCAGTATGCTGGTAACTGTCTTTTGAATAGGACGCTCATGTCTAATAGACAACTTAGAAGAAATTTCAACATAAACTACAGCGTGATCTGAATTCCTAAGAGAACAGTGTTGTGAGGCTCAACAAGAGCTAGGAAGAGGAGGTGAGAAAGAAAGAATTAAAGATTTCAAAAGCTTCAACGCTTTGAAAGATGAATTAATTTCCAATCTACAACAACTTTCCCCACTGACGAAACGTTGCATGTCTCTCGCTACTCTGTTGTTGTTTCCATGCCAAATGAGCTACATGAGCCACCAGTTCAGACCTTCACAGCTAAGATTCGCCCTTCCATTGGTATGGGAGAAGTTGCATTCTGATAGTTTCTTCACAGGAACCGCTACTTTGTGCAACAGATTGCCGAGTGGATACTTCCCCGATCGCTACAATTTTAACTTAATTTAGTCTAGGGTGGACCGTTATAAATCTAGCATATCTTTATAGCCTGCACTTCTTACGACAATCTCATTCAGTAACGCTCTATCTTAAATGGCTCTTGAGGCTTGTATTTTATGAACAATAGTAAAAAACTATTTCCAGCGTATTGGTGAGAATGTGATTACTTACGTAGTAGACAATTAAATTCCTTCGCTTTGAAAATCAGTGTCTTTCAAGTTGTTTAAAGTAGGGTTAATAAAGTCTACCTTGACACAAATATGCACTGTCTCTTCCATTCTCTTCCCCAATATGTCTCTCACGCATACGCACACAATGCCAAAAGCCAAATTCAATATAGTAAGATTAAATAGGAGTGTGGGATAATAATAGTTATTTAGCCGCAGTCATAGATATAACTGAGTATTTGAGTCGGATCTAATGTTTGGCTTCCTTGACCTAATGGGTAAAAACGACGTCCACATTGTAGAAGATTCTAGGTTATAAGATGTCTATATCCAAATATCATTGAGAGTTCTGCTTTTGCTTCCGATCTATGTTGCTTAGCAAAGAAAAGTGGAAGATTGTAACGACCTGATTATTGTGATTTAAAGAAATGACAATATGAAAGGATGAACCGTCAAGAATAAATAAAAAAAATTCTTCAAGTAAATAAATTAAAAAAAACTTTTACTGTGGTATAGTAAACTAATAACATAACACAGATAAGAAGATTTGGCAAAATATATGCCTAAGGACTAGACTGTTTAATTGGTTGATCTTGGCCAAATCAACATGGCTGAAACTAAACTCCAGGAGAGCGACACACGACGCCTTCTTCTGGCCTCACGTTTTCCCCTGACATGAAGTGGAGCGGCTCAGTTGTTGCGTCTACTGCAAGGAAAGTTGGTTCACTGTGTTGTGCTAGAAAATATTTTCTAGTCAGAATCCACCTTGCACATTTACGAATTTACCATTCCTCTGTGCATTGATGCCATATCTGGTCTGCTGCTCCTGCTAGAGATTCTTGACAAAATCCAAAGAAGGATCTCTAATGTCATCGATCCTGAGCTGTCATCTCGACTTCAGTCACTTTCTCACCAACGTGCATTCTCTTTGGCTTTTCTACAAATATTTTCATGGCAAATGTTCGGGTGAGCTTTTTTTTTCACTTGATACCACTACTATATGAATATAAGCGAATTACTAGATTGGCAACTAGGTCCCGCCGTTTTACTGTTGAAATAGCTCGATGCAACCACCAATTCTACTCTAACAGTTTCTTTTCTCGTACTTCCCACCTGTGGAACGCCCTTCCGATTTCTTGCTCCCCTGTAAACTACAATCTTCAAAAAAAATTAAATGCAGCTTCAATCACCATCTTCCGTCTTCTTGAACCCTGTTCTTTTTTTTTCTTTTCTCAATCCTCCCCATTCCCAGTTTTCTCATTCTCGTTCACTTCCTGCAACTCCCTGGGTTCCAGTGGCTTTGCTGCCCTATTTGGGATGAAATGATTAAAAAGATAATGTTAAAAACGACGTCCATGTTAGAGAGACCTCCCGGGATATGGAATTCTCCCGTTAGAATTTATTCATTTATTTCCAAGACATGCTACACACGGAGAAAATATATATGATCGCTGAATCTAACAACTGATAATAAAATGCAGCAAAGAGAGGAAGCAATAAACTAATAAAAAATGAAGTTTATTTTGATGACTGATGATAAAAAGAATTCATCTCAGTGACGTTCTGCTATAGTTACACCGACAATATGGTATCGAGATTTAAACTCATCAGGTCAGCCATTTTCCATGTTTGACAAAATGAAATTATCCGGAACATATACTAAGAGGAAATCACTTGCATACGGATAAAAAATGAATTCAGTAAATACAGAAAAATAGAAAGAGTTATATAATTCCATCCAGATTCAACAAGGCTCTGTCCTGAAAGTTTTCCTAAATGAAGCACTTTGATGTTCTGATTTTTCCTCAAAAATTGGAAAATTTAATTTTCACCTATTTTAAACACAAGCTTATGGCTTCTTTCAATGGTTTAAGACGTTTCATTTCAACTTTCCTTCGCTCTTGTTCACATTGTTTTTCAGAAAATATATAGTTTTACATTGTTTTAAACAAGTGATAATACTTCGTAACGGCTGAAAAATTTAAAAAAAAACCCTAAAAAATTGCATATTTTCATTTTTTTCCTTTTGCTTTTCAGTTGCTCAGAAATGCAGGAAAAGGGGGATCTGTTTTATTGTGTTTTTGTGAAGATTTTGATATCCATTGTATGATAAGAGAAGATGAGGCCGTTAGCATGTGTCTTCATGCAATGACGCATGCCGAAATCCAGGGTTTTAACTGTAAAAGAATGTTTCTGTGCCCTTTTAAAAATTCCAGTAGGAATTTTCCCAACAACTGACAAGAGAGTGGGATTAGTTGATTAAATCTGAAAGACTCATAATGGTTGTGATGAAGGATAGAGAGTTCCAAAGGCAAGCAATCAAAGATGCTTTCAGTGAGAAGTCTTTAAATAGCAAACAAAAAAGAAAAAAGAAAAAAAATCAATATCGCCAGAATCTTGAAAGTGGTGCAAAATCTGACCTGAGATAGCATCAACACCTCTGATGAATATCAACAAATGGTGAAAATTTGGATGAAATCGGAATACCTTGAGGACGTACCCTTGTTGGATGTGGCTAGAATAACCCACAAGGATTCGTCTTCTCACCGGATTATTCATCCTATACAATGAGGCAATGCTGAGAGAATTAGAAGTCCTACCAAGATTCATTATTGGCGGACACAATCTTAACAGCATAAGATATGCAGATGATACGGCGTTGATAGCAGACGCGGAAAGAAAACTACAAAAACTCCCACAGAAGATAGTGAAGGAAAGAGGGAAGAAAGGATTGAACATCAACTGCAAGAGGACAGAATACACGGTTGTTAGCAAAAGGATGATCCCAAAATGCTAATTACAATTTAAAGATGCCAAGATGTGCAACAATTTAAATATCTAGGAATTATTTTAACAAAGGACGGAAAGTGCCACACTGAAATCCGAAGGTGCATTGAGATTGCGAAAAATGCCTTCCAAAAGCTAAGCAGAGTATTAAGAAACAGGAAAATTTCGTTAGAAACAAAGAAAAGAGTACTAAGAAGTAATGTAATGTCAGTCCTCCTATTTGGCAGTGAATGCTGGACCATCTCCACACAGAAACCAGAGACGATAGAAATGGGGTTCTACAGAAGGATGCTGAGAATACTATGGTCTGAACATGTGAGCAAAGACGAAGTTTTAGAGAAAATAGAAACAAACTGGTCATATACAATTAATATCAGAAAGAGAGAGCTGAAATTTATAGGGTACATAATGAGGAAAGAGGGCTTGAGAAATTTGACACTCACATGACCTATTGAAGGTAAGAGAGATGGAGGAAAACTGCGCATAACCTCTTCCTAACGAGCTTGTGTAAATGAATGACAGAACAGGGTTTAGGAATGATAATAAAAAGACAAAATTTACTAGAACCTACAAACGAAAGGAAATTGTGGAGAGCCATGATCGTCAATTTCTTGAAGGAAAGCGCCACAGAAAGAAAGAAAGAAATAATAAGAAGAAGCAGCAGAAGAATGGTTAAAATAAATGCTGGGGCACAAAAAGAATTGTGTAAACGAAGCAAAATATTCATTTTAGTGCATACAAGCTGTTAATTGCGTTACAAAATGCAATATTGTTTCATCAGAGTCACTTACAGCTTATCTACCCAGCTGCTCGTAACAATATCCCATAATGCTTCAATACACCCGCGCAGGCGCAGAAGTATCAGATGGATAGCCTTAAATGAAGTATCTGCAATCTGTGTGCTCACTAATCATGGACGAGAATGCAAGCAGGCCTGACGTGTTGAGACGGACGATAGTATGTTTTCAGGTGATTCTCAGATTGATGGGAATGAAGCTGGATAAATGTTGTAACTAGATACTAAAATTTGCTATTGTAACACGCAATGGTGTCGATCCAAGATGAGTAGATGGCGGCGGCCATATTGTCACGAATCGATCCGTAAACCAGCAGCGGTCAGTTCCGCTTGGCTGTTAATATTATTGATGCGACCAGGGTAGGCGAGCCGCATCGAACATCAAGTACACTGTAAACGCACCCCACCAACAAATACACTGTCCGCCTCCATCTTTCAAACCTGTCAGGGACTGAGAAGTGTGTCCGTTTGTAGTCATTCTTGATTGTTGTTACGATTGAAAACGTTATATCATGTTCTGTGTCTATCAAACTCAAGTGTGGGTGGTTTGTGTTAGGCGAACAAGACTTGAAATAATTGCTCTACCCAGACACAAATAATAAGAATAAAGAAACATCTGCGTCAGTAGCATAGTTTCCGGAGTTTATAAGCCTTGTTTTGTTTTTATTTAATCAGATTTCTTTGAGACTAACAAAACATATTTGAAAACTTAAGCGCGGCTTCCATATTTTTTTTTTTTAGTAAAAGACACTGAGAGTATATTCACAAATACTTTGGAGTTTTTTTTTAGATCCTGCAAAAGCGCGATACCTATGTTGATAGGAAGTCGAACGCAACGTTACACCGACAATATGGTATCGAGATTTAAACTAGAGCAACCTTTTATTGTACATCGTTAAAAGTAAAACATCTCTCATGAAGGTACACAAAGAAGAAATAGAAACTATGCAAAACTAATTTACAAGAGTGTTTAACAAAAGAGCTGCACCAATAACCTTTTGTGTACCAAAAGTTCTTTTAGGCTGTTGAAGATTCTTCGGATGTCTTTTCGAAATTACTTTGAACAACAACAACAACAACGACAACGACAAGAAGAAGAAGAAGAAGAAGAAGAAGAAGAAGAAGAAGAAGAAGAAGAAGAAGGCTTGAAGAAAAAACTAGAAGAGTGAGCCGAAAGTGAACCAAAGCGATTCAATGAGATATCAAAATGGACATGTGACGATTGATCCCATCGAGGGAACCCTCTGTGATCATTCTCCACAACTTCTCTTTAGTGTACTGAGGGAGGTGCTCCTGAGGGTTTGAATTCCCCGGAACCAGGCTTCCTTCATAGTTTTAAGAAGAAGAAGAGAGAACAGATACCCCACTTTGATCCCAGCACAAAGATCGAGAAAAGGTCATCTGATCATTTCGTCGTTACCGAATTGTTAGCTGCTTCGGACTGACGAATAGTTAAAAAATCTCTGCAGATATATATTTGTTGGAAGATCTAAAGTCACGCCATTTTTCCACATATGCAAAATTACGTACGTGTTCTTGATTTCAATTTCAAATGTCAAAGAAGGTGGCTGTTAATTTGAACAAAATCACATTAACAAACAATTACTTAATAAAAGAAAGACATAAAGATTAGTCATGAGAAAGACGCCATGTTTATTCGATGCCCAATTCATTTTTACTACCTCTGTCCTATAATAGTTGATACATATTCATACTCTAAATCTAATAGTTATTAAGGGACAAATGTAGTATTACTTTTAAACTAAAAATACATGGAGTTCCACACTACTGGCCACTTTAGTTTTTATTGATATACGAGCTAAGTCAAAAATTATCCGCACTTGGTGCACACTACCAGCGCAGCGGCCATGCTTACATTGTAACAGCAGCGAAAAACTGGCGCAATCAAACTCAAACTTCGATCACGTGACTACAATAGTATCAACTATAAGTACGCATGAGCAGAAAGTACTGTGACAAACCTAAATATATGTTATAGAAAAATGCGGATACCGTCGTATAAATAAATACTTATAAGAATCTAATGGTTTATTGGCTGTATGTTGATCTGCGTAATGAGAATGTAAACCCGTTTGTTGTGCGCATAGATAAATAAATGGCAGTCATTTTGCATGAAATAACTTGAATTTTGAAATCCTAAATTGATTTTTTTTTACTAATTTTTTTTTTACTGTTCACCCAATACAAGACCCAATAGTCACTCAAGGTAGATGGATACTGAGTGAGGTCCTTGCATTTTTGGAGGAGGCGTTAAGACTTGCAGCTTATGAGGGTATGTTGAAATAATAACAGTTGACTCTAGACTCGAAGAAATTCAAACGCTAATAATCAGGGAAACATTCTCTTTAGATTCTGTTGCGTAAATTAACGGTTCTTGAAAAGAAGCTGTCCAAATATAAATGACTTCTTACCAATGGGATAGGAAGTGAATGGCCTTACGGACATATCACATTGAAACACCGGTTCCTGTACGATCACTGAACTTAAGCAACGTCGAGCATTGTATGTAACAATATTAGTGACCGCGTGGGAATAAAATAGGCTGTAAGCTTGGCTTATACGAATCGTGTAATGGATAATAACTCGTAATTATTAATCGGAGAGTCGAGGTCCAGTTGGGCTCGTTATGTTCCTTTACGCGCAAATACCCTTGGGGAAAGGTATGAATCAATTTGTTCTCCCTAGCTATGGATTAATTAGTAAAACTCGTTAAAAGATTTTACAATCTAAAAATATTTTCTGGTTTAAAATACCCTTCAAATGGTTGATAAACCATAAAAATCGAAATCAATCAACGAAAGAAATGGGTGATGATTTGTCCCAGTGTGCGTGGCATGGTGGGTCTTAGCTATGAAGGTCTGAACTGGTGGACCTAATTATAGCCACGATATGAATTTGAAGCTTAAAAATGTATTATAAATCTGATTTGATAGATGAATGAACTACTTAATAGCTTTAGAGGCTGCAAATGTTAATTCTGCACTGAAATTTGCAAAAATGATCGCCGAAGTGTGAACTTCGGTGAAGATTCTGGATGACCGATGAGGGTAAGTTGAGGATTTATATCGTCGATCGGAGAGCCGGGCTGAGAGCTTCAGAAGGCCGTCCCCTTGCGCATTACCTCTTCTTTGTGATAGGGGATAGGGTCATTACCAGGTGCCTGTCATTCCGAAAAATATGCCGGGCGGCCTCGAGTAACTTTAGTCCGACGAGCATTTCTCGCTTTAAAGTTTACTTCGTGTCATATCCTGTACAAATGAGAGTATGGATAAATGTCCATCAAGAGAGACGTTAATAAAAAAAAATCAGTCTTTTTTAAGCTATGAAAGTTTAAGCGCTGTATCAACGACGAACTACTGAGAAGCACAAAATGCATCCAATGATTAGGCCACGTTTAAAATCTTAAGAAACATCGAATCAAATGAGTAACATGAATATCGACTACTTACATTATTTACATTATTCGGACTGTTATCCTCATCTTCAATGCCATATTCACAACGTTTCGGCCGTTGTACGCTCCGGCCTTCTTCAGGTATTTGGAATTTCAACCGAACCCTTTATTTCGTCCACCGGGGTAGATTGTTCTAGTTCCACATGCCCTTGAGCACACATAGCCCAGTGGATAAAGACGTTGGTTTGATCCAGTGACGAGACCCAAAGAGTTGTGAGTTCGATACCAAGCCACAGCAGTGGTGAACCAAAACTTGGAGAGTTGAGTTAAAGCGAAATAACTGAGACACCCGGAAGAGGCATGGCACGTGAAACTAGAACAATCTACCCCGGTAGACGAAATAAAGGTTTCAGTTCGAAATTCCAATCACCTGAAGAAGGCCGGGGCGTACAACGGCCGAAACGTTGTGAATATGCCAATGAAGATGAGGGTAACAGTCCAAATAATGTAAATAATGTAAGTTATCATAATGCCTTATCTCAGAGATATAGACAGATAATGAATATCGACTTTAAACCATCCTTTTAACCGATTAATAACATACTACCCTAAATGGGCTACGCAGGTGAAACAAAGTTTGGGCGTGTCTACAGGCAAAATGTGACATCAGTGTGGGATTATAGGTAGTGAAGTAGTGAGCCCATTCGAGTTTCAGATCGCGTTATGCTGGCAACAAAAATATAATTTTTGATGAAAAATGTAAAGTTTTTCTTCAAGAACAATCTAAATGTGTTAAAAATATTTTTATGCTAGACAATACTCCACCACACCCAGTGAAGAAAAGTAATGCATGGAGTACTTGATGCCAGATTACAAGAGTCCCTTCCCCACACATTCTGTTCTGGGCCGTACCTTATACCCCTCGCACTATCAGTTGGCTCTTCTTGCACTTTTATAAATCTACCATTTGCCTGTGCACTGAATGTTGCTCTCATATCTGGTCTGGTGCTCCTGTTATATATATCTCTAAAAAAATATCCAAAGTAAGGTCTATAATGTTATCGGATTTGGCACTGCATCTCAGCTTCAGTCAATTTTCCACCACCGTAACGTGGCTTCCCTGTGTCGTTTCTGTAAATTATTTCATGGCAATTGTTCTAATGCTCTTTCCTCATTGGTACATCGATCGCATGGCGTTAAGCATATTACTAAACTAGCAACCATGTTTTTTTTTACAGTTGAAACAGGTAGATATAACCGTAAGTTCTTTTATAAGACTTTCTTCTCTCACGCTTCTCGCCTGTGGAATTCTCTTTCGGCTTCTTGCTTTCCTGCCTTCTACAATCTTCAAAAATTTAAATACAACGCCAATCGCCATCTTCTGTCTTTCTGAATCCTGTTCTCTTATTGTCTCTTTTCTTCCCTGTCGTCTTCGCATTCACTTTCACGTTCAGCAATCCGCTTGCGTCTTCGTGGCTTTTCACAATTTCCCGCAGCTTAATTAATTCCTGAAATAGTAATTGTGAAAAAGGCCGATGCAATAAAAGGCAAGAAAACATTCGAATAAAATTCGTCCCAAATTATGCGCAATAATTCACGTGAGTATTTCTTGTTTCTGTAAATAAAAAGAAAAGCAACGGTGTTTTAATAAATCCGTAGCGTGACATGTAGTTCCGCACTAAATCTGAAACCAAAAAGAAGCCACATCAAACAAAATAACTTTCACCACAGAAGACGGTATCTTGTAGTGGCTATAGCTATATTATATATGCGTAAAAAAACGGCAGCAACAACAAAAACAAAAACCTTCTCCGACAGGAATTAAATGTATTGTTAATACTGTTTATTATAAACAGAGCATTTACTGAAATATTTGTGTATACATAAATAACGTATAACAATAAAACATAAAAATAATTGTCGTCCGTAGTCCATTTTGTAGTGTGCGACGTCATTTGTTTACGATAAGATACGCTTCGAGCAGATATGGACATTCGAGGGAAATCATGGGAAGTTTGTAGTTTAAAAGCAGTAAAATCGAGCTAGCTACCCGGACGCTTCTTCGTAGCTAAACTGGTCTAACACGTCAGGTTATATGACGGTTGCGTATAGGATACAGGTTCGATTCTTGTCGGAGGACGCTTATTTCCTATGAAAATTTCTCGGACGTTCAGGACGGTTAATATTGTTTATTATAAACAGAGCATTTACTTAAATATTTGTGTATATATAAATAATATATAACAATAAAATATATTAAAATAATTGTTAGACTTAGTCCATTTCGTAATATATATATATTAGGAGATGGATTAAATCCAACAATTTCTTTTTTTATTTATTTGTTTTAACGTTATTTTAAATGGACACTTATATATTTCAGTAGATGCTCTTTATTTATTTATTTATTTAGTAAGCAGTATATTTATTTCGTAGTATATATATATATATATATATATATATATATATATATATATATATATATATATATATATATATATATATATATATATATATATATATATATAGAGAGAGAGAGAGAGAGAGAGAGAGAGATACACGTATACACATACACATACACACACACACGCAGAAAAGAAAATGATTAATTTTCGTAAAAAAATCAACGTGCTTAATTTTTACTAAGAAGCAATTAGTATTTACTTTCAGGTGTAAATTATTTATGGTAATTCCGGACTAATACAAATTGTATTCGCGGGAACACAGCGGGAGACGAAATACGAGTGGAGAGGGCTGGAGGTGGTGGGATAATGGAAATTCGTCATGCAAAAGTTAGGAGCCACTTGACATCCGTCAAGACTAACATCCCCCCCCAGATTAAGATAAGTATTCAATTTTTCATCGTTAAAGGATCAAACGCATATTGCACAGAATCTGGAGCCTTCAACTTATGTTTTTAGTGAGTTTCAAAATGTGAAGAGTGGGTTAGCTTTTTGAGTCGATTACCTGAATTTTGAAAATGTGATGGGCTGGTTGTTTCGAGGAATTAATTTTAAACGAATCAAAATAGATTGTCCTAACCATCAACTCTGTCATAACTAAAATTGAAAAGGATTTATCTAAGCTTAATATAAAATTTCTTACAAATACTTCTAAAGCAATAAAGGCTAAAACAAAATACAACGCTAAAACCTAAAGGAGGAATTTACTTTATTTCCTGTAACAATTGTCACAAGGAATATATGAGAAAACTTAACGTACACTATTTATATTATTCGGACTATTGTCCTCATCTTTGTCGCCATGTTTATCACAACATTTCGGCCGTTGTACGTTCCGTCCTTCTTCAGGTGGTTGCAATGTCGAACTGAACCCTTTATTTCGCTCACTGGGGTAGACGGTTCTAGTCACACGTGCCGTGTATAATGGATGTCAGTTATCACCTGTTAATTCCCCTCTCAAAGTTCTCCACCTCCTTAACCAGGCATTGAACCCACACTCTTTGGGCCCTGTCACTGGATCTAACTAACGCCTTTATCCACTGTACCATGTGTCCTTGAGGACATCTGTGTATGAATTTCTGGGTATTATAAACCAGCAACTATTTTTTGCCAGTGGTCATATTGCAATTTTTTCCGTTATCCTTGTATATTTTTTTTTACCAGACCAATTTTCGTTGTTATTATCGCTTTTTTCTGGCACTCCTTAGTTCCCATATTGTATTCATTTCTATGCTTGGTCGGCTCAGGAGATTTTTGTGGCCTAGTATATGTGCTGATTCGTTAAGTTTACGAATTTTCCAATGGTGTTCTTTGTCTATGATCTCAACCTGATCCCACAGAGAAATATAGACAAATACTGAAAACTTCACGATTTTAAATAAAAGATTATATGAACCCCAAATGATCTTTTTACATATCCCACTCTATGCATTAGTGGCTCACCGTAATGAGTTTGACCACAATTCTGATTTAAAAATACTGAAATTCTGCAGCATTAACCGTTCACTGCATTTAAAAATACTCCTGTAACTCTCACCTCTAATTACTCTCTTCTTTTCTCCTTCTTTTGTCAATAACTCCGCGAGCTTTTTTTGAGTAAATCTGAGCTTTACTTTCCCTCCTGGGTTGGGACCAACGTTTCGTCTCGATAGGGTTGATTCGGGTTTCCCAAAATCTTACGATATTGTCGGCGAAGTTTAGCGTTGACTAATATATACGTTGTGTACCGCAGGCTAGATTGCGTAATTTCTAGCTACGGCTGTGGTCATTTTTGTCTTTGAGTTCGGGACAACGTCGGGAATCAAAGCTAGAATTCAAAATTCTTTCAATAAAATGACAAACACTGTTGATTACTCTAACAACAGGTTCATTTAATATAAAGTGAATAACACGTATACATTATCTACAGTAGAACTAAATGTACCCCTCGCTGGGTGGTGCCTGGAAAATATAGCAGTAATTGCTATAAATTGGTGGAAGCAAGACTGCCTTGCGGTCCTCCCTTAGTTCTCTTCTGCGTGTGTCTGAGTATTCGCTCCGGCCACGGAAATGCGTATTCTGTTGAGGCGACGGCTGTCCAAGCAACCCAGTGAAAATTATGGATGATGATTCTGTCCTGGGCCCGACTTTCTGTGTGTGTGTTGGAGACCTGTGGCCTTCATTTATATACATACCCACCTCAGTAAAATTTGTCATTGATATATATATATATATATATATATATATATATATATATATATATATATATATATATATATATATATATATATATATATAATTTCTCCGCCTCAGATCGTCCTAATCTTAGGGAATCTTTTAATAAAACACATGGCTCTCTTTGTTTAAGAATTTACAGTTACTCACTTTTTGTAAGAATTATTGTATTTTGGGCCGATAGTATTAATGTAAAGAAACTGAAAGTTTCGTTTTAATAAATCACATGGCTCTCTTTATTTAAGAGAATTTGGGTCACTCTTTTTCTGTACGGATGTAAGCGTTTTGCAGGGATTTTATCAATACAAACAAACGCTGAATTCTATTTCTCAGGACCAAAGAATTCAGACAGTACATTAATAATGTCTTCTTCTTATCGGAGGGAAGTGGATAAATTCGGGAATAGTTCGGTCAGTTTTACTGAATCTTGGCGAGTTATTTTTGTATTCGATTCTAAAGGTCTATAACATCGAATAACCTAAGTGTAGACTTGATTAGCTGTCGTTTTCTGGGGGAACATATAACGCACGTCCTAAAGCTAGTAGTAAATTTACTCTGGGTGTGGGCGGAATACTGATCATATTCGGTCGGATCGCCCATCGAAGAAGTCTGTTGTTTATTTCGACACGAAACTTCTCATGACATGGGAGCAACAACACTGACGACGCACCTAGATTCGGCACTTAAAGGTGTAATTTTAACAATTTTGGGCCGATAGTATTAATATAAAGAAACCAAAAGTTTATTTTTAAGACATAAATCACATGGCCCTCTTTATTTAAAAGAATTTGGGTCACTCTTTTTCTGTACGGATGTAAGCGTTTTGCGGGGATTTTATCAATACAAACAAACGCTGAATTTTATTTCTCAGCACCTAAGAATTCAAACAGCACGTTAATAATGTCTTCTTCCTATCGGAGGGAAGTGGATAAATTCGGTCAGTTTTATTGAATTTTGGCGAGTTATTTTTTTATTGCATTCTCTTAATCGTTCTTAAATTCATTTTATTGTTTAAACATGATTATTATCTCGTCTCTTTTCATCTTTCTCTCAACCCTTCAATCTACTGTTGTAAGAATTTTGATAATTATTGCCCGTGTAGTCGTCTCTTCAGATCACCATCCATCGATTTCATCGTTAAACGGGGTCAGATCCCTAGTACACTACTGTAGTTAAAAGAGAAAGCAATTTACTAAGAATAAAATTCACAGAAAGTACTTTAATCGCTGGACCACCCACAGCAAAATTGCGTCCAGATTCTGTGGGGATCGCACTTACTCAAGTTGTACGTCTTTGCTCTCTGGGTTCCCTTCCCAAATCGAACCCGTAGGCCTCGAGCGCGGTGATGGAAAGTGGCCGGATGGCATTACCATCTTCCCTTTTAAAATGAGGAAGTCGTTGATTTGGTATGCGACCTGTGCGGATAAATTTTCGGCCAGTAATTTGATCAGGTCCGCGGTTGAGCCGGAGTCCGTCACCCGAGACGCAGAGACGAAAAAATAGTTAAATATTCTTCTCTTGTTGATCGATTTTTTTTACTCCTGTGGCAGTGGAGACTTCAGGGGTTATTGGCCCTCGTTCGATGGCGTTCCTTCGGAGGATTGGCGCGATTGCGTCTCGATTAAGGAACGAGCCTCGCGAAACGGAGTGGCTCTTGCAGCGTGTCTCGCTGGCGATGGTTCGAGGTAATGCTTTCTCCATCATAGCGGCTGGCAGGGGATAGAAAAAATTGTTTATAGTTACTTTGCGGTGAACCAAATTCATAATTCTACCCTCGCTAACAATCGTTCTACTAAACTTGAAAATAAATTATCTGTCCCTAATACTAGGATGTTTCTCACAACCTTTCACCTTTCTTGGCAGATCTTCTATTATCACAATGTGGGATACTTAATAACAAAAGGGTTAAAAGCAAAAGCAACCTGAATGTAACCTGCAAGCTTATATTCCTCAAACTATTTAGATAAAATAATTTGAATTTACAATTCTCAGCTTCCCCACTGCTTCGTGCGCATGTGCAGTCGCATCAACGTAAAGGACGAAACGGATCACGCGAAAACTAAAACTCTTAATGATGTTTTGGGGTTTTACCTCACAGCTCTTAAAATGTTCCTCTCATCAACTGCTGTTGTTTTTCTTGGCCGACCCGTTTTCTGTACACCAATAGTTTCTTTCTTTTTCAGGACATTCCAAATTGTTGCGTTGGCTATGACTAATGTTTGTCCAGTGGCTCTGATTAATTTTCCTTCTTTTCTCAGCTTCAAAATGGCTCACTTTTTCTCACAAGACACCTCTCTCGTCTTCATCTTGGATTATCATTTTTAAGAAGAAATGCAGTCTTTGCAGGTGAAACCCAAGGCTAAAATCAAGAGTAATCATTCGCTGCAAGTTTAATGTTTAAACAATAAATCTAAAAAGGCGACACCTGGGTAACAATAAACGCCTGTTAGTGACACGTTCCAATAGTTTTATTGACTTAGAAAATGGGCGGGTTCAAACAAAAGGGGATATGTCCTAAATTGTTTAACACATCTAAATGTAAATACCAGGAAATAAAAGCTAAAATTCAGAACTCTTGTTTCCTCTTAAAACCAAATGTCTTCAGTTAACAACAAAAACAAAGGAATTGGCATTACCGTTGCAAAAACCTTTGGAGGGGACTATATATATATATATATATATATATATATATATATATATATATATATATATATATATATATATATATACAGGTCTGTGTCTGTTTTATACACATAGACATATACATAAACAGGCAATTATATAAGTGAAGATGATAGAAAAATTATTTTCAGTGGCAGTTCCGACATCATGGAGATGAACATAAATCAACGTCAAAAAATTGTGAAGAAAAAAAATAAACAGATGCATTTATTGAAGCGGCAGACCATGAATATACCCTTCATAATTTATTGCCAATTTATTTGTTGACCTCAGGTTTTATTCCGTTTTTTCCCCGTTTTGGGGCCGATGAAGCGAAAAAATTAATTAATGGGCTTAAGATTTCGTGAACCGCGCGAATACTTTTAGAATCTGATACGTCCGTCCCCGAATTGAAATTGTGCAGCCATAACCGTTCTCTGCATTTAAATGTCTGCTAACTTTAACCTGGTACGATTCGAAGACTGACAGAGAAAATAGAAAGATTTTATTGCGCCAATCTTTCTAGTGAGTGGCGATACTTTTCCGCAATGAACGTTCGCATTCAGAATCTGAGATTTGGTCTTCGGATTAAGTGGAAGCTATAAATTCACGCCATTTGCTGTAACGAATTAAAACGGCAGTCAGGGAAATTCTTGTCGCAGTCAACGGTGCAAAGACAGAGATGAAAGAAATAAGGGAAGGATGATTATGCTGGGACTTCTTTCAAAAGAGAGGGACGATTTTATGACTTGTAAAACGACATTCGAATTCATTACATTCACTTACGTGCTAATACCATTGGGAAAGGTGTGAATCCTCTTCTTATCCCTCTCTATAGGTAAATACGAGGCAGGGTGGAGTAATGGATAGCGGCTCGGATTGAGGAATCGGAGAGCCGAGTTTGAATTCCAGTCGAATCCATTACATTCACTTACGTGCTAATAACCTTGGGAAAGGTGTGAATCCTCTTCTTCTCCCTCCAGCTATCGGTAAATAGCAGGACAGACTGGGTTCTATAGCCTTGGATGGCAACTGGTCTAGGAGAAGGACAACTCTGAATTCAAACTCGGAGTGGAGCCCCTAAGACGGATGGACGGCACTTTGTGCTACCTTCCGGCAACCCCTGCAGCCGCTCTGGTACCAAACTCTATTGGTTTATCCTCTCCTTTGGTCTCTGCTAGCAAGGCTGAGATGGGGAACTAGACGTCTGGGCAGCCCTAGTTCTCCATATATCCCGCCCAGGCTCGTAGCGCACCGCGCTACTCTATCGTCTCTCGAGAAGGACGGATGCCGCCGCCGACGAAAACGACATTCGAAATCAGCGATTAATCTGAAATTGAAAAAACAGACCACTAGTGTCTTTGAAAAGTACGTAGCAAACCTGAAACTATAATTTCAATTTATGATTAGGTGACCAACGCAAGAGGAGAGACTTGTTCGTGTCTGTATGTCGGCAGCAATCTTTTGGCATTTCCAGCTTTAAAATCTTGAAAAGTTAAAACCTTCAAATTATTTTAAACTTCACGGCTGGGACCGGCCATGTCACTTACAACAGTAGATCACTCCGTATTCCATCGGCGAGAAGTAGGTTCCACTCAAACGAGCCACTGCCCTGTGGAACAGACTCTCAAGGAGATGTTTCCCAGATCATTACAATTTTAACCTGTTCAAGTCTAGAGTTAACTGTTCTTCCGCACCTATCCATATAAACTACGCATTAACGTAACCTCGAGTGGCCCCAGAGCCTTGTACAGGGTGAATGTTACTGTAAGAAAAAAAAAGACATTCCATCTTACGTATCATATTAAATTAAATGATTTGTCACAGTAACGTAGTCGTATTATCAAGTATATAAAGCGAGGATATGATGAAGCGTCATCGTCTTTCTCTACTTATTGTTGTTTTGAGTGGGTACATGTCACATGAGCATTATTTACATTATTCGGACTATTGTCCTCATCTTTGTCGCCATATTTATTACAGCGTTTCGGCCGTTGTACGCTCCGGCTTTCTTCAGGTGGTTGGAATGTCGAACTGAACCCTTTATTTCGCTCACTGTTTTAGTTTTATCAGTTATCTGTTCTAGTTTTATCAGTTATCTCCTGTTAATGTCCCTCTGAAAGTTCTCCACTGCCTTAACCGGGTATTGAACTCACACTCTTTGGGTTCTGTCACTGGATCTAACTAACGCCTTTATCCAGTGTGCCTTGTGTCCTTGAGGACATCTGTGTATGAATTTCTGGGTATTATAAACCTTTATAACCATTTTTAACAGTGCTCATATTGCAATTTTTGCTGTTATCATTACGTTTTTACCAGAGCTCATATTGCAATTTTTGTTGTAATAAATATGGCGACAAAGATGAGGACAATAGTGCGAATAATGTAAATAATGTACATAATACCTCATCTCAGAAATATAGACAAATGTCACATGAGATTTAATTTTTCATATCAAACAGCTGGAACTCGTTTCTTATTTTAATCGCTACTGATATGTTCACAGAGTTACACCTGATGAAAATTTTATGAAAATTTTATGTACGCATGCAAACACTCACATGCACACACATGTGCGCACACGTGTTGCAATCGAATTTGAAGATAGAAATCAGAGTATGAATATTGGTACCATTACTGAAGACCGGAATGATCTTTTTACTCTCACCATTGCTCATTTGGGAAGATGTAGTGGGTATGACATAAAATGATTTCGACCTGTTCTATTTTTAGCTGAATAACTCAAAGGATTTTTCAATGATTCTTACGACATACCTGAAAACCTGGAAAAAAGAAACTAAATTAGTTTAGTGTTTTTTTTTTTTTTTTTTTTTAATCGTGTAATAGGAAAATTGTCCAATTGTTAGATAAAGCATTGAACCATTGTATCTTAGAAATGATTAAAGATATCTTACTGGAATTCTTCGAGGTTTTTATAACAATATTGAACTCTACTTTGAGCAATAAGAATGTATTTGGCTCTAATTTGAAATGATGACTCCACTTGCTGTTGTGAACTACAGATCCAGTATTTTTTTCTACTGTTCCATCTTTTTAAAACTTATTCACCGTTCTCTTCATGGTTCTTGAATGGACTTTGAAGACAGAAGCCAGAGTATGAATATTGGTAATACCAATATTGGTAATACTGAAGACCTGTCTTATCTTTTTACTCTCACCATTGCTCATTTGGGAAGATGTAGTGGGTATGACACAAAACGATTTTGACCTGTTCTATTTTTAGCTGAATAACTCAAAGGATTTTTCAATGATTCTTACGACATATCTGAAAAAAAAAAAACCTGTAAAAGAGAAACTAAATTAGTTTAGTGTTTTTTTTTTTTTTTAGATATTAACCATTTTGTGGGACGGACAATTATCCCATACTGTTACACGATTTGGACAATTTTGCTGTTACACCCGGTATATCTAGAGATTATTCGATGTTGTTTCTGGTGGCCACCCAGCTCTCACTGTGCGGATTTTGCAGTAATGGGTCTTGTGTTCAAAACATCTGCTAAAATGCATTGAACAGATGTTGTAGTGACAGACAGGATTTAATACCGTTTTACTAGGGAATGGTTTTTCGGACCAGAAAGATAGGACACTATCGAAAAGATGATAACCTTGCGATTTGGTTAAGTTTGGTTTGTTTAACGGCACATCAATTCCTTATGGGTCATTTAATGAAGAAATTTATTTTTCTTGTGAGCTGTGGTAATTTTATTTTTCAAAACTGTATTGCTGTTAATTTTTCTCTTCCTTTTTTTAAAAATAATAAATTGCTAGTAATTTTTTTTACGCGCCTGATTTCGAAAATAGTTTCATATTTCCAAAGGAAATCCATACATCCATACCGCCATTTTCCCTTGGTGTAATGCCTGTTTGCTATCAACAGTATTCGAGTATCATTTTCTTTTATCTGAAATTCATGTGTACAGTTTAAGATGGTTGAATTTTGAATTCATACTCGTTCTTCTCCTAGGCTGGTAGCCAACCATAGCCAGAGAGCCGAGTTTGCTCTGTAACTTAACCCATAACTACGGGGCGAAAAGATAGGTTCATGACTTTGCCAACGGTATTTGTTCGAAAGTTATTGTAACGAACTCGACTGGAATTCGAACTCTGCTCACCAATTTTTCCTTGCGAGCCGGTAACCATTGGGCTACATATCTTTTTAACAAATTTGTTAAAATTACCGCTTTCTTAAAATTTAAAGGATAACGTCTGAATAATGTATTCTTCATCATCCGAAAGAACCACTTTAATCAATAAGAACCCCGACTTACAAGGTTGGGCTGAAAAGTTCATAGGCTGACTATGAAGGAGTGATGCTAGAGCTGTGAAATCTTGCATGCATTAATTTCAACTCTTCTTATTAATAACTTCATTGTTTTTTCCAGGTAAAATGACATCTGACCGTTCAAAGAAGACTTCAAAAGTACGAGAGTCGGCTGAAAAGTTCATAGGCTGACTATGAAGGTGTGATGCTAGAGCTGTGAAATCTTGCATGCACTAATTTCAAATCTTATTAAACTACATTTGTTTATTTCTTCATCATCCGAAACAATCACTTTAATCAATAAGCATCCCGAATTAGTTATTAAATTAAAAAAAAAAGTATCGCACGTTTTGATCTGATCACATATCATTCTTGTTTCAGCTGTGAAATCAGCTTGTTTCGAAAACAAAATCCAATTTTTGAGCGGAAATACGAAGATCTGAATTGTGAGTGTGAAGGAAAAAAACTGACCGTGTATCCTTGAAATGTCTAAGGTTCCTAACAATTTGCTGAAATTAAATCCAAATAAAAGGAATACGATAGAAATGATATGTGACCAGATGTAGTTAGCTTATCTTATGCTTAGTATTGTTGTGGATTATTATTGATGATGTTTCAGTCCGGAAATGTTAATAATGCCACCCATCGTGAAAGATGTGTTTAATGTCTTTGATTCTTTTTCATAATGATAGCTTCCAGTGTTTTGTCTTTTCTTTACAGTATAGTATTCAGTATTATCTGGTGTCGTATGTTAATAGTCACATCTTCGTTGTTTAAGACATGCTTCTACATGTCTACGAATTGTGACAAGTTAATCCACAATAGACTGTAGTGGTCGTGTAACAAATATAAGAATTTTACGTTGTTTTTTTTTGTTTTTTTTTGGTGTTAGAGATGAAATCTCGCAAAGGATGTGAGAATTCTTAAACATTATTTTTAAATAAAATGTACTTTGATCTCATTCCTCTGTTGCTAGAATAAATGTTTAGGTTTTAAATGCCCAGAAGGTTACCCGGATTGGTAGAAACCTGATGAAGGCCGGAGCGCTTTGTCGGAGTTAGCTCCTCCTTAATTCCCTAATTGCCACTAGGGGTCACTCTCCCTTTACTATAAATACTGGGTGACTTCTCGCCTCGTTCTCTTTTACATTTCATTTCAGCAACTACAATGTAAGCTCTCTTAGAAGATCCGCATCTTCCCATTTGTGGGAGACGCCGTGAACATTAAACACAAATACACGTACGTACGAACATTCACCAAAATACGAACATTCACCAAAGCACAGACACAAATGTTCACACGCACACAAATATTATTGTCTGTGTCCTTTGTAAAATTGTTTTGTTTAATACATATATTTGTTTATATATATATATATATATATATATATATTTGTTTATATATATATATATATATATATATATATATATATATATATATATATATATATATATATATCGGTTTTGTTTGTCTTCTTTATCCTCAGTTGGACTTAATGCAAGTACGGCCATTTTCTTGTAGTTGGACCTTTTAATATTCTACCAGGAGTTACACACGTGTTTCTAACACAACAACACGTAAAAACACACACGGTCCACTACAGCTCAATGGTTGAAACGTAGCGATGTGGACAACGTCCGATTGTAATTAATGTAAGCAAAAAATATGTCAACATAAAAGTTATCTTAAGCTTTTCGATTGATACAGAACACTCTGCAAGTTTAGACTCAAAAAATGAAGCATTGCTGCCATACCTGATCTGCAGCTGCTTAACCATCACTTTCCAGTCGTGACTGAGTTTAAAATCGTCTACGCGCTCCTCTTGGGGAACATCTATTCTCCACTCTTCAGCCTCTTTCGCGCAGATACAACTTCGCAAGCCAATCGCTACTCTATCGCTATTTCCATAGCAAATGTTCAGACGAGTTCCATTCTTGAGTTCTACATTTTTCTCAGCATAATTTATCTTGCATATTTATAAGTCTACTATACGTCCGTATATCGGATATTGCTGCCACAACTTGTGCTTCTTCTATACCGGGTGTAACAACAAATTTCTCCAAATCGTGTAGGGGAAAATTGTCCAATTGTTAGATAAAGCATTGAACCGTTCTATCTTAGAAATGATTAAAGATATCTTACTGGAATTCTTCGAGGTTTTTATAACACTATTGAACTCTACTTTCAACAATAAGAATGTATTTGGCTCGAATTTGAAATGATGACCCCACTTGCTGTTGTGAACTACAGATCCAGTTTTCCTTTCTACTGTTCCATCTTTTTAAAACTTATTCACCGTTCTCTTCATGGTTCTTGAATGGACTTTGAAGACAGAAGCCAGAGTATGAATATTGGTAATACTGAAGACCTGTCTTATCTTTTGGGTATGGCACAAAACGATTTTGACCTGTTCTATTTTTAGCTGAATAACTCAAAGGATTTTTCAATGATTCTTACGATATATCTGAAAAAAAAAAACCTGTAAAAGAGAAACTAAATTAGTTTAGTGTTTTTTTTTTTTTTTTAGATATTAACCATTTTGTGGGACGGACAATTATCCCATGCTGTTACACGATTTGGACAATTTTGCTGTTACACCCGGTATATCTAGAGATTATTCGATGTTGTTTCTGGTGGCCACCCAGCTCTCACTGTGCGGATTTTGCAGTAATGAGTCTTGTGTTCAAAACATCTGCTAAAATGCATTGAACAGATGTTGTAGTGACAGACAGGATTTAATACCGTTTTACTAGGGAATGGTTTTTCGGGCCAGAAAGATAGGACACTTTATTGCAAAGATGAGAACCTTGCGATTTGGTTAAGTTTGGTTTGTTTAACGGCCGGATCCGGTAAATTGCTCGAAATCAATTACTCGACAGTAAATTTCTCGAAATCAATTGCTCGAAAAATAATTCTCGCACTATCAATTGCTCGAAAGGCAGTTTGCTCGAAACCTGTGGTTAAAAAAAAATAAAAGTACATTGTTCCAATATTTACTATAAGATAAAATAATACAACTTTATTGTTGTTAACTGAACAGTTAAAATTGAAGAACGAGTACATTTATATAGCAGGTCTTATTTTTTTCTATAGTTTAAAATAAAGGGTACACTTTTATTATTACTGTTATTCTTCGTGATTTAAAAAAATAAAAAAATATAACTATTGTTGCTAATATTTACTCTATTAGTATGAAATATTATATGCAACACTTCTTAAATATTTTTCAACATTGTTTGTTGTGTCGTAGTCTGAAATAGAAATAGAAAACAAATATAGAACAAAAATCAGGAAAATAGTCAGTAGTATTGTAGGTTAATTCAATACCTACAATAGACAATCCAATGATGAGTATTAACAATTAAGGGAATAATGTAAGACAAGTCTAATGACAACAGATATGATTGCTATGAGAAGAAAGGGAGAACCACACGTACAGAGAGTAGACTTGCCACCGTGTGTTGAGCCAGCCAAGAGAGAAAGTCATAGAAGACTGACTGCTAAAATGAGTGTTGTGGCTCCGTTTATATCCAGCCCCGTTGACGTGTCGTGAGACGGCGCAGTTTACGTGGTGCTTCGAGCTTCGAAATTACTTCGAGCAATCATCCTTTCGAGCAATTGATAGTTCGAGAAATTATTTTTGAGCAATTGATTTCGAGCAATTTACTGTCGAGCAATTGATTTCAAGCAATTTACCTAGATCCGTTTAACGGCATATCAATTATTTATGGGTCATTTGATGACGAAATTTATTTTTCTTGGGAGCTGTGGTAATTTTATTTTTCAAAACTGTATTGCTGATAATTTTTCTCTTCCTTTTTTAAAATAATGAATTGCAAGTAAATGTTTTTATAATGAAAATGTATTGTTGGTATTTTTACTACAATAAATATATTTTTATACTTGTTTTGATCCTAGTTTGGAGGTTAACTATTTGGCTGTGGCTACCACCCCAGGGGAGGGTTGGACCTGGGAAAAACATTAATTAAGAGGTGATTCCACGCTCCTCAAAACCTCCCAATCAGAGGCCTTGCTGCGGGATGTAATTTATCATCATAACCTGTGATACCAAATAACAATTCTATGATCTCAGCTGACAACCGTACTATTTACAAGTGTTATAGGCAAGCGTATGGTTGCAAGACAGAAATACGACAACAGCAGAAATAGATTTACGTGAGTTATTTCAATAGGAACGTGTGGTTTGGGGACAGCTACGTTGTGGTATAGTTCATAAGCCGGCTGCCGATCCGGGTTGATCTCTGATAGTAGTTCCCACTGGTTGGCGTGGCGTTCCCCCTGCTGACTGCTGCTGACTGACCAGACTTACCGTGACAGATCTCTTCCCCGGCCTCCCGTTGACTGCTTTGTACTTCCCCCTGTGACTCTTTTTATGGCGTTTTTTTATGGCTTAACGGGCTCGAAAAACGACGCGAGTATAATTAGGAGGGAAGCATTTTTATTGGTCGAAAAATAGAAGCACTTTGAAATATTATTTTATTTTTCGACCGGAACTCGTGCGTCGGGCCTATGCGTAAACGACGATAATGGTCATTTTGTGACGGGGCCTTGTCCCGTTCACATCCGACTTACTTAGACCAGAAAGTCAAAGTGACTAATCACCACAAACATACGACAATTTGACACTAACATTCGGCGATTGCGACCCCATAAGGATGTCAAATACAATCATATGTACGTAACAATACTTACAAATGTAAAATAAAATAAGAATTATCATAAAACTAAATTAGAATAATATTATTATTTGTTTAATTCCATTTTTAAATAAGAGTAAGAAACGCTGGCCGTAATGAAATTGGAGTTATAATTTATAAGATTTGATTAACAAATAAGGGTGCGTATTATGCGTGAGTAGAAGCATTTTCCCACACTTTCAGCACAATTTTAGTGGGTGCGTATTATGGATGAAGGTGTATTATACATGGGCAATTACGGTAATTTTTGGAAGTTTTAGTTCAAATTCGGAATCGAAGTCTTACAATATTTTAAAATTTTGCGAATTTGATTACGTGGTTCGGCTTTATGTTTTGAGTTTGGCAAATTCTGCTATTCTATATCTGTTTTGGAATCAGCTTACGGACACCGAAGGTAAGCAATGTCAAGCTTGGTCAGTACCTAGATGGGTGATCGCTTGAGAATACCAGCTGCTGTAGCTTGGTTGTGCGGGTGGTACAATGGATAATGGCCTGGAATTGTTAATTGAAGAGCCGAGTTCCAATTACTGTTGGGTTCGTTATATTCATTTACGCGCAAATTACCTTTGGGAAAAGTATGAATCCACCTCTTCGTCCCCAGCTATGGGTTAATTAGTAAGACATGTATCACTAAACCATTATTATCATCAAAAAATCCTTACAATCTAAAATTATTTTCTGACTTTAAATTGAACCTGCAAAGCTGATAAGCTGTAGAAAATAATTCAACAATATTTTGGAATCCCGATAATGTTTTACATATTTTTATTTGTGAAGTTTTGTTTAATTTTCAATGCGTTAAACCAACGGCACAATCAAGATTGCATCACCTGCTTTTCCAAGCGGTCACCCATCTTGGTACTAACCAGGTTCGATGTTGTTTAACTTCGGTGATCGTATGGGAACCTAGGTTTGAACGGGATGTGGCTGTGAGCCTTCAAAATCCGAGTTATGCAACTTGTGATATTTCAATAACAATTCTGAAACCGATGCATTTCTAAATCTTGCATGTCACTACGACAACTGTTATTTTTTCAACAATTTTAAAACCCGAACGCTTATAATATTTAATTAAATATGTAAGTGCTACTTTGGAATGTTATCTACAAGGAAAAATATCTACATCGTACAAATTTTATTTGGGAATTGATATCTACATAATAAAACATATAACACATACACCCTTGTGCAAATTAATTGTAACAAAACGAATAATTACGTTATTATTTACTTTTTTTTGTATTTTTCCAATGAAACCTGACCCAGTGCACATATAAGAACTTCGTATGTCCATTCCATGAAGCCGTTACTTCCAGATTGACCACAGATTCTCGATTGGATTTAAATCAAGAGAGTTTTCCGGCCAGTCTAGTACTTTGATTTGCTGACTGTTAAGGCTTGCCAGTGTGTTCGTTAAGAGTTACAATTCTCGTACGCTTCCTTGGAGTAACGTCCATTGCAATGGCCGTAGGACAACTAATCGACAGTCGAGATAATAGCGTCTGGGCGTGATTAAAATCTGATGCAGTCAGAGGGATGACGCAATGTTTTTCATATTTCCTCAATCACCCCAAAATTAGAATTATATTATTGCACACCACTGCAAATGATCTAATCTGAGAAAAAAAAAAAAAGAAATCGATTACACCCTGTCACTCCAGTGGGTCTCAAACTGACCGTATGGTGAAAGAAAGGAAACTAAAGTGGTTGTTTCAATTAATTTGCACAAGGGTGTATATAACATAAAGAAAATGTAATTAAAATATTAAAAAAATTCTATTCATAAAATTTTCGCGATACAATAATTGCTATTATTTGCTGGTCATAACTTTGTTTATGATAATCATGAAAGCCAAGCATTTCTAAAGTTTGAATTTTGTTACTGGTTACATTTTAGAAGTGTTTTGAAACACAAACGTTTCTAACATTTTGAATTTTGTTCCTTGTGAATTTTTAGGAGAGGTTTTGAAATCCCAGATGATCTAAATAGGAATTTCGCTATTTATGACATTTTGGAACAATTCTGAAAGCATAGCGCTTTTAAATTTTGAATTTTCTTAGTTATGTCAAATGTAAAACAATGCTGGAGCTTAATGGCATATAAATGCTAAATTTTGCTACTCATGGATTTTTTCGTATACTGTTTAAAAGCCCAGCACTTCTGAAGTTTGAATTTCACTACATGTGATATTTTAGAACAGTTCTAACCCCAGTGCTTCTAAATTTCGAATATTGTAACAAGGAATTTCAGGTTAATGCTAAAAGGCATTTTTGAATCCGACTAATTCTGACACTTTAAACCATTTCACCACCGAATTGCTACTGCATTTGGAATTCTATTGTTGTGCTTTTCTAAGACAGATCCAAACACTCCTTTTTTTAAATTTTTAAATTTTGATACTTTTGAATTTGAAGAATTTTTTTAATCCATTGCACTTCTGTGATTCGGGTTTCACTACTTCTGACATTTTGGAAAATTCTGAAATATTGGCACGTTTAAATTTTGGACTTTGTGATATATGATCGAATACCAATCGAATTCATTACATTCACTTCCGTGTTAATACCCTTGGGAAAGGTATGAATCCTCTTCTCCCCCCAGCTATGGTTAAATAGCAGGACAGACCGGGTTCTATAGCCTTGGATGACAGCTGGTCTACTGCAGAAAGAAATGGCAACCTACTGCGGGAAAAAATCTGTCTCGTCAGTCATGTATCGAAAGATACATGATCGCCTAAGCGTGTATTACGCATGGCACATAACTGACTGATGAGTAAATTGTGATGTTTGAAATGAGAAACAGTTTATTAGCATAGTGGTAGGATGAAATTCCACTAGAAAACATTTGTGTTCTCAGTGTAAAACAGATTTAATTAAGGTGTTTACAGACAAAATAGAAGCATTTAAATTATTAGACATCTTCGCTGTCGAGATTACCGAAAATGTTCATGATGCCTTTTATATTACTATACATTACTGACACCTGGCTAAAAACCGATTTTAAAATCGAATTACGCTTCCTCTATATTTGCATATATAACGTCAGTCATGTATCGAAAGTTACATGATCGCCTAAGCGTGTATCACGCTTGGCACGAACTCACTGATGTATGACCTTTTCGGATGATTTTGAAACCCCATCAATTCTAAATTTCACTTGAGAATACCAGGTTCGGTAAGCTTGCGTAGTGTAATGGATAATGGCTCGGAATTGGAAATCGGAGGGTCGAGTTTCAATTCCCGCTGGGTTCGTTATATTCACTTACGCGCAAATACCCCTGGGATAGGTATGAAGCCATCTCTTCTCTATCAGTTAATTACTAAAACTTGTATCGCTAAACCATTATTATCTCAACAAAATTTCTTACAGTCTAAAAATATTTTCTGGCTTTAAATAACCTGAAAAGGGTTGGTAAGCCGGAGAAAAAGAAGCAATTGAATTCTATATTCAATTCTGTGCAAGAGCAATTTGGATGTTATTATTTTGATATATCAGTTCAAAGTACGGGAGGTGTAATGGTTACATCTCTGAACGGGAAATCGGCCATCCGAGTTCGAATTCCGGTCTAGATCGTTATATTCACTTTTGCACAAATATCATCTAGAAAGCTATAAATCAATTTCTTCTTCCACCAGGTATGGGTTAAATAGTAATGTAGATTGGACTATTTAGCCGTGATCGGCAACAAGTATAGGAGAAACATAACTCTCTATTCAGAACCGTATGTGGCCCTGTCGGAGCACATATTTGAATTTTAATTAAAATCCTCTCAGGATAGTGTAAACCACATGTTGGCTCTTTGGATGCTGAAGAAACACAGATAGCCCTGAGCAGACAGGTCTGCTCGGAGATGAGAAATCGATTCAATCTGAAGATGAGAAAATACATGGAATACGTCTTCAAGTCGAAACAGCTCTGCTGCTGATGAGTTCAAAGTTCAATTTCCAGCTGTAGGAAATTTTGTGTGATATTTTTGTTTATTTTTGAATTCCGGATGTTAGCAAATTTTGGATTCTTTATTTTTGTCAGTTATAGTTTAAACTTCTTGGAACTTATATTTTAGAAATTCCATATTTTGAAGCATCAAAGTTACTGAATATCAGATTACGAGATTTTGACATTTCAGTTCAATTTTGTTGATTCAATATTATTAAATTTTAGATTTAACTCTGGTGATCTTTTAGTTCAAACTTAATGCACCATCTCTATCAAATTTATGATTTTGCAAATTGTGACATTTTAGCTTAATTTGTAATTTCAAGCATACTAAATAATTTCCTATTTGAAGTTTCTACGTTAATAAATAGTTGATTTCATTCATGCGATTATCTGATATTATAAAGAGTCACTGGTAGTAGTTGAAAGGAAAGTGAAAATATCAGGACAGTGGTAGTGTGAATTTACGATTAAAATGGTTCATCCAAAAGCTCCGTATAGAAGTGGAACATTGGAAGGGCTGAAAAAAAAAGTTAAACAAGAAAACGTTAAAGTGGGAGATATGAAGCGAAGAGAAAAAAAGAGAGATGTTTTTTCCTGATAAACTGATCGGCGAATCATTTACGTTATGAATACGAAAGCTGGAATTGTAAACAGTAGAAAAATTCTTTTCCCGATTTGGAATAATTTTGCTTTGATAAAAATGGCCGGTTGCCGCATTCAATATTTATGTTGAATAAGAGATGTAAATAATTTGGTGTTTATTTTGAAAAATGGACAAAAGAATTGTTTGAGGTCAGGATTTGGTACATCGACAACCAGAAGAAATTGCTGATTTGAAATAAAATTTGTTGACGAGAAAATTATTGTTGGGAAAGGATATGAATTCTAAAAACAGAGAGAATTCTTTGCCGATGTGAAATACATTTTTAAATACAAAAATTTATTAACGTAAACATTGTCTTCGCATTCTGTAACAGTATGGGGCCACAGCTTTTAGCATGCTAAACATTGTAGCTGTGGTTTTCATGGTAATTAGTAGGTATTTACGGAATGGAGTTATTAGTCCAAATTCATTGACCTTCTCTTAGACCGGTTACCAACAACAGCTAAAGAGCCTAGTCTGCCCTACTATTTAACCCATGAAAGTATATACTGAGTAAATGTGTGTCATTGCATTCATCCACGCGGAAAACATTACATCTATTGACATTCATCGACTCTTGCTGTACGGTTCCTTCCTTAGAGGTCATGTGTGATACACGCTTAAGCGATCATGTTTCTTTTCGATTCATTACTGACTTGAAATAATAATTCGCCCAGTAGGATGCCGTTTTGTCTGCGGTAGCCCGAATACAGGAACCCGTCTATCCTGCTATTTAAACCATAGCTGGAGGAAAAGAGATGGGTTCACAGGATTCTTAGCGGTAATTTTGCGTAAGTGAATGTAATAAACTCCGTTGGAATTCGAACTTGGTTCTCCAATGTCTCATTCCGAGTCGCTATCTATTAAACCATCCGTACATTTAAGGACTTTATTGATTCGATCTTCAAATTTCGATTGGTGCGTGCTTAGCTCTTCTATGTGCACTTTGAAATACAAAGTGCTATTAATATTGATAGTGCTTCGATCATTACATTCGAGTTCTCTTCAGGGTATATTGTATACCATATTTTTGTAACAGATTTGAGAAAATCTGTTTTTTCATTCAAAATGTTGCTTTTTTTTCATTTTGCTCACTTTTGCCATGACTTCAATTCGAACAGTCCGTAGTCAAAAATTCATTCTTCGTTTACTAACTTAGGACAACTGTAGTGATTTTCCAAGCGCAGCACAAGGCCGAAAGAAGGGGGCATCCGGGGAGGATCGAACTCACTACTCAGTCGTAATTGTTCTAGCGAGACAAGCTTGTTAACCATTACATCGCCTCGAGGTGCCCTATTTCGGACAACTGTAAGGCAGCTACAAAATGCATTGGCTGACATGTAAAGGCCCAAACAATGAAGACAATATATATATAATCATACGAGGTGTTTCGACTTGAGATCACATTGAAAATCAATATGATTTCTCATCTTCAGCGTGGCTGCTCATTTCTGAACATGCTCGTCTGCTCAGGCCTATTTTTGTTTCTTCAACAACCACACAGTGTATGCACTCCCAAAGCTACATACGGTTCTGAATTCAGAACTAATATTTTTCTTATACTGGTTGTCAACCATGGCTAGAAATCCCAGTATGCTCTCCTATTTAACCTATAGCTGGGGATAGGAGAAACCTTTATTCATACAGTTCCCAACGGTATTTGTGCGAAAAAATAAATGTAACGATCTCAACCAGAATTCGAACTAGGTTCGCCGATTTTCGTTCCGAGCCTCTAGCCATTTCACCACCTTCATACCCTACAAAATCTAAAATTCCCGCCTTTTGAAATCTGTTTATGGGTATTAATGTTCTTTGGTTGCCGTATGCTACACCCAGGGGCCGTGGGTAGAGAGATGTTTAAGAAACTTGCAAGTAAGTAAAGTCGATTCTCCATAGATACTCAGTTATTGTAACCTTGTGCCAGATTAGGCCGACATTATATAATCAGTTAATTTAACTGTGTGAAAATAAACCGTATGCAAGTGATCGAAATTTATTTTGCTTCTTTCGCGCGACACCAGCAGTTTTTTTTGAATGCCACATTACCACCCCGAAAACATATGTTCCTGCAATTTTCTAATGATACAATGTTTTTAAAGAAACAAAGTCGATTAATCTTGCATGCTGCCTTCGTGAATTTTACTTCATGTCTTCTAGAAAAATGCCACGTTGTTATATATCACGCTATCAAGCGGTAAATTTGCAGCGTCTGGCAAAAATATCTTTTTTAACACATCAATCTCAGCTCTTCAGGTTCTGTTGCAATTCAGTTTGAATCGACGCCATATTTTTTGTCTGTTCTTTAGTCACCATATGATGAGTGAATTTTTGTCTGTTTTATAATTTAACCACTCATTTAAGATGGTTTTTTACATAAATTCATTCACTGCTGGAAACATTTGTGGAGAGAGAGAGAGAGAGAGAGAGAGAGAGAGAGAGAGAGAGAGAGAGAGAGAGAGAGAGAGAGGGGAGAGGGTGTGAGAGAGAAGGAGGGAGGGAGAAGGGGAGAGAGAGAGGAAGAGAGAGAAATAAAGAGAGAGAGAGAGAGAGAGAGAGAGAGAGAGAGAGAGAGAGAGAGAGAGAGAGAGCTAAAGTTAGATAAAATTACTTGATTTAATCGACAGGGTGTCCCAAAGTCACATTACCATGTGATAACCCTGTAAATTTTATATTTATTTACCAAATGGAATAATGTTTCTGTATGTGACAATATATCATTAGAAATTTTATTGGTTGAATTATGGAAGATGATGTCGTGCAAATTTTCCCTAATTGTTATTTCAAAAGTGTATGTTTTCTGCCAATTGTTGCGTGACTTTTGGAACACCCTGTATATTTTTGATCCAAATGCATTTTTCTTTTTATTACGTGTTGGGGCGCACGCACCTTCACAACCACAATAGACTGATCCTATTATTATAAATAGAACAGTAGTTCTAGAGACTGCGAGTAGAGTAGTGTAGCAGTGTAGTGCAGTGTAGAGTGAGACTTCTGTAGTGTTCAGTTACACTTCCGTTTCTCGACCGGAAGATACCGTTGGACTTTATTAGTATTACTTATTGTTACTACTAACCTACGTTCGTTCTACTACTAATCTCTCTGATGTAAATACCTCTCTCTGAATATACCAGTATTTTTCCCTACGACTGTGTTTGTTCGTTATTACCATATATTCACGTGGAAACACTCAACATCTCAACAGTGGCGACGAAGGATGTTTTATTGATCTCAACAGTGGCGACGAAGGATGTTTTATTGATCTCAACAGTGGCGACGGAGGATGACTTATTGATCCCAACAGTGACTTACGTTGAAAAATAAATATCTCAATAGCGAAGAGAAACGATTTCAACACGGGAAAATTCAAAGAGTTCAAGCGTTTTTTCAAAGCAAAGGATTGAAAAATTTATCGACAAAAGAAAAAAAAAACTGTAAGTTAGATATTAACTTATTTATCTATTGGAACATATAAACAAAAAAAAAATTTTGTCGTGCCAGAGAATTTGTTAAATCATTTTTTGGCCCCCCTCAGAAGAAAAAAAAACACACACATAATTTCGTTTTCTTTTTCTTCTCTACACATAAATAATCATGGAGCAATTTCAATCAACTATGCTGGAACTCATTAAGCGTCAAATTCAGAGACAACAGGAGAGTGAAGAACGTTTTCAGTAGGAACAACTTAAAATTCAGAAGGAACTACTTAATTTAAAGGAAAAACAAAATAAAATCCAAGAAGAAAATGAAATGAAACAGTTAGCAATGACTGAACTTATACACAAAGCTATACTGTCTAAGCAGAAAAACTCGGATGAAAATATTTTTTCTCAAGACACAATATGGTCGACGATCGAAAGTTTTACCTATAACCCAGAAGAAGAAAAGACTTTCGAAAGATATTATCACAGCTATCAGGACTTTTATGAAGTCGATTGACAAACATGGTCAGATGAGAAAAAAATAAGATTATTATTACGAAAACTGGGAACGGCAGAGCATAATAAGTTTACAGATTTTATCTTACCTAAAAAAACAAGAGATTTAAAATTCAACGAAGCGATTGAATTATTAAAGGAGCTCTTCAACCCCAGATTATCATTATTTCACAAAAGGTGGAAATGCCTTAATATTCAAAAAAGCGAGCAGGAAGACTACACAACTTTTGCGTCAATCGTAAATAAGACGTGTGACGATTTTCGCTTGTCCGAATTATCGGCGGACAACTTTAAGTGTCTAATATTCGTGCTAGGCTTAGTGTCTAAGAAAGACAGTGAAATGCGAAGACGCATTTTAGCAAAGCTCGAAAATGAGCAAAACACGACGTTACAAAAGCTAGCAGAGTACTGTCAACAATGCGCAAGCATTAAGCAAGATTCAGAGAAAATTGAAGAAACTGCTATCGCAAATGTGAAGAAAGTAAATAGAAAGACGCGTTTCCGTTCTCCATCGCCTGAACGGAAGGGGTATCCTACTACAAGAAGGAACAGAGAATATAAGAAAAAAAAAACCCTCCGAGTGCATGTTATGGATGCGGCCAGTGGCACTGGTATAATGACTGTCCATATAAAAATAAAGCTTGCAGAAATTGCAAGAAAGTAGAATATAAAATGTCCAAGTGTAGAAAATTAAACAGTAGTCGAGTAAAAGTTACTAAGTCAGATGAAGACCAAGACCGAAATATTCGGAAATATTTACATGTAAAAATGTACAACAAGAAGGTTAAAATGCAACTGGATTCAGGATCTGACATTTCTATTATTAACACACAAACATGGAAAAATCTAGGAAAACCAACTCTATTAAAGTCCAACAAAATAGCCAGGACGGTAACGGGAAAAAGGATTAATTTTGTAGGTGAAATATGGGTGAACATTAATTTTAACAACAAAACAATAAAAATTAAAATTTTCGTGATGAAAAACACGAACAACCTGTTTGGGTCTGACGCAATCACTAAGTTCAATCTATGGGATGTGCCCATTAGTTCTTTTTGTAACAACATTACTGAAAGCAAAAATAATATAACAGATTTGCAAACAGAATTGAAAATAGAATTCCCCGAAGTTTTCGCTGAAGGACTTGGACGTTGTACGAAAACATCAGCAAAAATACAGCTGAAGAAAAATGTTCAACCAATTTTTAAGAAAAAGCGGAGTATTCCTTTTGCAGCATTAGAAAAAATTGACCAAGAACTCGAAAGACTAACGAGAATTGGTGTGATTTCGAAAACTGAATACAGCGACTGGGCAGCTCCAGCTGTCTACGTAAAGAAGAAGTCGGGCGAAATGCGCGTCTGCGCCGATTTTTCAACCGGGTTAAACGACGCAATAGAAGAGTATCACTACCCACTACCAAGTCCCGAAGAAGTATTCGCAAAATTAAATGGCGGAAAAATATTTTCTAAAATAGACCTTAGCGAGGCGTACTTGCAAGTACCCATGGATAAGGAAAGCGCAAAGTTGTTATGCATTAACACGCATAAAGGCTTGTTCAGATACGAACGTTTACCGTTTGGAGTGAAGACAGCACCCGCAATATTCCAACAAATCATGGACACTATGTTATCCGATTTAGACTACACGATAGCATATCTCGACGATATACTCGTGAAAAGTGAATCAGTGAATGAACACAAACACCATTTACGCAAAGTTTTTGAAAGATTAAGAAGCTATGGTTTTAAAGTAAAAGAAAACAAATGCGATTTTCTCCTGGAAGAAATCAAGTATCTGGGACATATTGTGAATAAAGATGGGAAAAAGCCAGACAAAAATCGAGCATCAGCAATAAAGGATATGCCTGAGCCAATGGATATTAAATCTCTGCAAAGTTTCTTAGGCTTTGTATCATATTACCAGGATTTTATCCCAGACCTCCACATTCTACAAGCTCCCCTTAACAATCTATTAAAAAAAGAAAAACCGTGGTTATGGACAAAAGAATGCGAGCAAGCATTCAAGAAAATAAAAGAAAAACTAACATCAGATCTATTTCTAGTACATTTTAATCCAAAACTAGATATCATCGTGGCAAGCGATGCCAGTACTCATGGTGTAGGAGCGTGCATATTGCACAAGTGGAAGGATGGTAAAGTTCGACCGATCGCTCATGCAAGCAGATCGTTACTACCTGCTGAACGAAATTATTCTCAAATTGAAAGAGAGGCATTGGCAATTATTTTCGCCGTAACAAAGTTCCATCGTTACATACATGGACGATATTTTACGCTGCAGACAGACCACAAGCCTCTGGTAACGATATTCGGTTCTAAGAAGGGCTTGCCAACATTCACCGCAAATAGATTGCTTAGGTGGGCGACAATTTTGTTAAACTATAATTTTAATATAGAATATTTGTCCACGCACAAAATTGGTCACGCAGATGGTCTATCAAGACTCATTCCGAAAGCAACAGAACCTTTAGAGGATACGGTAATTGCATCCCTCAGAGCAGAGGACAAAGTTGAAGAAAATTTGGCAAACACAATTCGAGAGTTACCAGTATCGCTTAAGGACATCAAAAAAGAGGCAGTAAATGACAAATACATCATTGAAATAAAAGACAAACTAGCCAAAAAAGACGGAAAAATTCAAGAAACATTCTCTCTATGTGATAATGTTCTAATATACAGTGAAAGGGTAGTAATCCCTAGTACACTCCAAAAAAGGATACTGAAAGACTTTCATGCAGGTCACCCGGGCATAAATAGAATGAAGAGCCTCATGAGAGCATACGTCTACTGGTCAGGTATGAACAACGACATCGCGTCTATGGTCAGCAGATGTAAAGGCTGCATTTTGGCTTCAAAATCACCACAAATTCTACAGAAGCCATGGCCAAAAACTGACAGACCTTGGCCAAGGATTCATATTGATTTTGCGGGTCCAATTGACGGATGGCATTATTTGGTCGTAGTTGACAGCTACAGTAAATGGCCCGAAGTTTTTCAAATGAAGAGGCCAACATCACAAAATACAATAAATAAATTAGATGAATTATTTGCAAGGTTTGGAGTGGTAGATACTATAGTTAGTGACAATGGTCGATACCCTAAAAAGGGGTCTTAGGAAAGCAACGGGTACACCGACTAGAAAGGCATTACTGTTATTCTTGCAAGTTTACCGCATTACCCCAAATAAATCTGCCCCATCAAGTCTATCACCTGAGGAGCTAATGTTTGCAAGGAAAATCAGATCTGCATTCGATAAATTGATACCAAAAAATAAAATACACACACCAGTCGCAATGGTTCCTAAGAGAAAATTTCGTATAAATGAAAAAGTTTTTTTTAAGAACTATAAAAATAATTCAACATCGTGGGAATCAGGAGTCATTCAAAAGCGGATTGGGAATATGATATATATAGTAAAAGGTAAGAAATTTACCCATAAAAGGCACATTAACCAACTAAAGAAAAGGAGTACCGAAGAATCGGAAGAAACTCCACAAGTAGAAGAAGAATTATTCGAACTATATGATACGTTTGACCTACAAGTGCCACAGACAGAACAAAAACAGCGCAGATCTGGGAGAAAGCGAAAAGCGACTAAACAATTCATTATGGATCCGAAAAGAAAAAAATATTGAAGAAGAAAAAAACATTTTTTTTTTCACATCGAAAAAAACAATTTTAGGGGGGTGGGGTGGGGCGCACCCACCTTCACAACCACAATAGACTGATCCTATTATTATAAATAGAACAGTAGTTCTAGAGACTGCGAGTAGAGTAGTGTAGTAGTGTAGTGCAGTGCAGAGTGAGACTTCTGTAGTGATCAGTTACACTTACGTTTCTCGACCGGAAGATACCGTTGGACTTTATTACTATTACTTATTGTTACTACTAACCTACGTTCGTTCTACTACTAATCTCTCTGATGTAAATACTTCTCTGAATATACCAGTATTTTTCCCTACGACTGTGTTCGTTATTACCATATACTCACGTGGAAACACTCAACATCTCAACATTACGGAATCAAAATTTTCGGATAAATTCTTGTATTGAATGCGTTCTTATTTAGTAAGTTCAGCTTAGGCACAAGATTACATGTATGGGCTAGTCCGTGGGAGTCGAATTCACAGTACAATTATAATGGTCAACCGGACCCGCTTATTAACCCTTATATGTCGGAGTGCCAAAAAGTCTCGTTTATTTTGATCATTTTATGACAACCTGACAGAATTGTCGGAACTGTAATTCTTTCAGTCAAACGGAAGTGCTCACTTCGACATCCATGGCCCATATGGCAAAAACAGACCTTAATTTTATCCGGCAACCACTTCCGGGATACCGTAAAAAATATCAAGGTCGTAACCTGTTTTTTCTGCCGAATCAGAAAAGGCTAATCATGGTTTTTCGCAGTAGCCCTTTCTGAACCACTGAATCGCTATAAAGCCGACGCGGATTTCACCCATGTACGCAGATAGAACTCGGCTGTCATTAGAGGCAGACCCTACGGCAGGGATACTTAACCAGGCTATCAGAAGATAGAGGTACAAAACCGTAATATTGCAAGGAAAAGATATAATTTGTTTCTTATAGGCATTGTGAAATATGAAAATAAAAAAATAAGAAATGAAAACACTTACAAGACAGACCAACCGGTTTCGTTCCCAACCTCATCAGGGTCGACTGGGAACAGATTAATAATTTATTGCAAAGATACATTTACTTCCACAAACACCCTACATACAATTAAAACATAAAAAATTGAAATGATTAATGATATGAGGGAAGACAAAAATCAAAACAACTCGAATTTGCGCAGCGAAAAGAAGGGGGGATGAAATGATGGGAATGTATCATTTACAGATACTAGAGTCTAATAACGTGATGTCCAAGGAGACAGTCCTTTTGCTTACAAATAGACGGCTCCTTGGACAGGATGTACAGAGACTCCAGTGCCTGCAAATGAAAAGGAGAGTGCGAACTAGACAGAACAATGAACCAGTTCGGACCGAAATTCATTGCACAATCCATGCAATTTATAAGATGTTCAATGATAGCTGACCCGGAAGTATTGATCAGCTGGCTCTTACGGGCATCCGGATTAAGAACACGTAATGGGACATGCTGCCTAATCCTATAATCTAAGCGTTGGGAAGTCCTTCCTATGTAGTTGCTACCAGAACCACAATTAAATGAATAAATCACCGAAGAAACATGATGGGGAGAAAGAGAATCCTTACACATAGAGGAAAAGCCAGAACGAGTCGCAAAATGAATCCTTAGTTGAGCAGAAAAATAGCACAGTTGAACGACAGACGAGATCCGCTTAGCCAGAAGCTCGCGCCGCGAACCAATAAATGGAAGCCGCAGACAAATAGGACATTTCTGAACTAAGTATTGTTTATCCTTCCGAAAATTAATAATCTTAATACGCATGGCACTATCAAGAGTATCACTAGGATATCCATTTTTTAAAAGGGTGCAGCGGATAAAATCCAATTCATCATCCAAATATTGTTCACTACAAATCATCAAGGCCCTGTGAGTTAAGATCTTAATGAGATTAATTTTACACTTTTTGGGACAAAATGAGTCCCAACGCGTATACAAACCAGAAAACGTTGGTTTGCGAAACACCGAAGTAAGAAATTGAGAAGGAGTCCGATACACAAGGACATCAAGTAAGGAGAGACAAGAATTAGACTCCTTTTCGATGGTAAATTTCAAAGATGGATGAATTTGGTTCATGACTGAGAGAAGGGAATCAGCTTCCACTTCACTATTGAAAAGACAAAATGTATCGTCCACATACCGACGGTACATAGACGGTGCATTGTCATAAGTGAAGAGGGATGGCTCATAAAAGCCCACAAAAATGTTGGCCAAAGCGGAACCCAGGGGGGAGCCCATGGCAACCCCATCAATCTGTCTGTACATAAAATTATTAAAGCTGAACTCAACTGACATTGTAGCAAATTGCATAATCTCAACAAACACATTTTATGGAATATCCGGAGGTGACAAACAACTTCGATATAACATGTCACAACAAATATCAATAATTTCCATTACTGGAACACAAGTAAAGAAAGAACATACGTGAAAGGAATACATAAATTTATTTTTAGAAGTAGTATCACGTATAACCTGAACAAATGAAAAAGAATCCTTAATAGTATACGAGCTAAAATGCTCAACGACAGGTTGAAGAAGGTCTGAAAGAAAACTAGCAATCTTATGTTGAGACAAGCCTAACAAGGACAAAATGGGTCGAAGGGTTACCTCATCCTTATGAATCTTCGGAAGACCATTCAAACGAGGGCGGATAGACCCAACAGGTCTAATATCATCAGTGATCTCACGGGATATGAAACCACGTTTAGCCTAAGATAAAAGTTTCTTTTGAAATTTAATTTCTATGGGAATTGTGCGATCATGTGTCTCTACTGGACCAAGAGGAAGAAAGTATGTAATGTCACCAAGAATGCTTTGCATTTTGGAAACATAATCAGGATGGTCCAGCAAGACAATACCAGCACCTTTATCAGGACGAGTAATTACCAAGTTATTATTTGCTTTTAAAGTCTTGATCACAGAACGGTGCTGTTGACTCCACTTAGACTCAGAAAGGGCTACAGGGGTTATAGCATAGGTATGTGCCAAACTGTTAAGAGTAGCCTTAAGATTGGAAAGTGAGTCAGAAGAGTAGCCTTAAGATTGGAAAGTGAGTCAGAAGAGTAGCCTTAAGATTGGAAAGTGAGTCAGAAGAGTAGCCTTAAGATTGGAAATTGAGTCAGAAGAGTAGCCTTAAGATTGGAAAGTGAGCCAGAAGAGTAGCCTTAAGATTGGAAATTGAGTCAGAAGAGTAGCCTTAAGATTGGAAAGTGAGTCAGAAGAGCGAGGCACAAGTCTACTCAACTGCGAAGATAACACTTCAAATTCGGTAATTTTTTTTCCCTTATCAGAAACCCTAAATGGAACTCATTAATCAACGTCATGGGAAAGTATATTAGGACTCAAGCTCAGAAAGCTCATGAATGGACAAGTTAACGATAAACTCCTGAAACTGGTTCCACAACATGTCCAAACCGTTTACTAATTAAGTGCTGCAACTTAGATTGTGTGTCACTAGTTAATTTTCTTAAACATTTAAAATGAACGGAGCCAACATAATGAGAGAACCTAATCCTATCAAAAAATGAAAGGCAAATAAAATATTCTCTACGAAGAATAATAAGATTGCGGGTCAGTTGAAGGATTCTATTTTTACAAAACTGAATAGAATCCCTCATGAAAATCTCAATTTTTAAACCTGGATGAAGTTTTGCACTCCTAATTTTAAAGAGAAAAGAGGAGGGGCAAACATGATTTTATATACAGGCTTGGAGAAATTTACAATTATTTTTTTAATTTTCTTAGCAAAAAGAATGTCTCCTTGGACTTCACGTTATTAGACTCTAGTATCTGTGAATCATACATTCCCCTTTTTTTTCCTCTTCTTTTCGCTGCGCAAATTTGCGTTGTTTTGATTTTGGTCTTCCCTCATACCATTAATCATTTCAATTTTTTATGTTATAATTGTATGTAGGGTGTTTGTAGGAGTAAATGTATCTTTGCAATAAATTATTAATCTGTTCCCAGTCGGCCCTGATGAGGTGGGGAACGAAACCGGTTGGTCTGTCTTGTAAGTGTTTTCATTTCTTATTTTTTATTTTCATATTTCACAATGCCTATAAGAAACAAATTATATCTTTTCCTTGCAATATTACGGTTTTGAACCTCTAACAATTTAATATATATATATATATATATATATATATATATATATATATATATATATATATATATGTGTGTCCAAATAGAAAAGAACGAAGAGTAAGATTTCGATGCTCGTGATTTCCCACCTGATGAAACGGTGCATCGTGCTTTACACCGAATGAAACGCTAAAAGAAATTTTTTAACGTTGAAACAAGATGTACAGTTTTGTAGTGGATATATGCATGTTCTAATGTAACACTGCATAATAAACAAATATATATATATATATATATATATATATATATATATATATATATATGTATATATATATATATATATATATATATATATATATATATATATATATTCGCGGTACTTATTGGAAAGCGCTCAGTATCAGTGTTAGAGCTAACATAGTTGGATTGATGTGAATTTGTGACCCTGGTTTTCACGCTCTCTGAGATCGTCAGACAAACTGATTCATTTTGAAATTTTGGATTCATTCATGGTTGCGTATATCGGTGTTTTATGGTAGTGGGAGGAAACATTGTCGTCGGAATGCCACGTACGCAGACATACATACACGCACGTTCACGCCAATCTTGCTCACACAAACTTAAACATATACGAACAGTGTGGGACTGGGTGTATATGCGCACCCATGTGTCGATGCCTCCATACGTACGCCATGCTGTATTCAATGTTGGATTGTGTAGCGAACTACTTTCGTAAGTCGAAGTGTCAAATTATAGATCGTTCGTCTATTTTGTTCGCGGAATAATGTCTTCTCGTCCACACATATATACGTATGCACGCGCGTTCACACCGATCCGTGTGTGTGTGTGTGTGTGTGTGTGTGTGTGCGTGATAAATATATATATTATCATAGTATAAAGTATGATATATTTATGGATACATGTCCTCAATATCAGAAATAGACAGTATATAAATATTAAAGTGGATACTGAGATCAACACAAAGCGGCGACAGTCTGTTTCATGCTTAAACAACCTAACGGTTATGTTCAAGCATGACACTGACTGTTGCTCTTGGTGTTGACTTTAGTATCCACTTGTGTTTACTTGTGACGCGTTTCGTTCTTCAGGATTTCGTCGGAATAAATTTATGTTGGTACGACTACACATGCGCATAAACAAGGAATACTGGCAATTTTCAACCCAAAGTCACATAGAATCTTTTTGATTTTCTTTCCTTCACTTTTGTTAATAGGTATCCCACACTGTGACATTAGAATATCTGCCAGGAATGGTGAAATGTTGTAAGAGTCAGGGCGCAAATTTACTGTGAAAGACCTTGCGATCAAGGCACTCTTTAGGCATTTACGTAGTAGTGAATTATTTTCTCCTTTGATCAGAGTAACATTTTTTATATCAAATTTGTGGTCAGTCCCGTTACGGCACACACACACACACACACACACACACACACACACACACACACACACACACACACACACACACACACACACATATATGTGTAATTTGGCAGCAACTTTTCTTTTAAACATGCACGTGATAACATCATCGCGTCTTTTGAAATTAAAAGGATTTTAACGTTTATTTAGTTTGTAAAAAAAAAAAAATGTAGCAACATGATTCCGCTACAAGACAACTGGCAAATGTTTTTAAAAAATTTTGACTAAAAAAATTTTGACCCTGAAGATGAACAATGATGTTCGAAAGTACTAGGTTATCGTACGGACAATATTTATTTCGATATCATTTTCAAATAAAAAGTCTCATTAGAAAATATGAGAAAATTCAAAAGAAAATATGCAGGACGATGTTGTCTTTAACATTCAACACAACATGTTTAATATATATATATATATATATATATATATATATATATATATATATATATATATATATATATATATATATAATATTTAATTATGTAACGTTATGATTTTGCCGAAGTTAAAAATAAAACAATTTTCAGATAAAATTGAACATATAAAGAATGGTTTTAAGTGTATTTTCTTTCTTTCTTTCTGTCTATGTTCCTATCTTCATATCTACCAAACTACCGACATGCCTACTAACGTACATTGGTAACTTCTTGGTTGTTTTCTTCGTAATATCGTCGCATTTCCAAACTGTTTATAGCAATTCCTATTTTTAACAAGAACGTTTCACCAGCTCTACTGATATTTACAAAACTTACTTCAGTACAGTCTACAGAACCAAACAAATAGAGAAATGGAAAATTGTGATAAGCCAATCTGTCAGCAGGGCAACCCTCATACCAGGTTAAAGAAGAAAAAAATCAATCTTCAAAACACTTTCCTGTGACACTCCTTCTTATCAATAGGAATTACGTAACTATCAGAGTCACAAAGCAAATTTTAATATTTACTGAGATTAGCCCTTGCACGACATAGTCAAATAGAAAGAAATTTGTATTGGAAGAATATGTTACGCCAATCTTTATATGAGAAGTGACTGTTTTGAAAATCATAGATATACATATCGATACAAAGGCTGACTACCCCAGCTATGGGTTAAATAGCTCCACTGCCTTGTGGAAATCTTCAGGAGAAGAAAAGGCTAAGGAGTAAACCCTACACAAATCCGGAGTGGAGCCCCTAAGGCGGATGGACGGCACTTTGTGCTACCTTCCGGCAACTGCTGCAGCCGCGCTGGTACCAAATTCGTTCATCCTCTCCTTTGGACTCTGCTAGCAAGGCCGAGAGGGGGAACTAGACGTCCAGGCAGCCCTAGTTCTCCATATATCCCGCCCAGGCTCGTAGCGTACTGGAGAGGATACTCCAGCTTACAGCGCTACTCCATCGTCTTCCGAGACGGACGGATGCCGAACGAACGAACAAAGGCTGACTAATGACATCGCAAGGAAGCAAGCAACTGTTTCAGCCATGTGACATAACACGTCAATATCGTTTTCACTTTTATGCGTTTTATACGACTGAAAAATTCGACGGTGCATAAAAGTGATTAGCTAGCGATAGTAACTGCATATTAGTTGGTGATATTGTAGTATAAAAGCCGTAATAAGGAAGTTAAGAAAAATGGTCGCTGTCTAAACAGCGACGTTAAAATGTGCTTCATCAGTAAAATAACTTAAAAAAAAAAAGAAAAATCAAATTCAACAAATCAACAGCGGAAAAACAACAGCAAAACAAAACTAAAGTCAACTTCCTGATTTCAATGGAGATACAGACACTTGGAAAAAGAATTTCATCTGTCGTCGACTTTTCCACTAACTGGTATCTTTTACCATCAAAACATTTTCTAAGAGATGAAATCCTTATAATTTCTTCTACTGAAGTTAATTTAGAAACCACAGACGGAAGCATGATTCAGATATTATGGTCACGAATTTTTTTGTCATAACTGGAAACTGATACTCAGCAGACCGCGGGAGCTTTGTTTTTCCAAGGAAATATACCAATAACATTGCTTTTCGAAGGAATTTTTCGTTTTTTTTATAGACTTATTCTACCAGTAACACTTGGTTTAAGTCCTAAATATTGACAATCGATTTTCAATACGCTTCTAAAGAAAGTTATTTGCAATGCACTAACATTATATGTATACTAATGCTGTTTTATCAGTAATAATTTCATTAATTCCTGACCATTGACGAACTGATATATGTGATATATTAAGTACATACATGCATGCGCGCGCACACACACGCACCCATATATATATATATTTATATTTATATATGAGTTATATATATATATGTATATATGAGTTATATATATATGTATATATAAGTTATGTATATGCATATATCTGAGTGATATATGAGTTATATATATATATAATGAGTTATATATATATATATAAATATATATATATATCTATATATATATTTATATATATATATACATCTGATATATATATATATGAGTTCTATATACCTTTGTATACACACACACACACACACACACACACACACACACACATATATATATATATATATATATATATGAGTTATATATATATATATTTATAAATATAAATGACAATAGGAAAACACTATTAATTGCTGACGCGTTTCGTCCAATGTGGATTTTCTCAAAGCAAAAAACGAAATGAATTTAATTAAACAAGGAAATTAATAAAAACAAAAGACAGAGTGTTCTTAGCAACTGGAATGTAGGAAACGCTATTTTCATATTGTTAACTGAAAATAACGTCAGTTAATGTCACGTGTGGAGAATATTATCTGTGTTGGTGGATTTAACCATTTTCTTTTGATTTTACGATATTGTTGTGTATGTTTGTTTGTGAGAGAAGTAATTTTGTTAAGAAAGGTGAAATAGGGAAAAGCCTGGGCGTAGATTAATGTTTGGGTAATGTTCTATGGCGGCACTCTCTAGAATTTTCCCTCTGAGTGAGTTATTTTCTTTTGTTTTTTATAAGTATAGCATTATTAAAATCAAAATTATGGTTGAATTTATTCCTATGTATTACTAGTGCATTAACTAAGTTGTTTATTGTAAGGTCTCTTTTGTGTTCATAAATGCGTTTTTTAAAGTTTCTACTTGTTTCTCCAATATATTGGGAGGAACGGTTTTGGCAATTTATTTTATAAATGCCTGCTTCAGAAATGTTATTGCTATTATTGTTTGAAGGTCTTAGTATATCCATAATTGTTTTGGAAGTGTTTGTGACTATTTTAAGATTATTTAGATGGGATAGGTTATTGTGGATAGTAGACGTGACAGAGTTGGTCGGGAGTATTATGTATCTGTTTCCATGCAATTTACTATTGCGGATTATGTTGATATGAAATGATATGAGAATTGTAGGTTTTTGAATGTGTTTTCTATGTATGTTTCTTCTTTAAGTAAATATTGGGGACTACAGATTCTTAATGTTCTTAGATAGAAACCTATAATAATTCCAGATTTAATTTTTGAAGAGTGGTTTGAGTAGAAACTGATCATATCATTTTTGTGGCCTTTCTGTAAACGTCAAAATTGAGTTCGTTATTATTTCTATGTAACAAAACGTCCAGGAACGGAAGAGTGTAGTTGTTTTCAGTTTCGAAAGTGAAGTTTATTGTCGGTTCAACGTTGTTAAGTTTGGAGAGAAGATCGGTTAAATTGGTGCTTTTTGGAAATATTAATAATGAGTCGTCTATGTATCTGAAATATGAAGAGTTTGTAGGGAGAATATTTTTGAATGAGTCACTTTCTAGAAATTCTAAAAATAGACATGCAAGAACGCTGATGAGAGGAGATCCCATTGGTAAACCAAATTTCTGTTTGTAATGTTGGTTATTAAAAGTAAAGAAACCTTGCTTGGTAATAAGTTGGCATATTTTTATGATTTTATATGTAGATCGAGGTAATTTAATTTTTGCATTTGTTAGGTGTTTTTTAGTAGATTTAAGCATTTCTCTTTGGGGACGTTTGTAGAGAGAGAATTTATATCTAAACAAGCCATATATTTGTTTTTAATGTATATGTTTTTTAATTTATTTAGGTGTTCGCCTGAATTTTTTATGTGTGCTGGACTAATAGTGCCGTGAAGTGGAGTTAAAATTTTGCTTACTTTGCGGGCTATTTTATGTGGAGCGCTGCCTATCCCTGATATGATAGGTCTCATTGGTATATTCGGTTTATGAGTTTTTGGTAATCCATATAATATGGGTGTTTTTGGGTGGTATTCAATAAGCTTTACCCAGATGTCTTCATTTTTCAGTAGTTTTTTGATGTTGCTTGTGAATTCTTGTGTCTCTTTTATAGCTTTGTTTTCATTTACTTTTTCGTAGATGTTATCATCGTTAATGAGCTCTCTCATCTTCTGTTGGTAAATGTGTTTATCCATTATTACAATTCCCCCGCCCTTATCAGAAGTAGATATATGGATGTTTATGTTGTTAGCTAATTCTTTCAGGGTTTTGATGTATCTTCTAGAAAGTGCGGTGTCGTTCGCATTTTTGTGTGTAGCTGTGATTAGGCCCTAGATATAGCCTTTGGTAAAATCGGAGTCATTGTGGTGATGATTTTTAATTATGTAATCCGTGGTGTCATAATTTGGTATTCCAGTGGCAAATTTCTGACTAGTGCTTCTAGTTGTGTATCCGAATTCCAACTTGATTATCTGCAATGTCTTCCTAACTTTGTTTGAAAGTTTATTTATGTTTTTATAATATATATATATTTGATAACACTCTTTGTGGATCAGTTTTAATATCTGATATTACTAGGATCTTAGGAACTCTGATCATGCGGCAGTGTCTGTAAACATCTCCTTCTGCTCATTCACCAACCTCCTACTAACAGAATATCTTTCTGTTATCAACAAGCATATTGGGACTCGTTCTGTGATTTCCTTCGTTTGGTCCCTGGGAAAGAAGCTTTCAATCACCCTGTTCAAAAATGCGCATCTGAGGTCTCCTCCTAAGTAAAAGCCAATACCGATGCTTTCATTCCAGCAAGGAAATACCAAGTTAAACCGCGTTAATATCCTTGTTTCTCATCTATGGCTCTGGAGACATAGCTCACAAGAATCACTTCTTCCGGCTGTACCAGAACGACACATCCAATTGCAACAGACGTCTCTTTGTCTCTGTTCGTAACGAGTGCAAGTGTGTCCTCAAAGAAGCGAAGTTTCTGTTTGCTGATAGGATGAAAGAACGTATAGCATTTCGCAAGTTCGGTTCTATAGATTATTAACGGCTCTGGAAGAGTGTCCAGAAAATACGCAAATTCCCAATCCCTACCCTATTCAATAAATGCGAAGTCTTGGCATCTGTAACCGATGGAGCAAGGTGGAATGCTTTTCTCGGAAATTCTCTTCCAGCTCAACACTCGACATATCTGGAGTACCCACACCTGATTTCCCCCCTAAAACCTAGGCTATACTAAGTGATATGCGCATAACCCCCGTTACTTGTCTCAGACATCATTTCTAAGTTAAACTCCCATAAGGCAAGTGGAGGTGACGGGAACCAAGCTGTCGTCCTAAAGAAATGTGCTTTCGAACTGTCCCCAGTTTTCTTCAAACTTTACAACCATTGCTTCGCTGCTTCCTGCTTTCCAGCTTGTTGGAAGTCCTCCTCTGTAGTCTCTGTTTTTAAGAATTCTGGTGAAGCTTCCGGTTCCTCTAACTATCGCCCTATTAGTCTCCTACCGCTTTTCGGCAAAGTATTCGCGGCTTTAATCAATGCTGAAGTGGTTAAGCATCTTACCTCTCACGACTTACTATCTGACAAACAATATGGATTACGTTTTTCCTGGTCTACCGCTGATGTGCGCCGTAAGCACTTAATATATATATATATATATATATATATATATATATATATATATATATATATATATATCAAACTCTTGATAATAACAGCGAAGCTCGAGCTGTGGCTCGAGATATCTCAAAGGAGTTTGACAGGGCTACGTTATTACAGGATGATTGTTTGATTTAATCCAATCATTCCTATCAAATTATAAAATGAAGGCCGTTCCGAACTGGTTCACTTCCAGCAGACGTCTCTTTGACTCCACTCGTAACGAGTGCAAACGTATTCTCAATGAAGCGAAGTCATTGTTTGCCGATAGAATGAATCATCGTACAGCATTTCGCAAGTTCGGCTCTAGAGATTATTGGCGGCTCTGCAAGAGTGCTCCCTCGCAAAGCTTTGTACTTGGGTCCTACGCTGTTTCTGATCGTCATCAATGATCTTCCTGATGTCATCAATTCCCAAATAGGCATTTATGTTGATGACACTACCATTTACTCCCAATGGCAAGTCTACCAGAGTGGACAAAGTTGACATGGTCACTGCACTTGATAAGGGTCTCCAATCCGTGGTTAACTGGGACAGGAAATGGCTTGTAAATTTTAATGCCTCCAAGACTAAATTCCTCTCATTTAACCACCATAGAGAAAACTTCCCTATCCGCCAACAACATGGCTGACGCCCGACTCCAGCGGAGCGTCTCACTGCTCCTTCTTGGCCTCACGTTTTCAACTGACTTGAAGTGGAACAATGACATTGAATCAATACTGCATCCACTGCAAGGAAAGTTGGATCACTGTGTGATTGACTACTGCTGTCATATCTGATCTGGTGCTTCTTCTGTTCAATTCGAGCTTCTTGACAAAATCCAAAGAAGTATCCGAAAAGTAATAGTTCCTGATTTGGCATCTTGACCTCAGTCACTTTCTCTCTCAAATACGCGATATGGTTTCCTTCTGCCGTTTCTACAGATATTTCCATGGCAACTGTTCCGACGGGATTTTTTCCCTGGTGCCTTGACTACATGAATTTAAGTGGGCTACTAGATTAGCATCTAGGGTCCCACCATTTTACCGTTGAAAGAGTTAAATGTAACTGCTATTTCTACTCCAACTATTTTCTCGCACTTCCCGACAGTGGAGCTCACTTCCGCTTATTTGCTTCCCTGATAACGACAATCTTCAAAAATTTAAATGCAACGTCTATCGCCATCTTCTGTTATCTTGTAACCTGTTCATCGTTTATCCTTTCCTCAATCACAATATACCCAGTATATTTTGTCATTTTCACTCTCTGTAACCCCCTGCGTACTAGTGACACTCCTGTCTTGATTGGGGTGAAAACACACACACACACACACACACACACACACACACACACACACACACACACACACACACACACACACACACACATATATATGTGTGTGTATGTATATAATCTGAGTTATATACATATATATATATATATATATATATATATATATATATATATATATATATATATATATATATATGAAGAAATATAGTCTTAGAATGTGTTATATTTATGGGATAAAGTGCTCAATATCAGAGATAGAGCGTGTGTAAATATAAAAGTGAACATAGAAGTCAACACTTAGAGCCTGACGATTGCAACTAGCATGAAACAGACTGTCGCCTCTAAGTGTTGACTTCTATGTTCACTTTTATATTTATATATGTATATATTTAGCTGGATTGACGTGAGTTTGTGACCCTGGGTTTCACGCCCTTTGCGATCGTCAGACAAACTGATTAATTTTGAAATTTGGGATTTATTTATGGTTGCGTATAACGGTGTTTTATGATAGTGCGAGGAAAAATTGTTGTCGGAACGCCATTCTTACTTAGGCAGACAAACATGAACGTGCGTTCACGAACTGCAGCTAACCCCACACACTGTCACCACTCTAATTTACAGTTCGACACCGTTATTGCCCCCAATATTGTAAATATTGTAATTATTATTTCAATCTTACTATTAATTTATCTAATGTTGTAATTATCAGCTTTCTTACCATTTATCCCGATTCAGTCTGAACACTGAAACCATTATTACATTCCCACTATTTAAGCACCACCACAATTACCATTGCCGCAGTAGTCAACAATTATACTCGCCGTCCCTTCAAAATTAATACCACCGCATAAATACCAATAAGTATTATAAATTTGAATTTCTACAAAACCGCAATCGCCCAAAACAAGCAAATAAATATTGTAATTATTATTTCAAACTTACGAGTGATTATCATATCTTTCTTAGCATTTATCCCCACTTATCTCAACATTGCCACCAATATTGTAATTATATTTCAATCTTACTAGTAATTATCATATCTTTCTTAGCATGTATACACCACCTATCTCAACATTGACACCAATGTTGTAATTATTATTTCAATCTTACTAGTAATTATCATATCTTTCTTAGCATGTATACACCACCTATCTCAACATTGACACCAATGTTGTAATTATTATTTCAATCTTACTAGTAATTATCATATCTTTCTTAGCATGTATACACCACCTATCTCAACATTGACACCAATGTTGTAATTATTATTTCAATCTTACTAGTAATTATCATATCTTTCTTAGCATGTATACACCACCTATCTCAACATTGACACCAATGTTGTAATTATTATTTCAATCTTACTAGTAATTATCATATCTTTCTTAGCATGTATACACCACCTATCTCAACATTGACACCAATGTTGTAATTATTATTTCAATCTTACTAGTAATTATCATATCTTTCTTAGCATGTATACACCACCTATCTCAACATTGACACCAATGTTGTAATTATTATTTCAATCTTACTAGTAATTATCATATCTTTCTTAGCATGTATACACCACCTATCTCAACATTGACACCAATGTTGTAATTATTATTTCAATCTTACTAGTAATTATCATATCTTTCTTAGCATGTATCCCCACTTATATCAACATTGCCACCAATGTAGTAATTATTATTTCAATATTACTAGTAATTATCATATCTTTTTTAGCATGTATTCACGCTTATCTCAATACTGACACCAAGATTCTAATTATTTCTATCTTACTAGTAATTAAAAATGTGTCTGTATGTATGTGTGTGTGTGTGTTTGTGATCGTATGTTGTTTATGCGTTTCCACTGTTTTCATCCGATTTCGATGAAATTTTATTGTTTGATAGATAATTCTTCTGTGCTGGCTTTGAGTCCAATTTACACATTCCCCTTCTCGTAGCCAAGAATCAATCTCTCTCAAGTGGGGTTACCTTTTCCGTTGCATAAAGCCTACTACTGCAGTTTTAAGGCGTTGCTTTCATTGGCGTTTATAGACGTTCCCAATTTAATTTTTTTTATTGTCCTGCCAGTTTTTACCTTGCATTCACCGTAGTAATAAGTAAGCTTGCTTTTTTATTACTCAACATTTATTTTTCCAACCTTTCCTAAAGTTATTCGAGCTTAGTGATCTCTGTGACTTTACAGCGTTCTCTTCAGGTATTTGCCCATGCATTCCATTTGACAATTCATACTTGCATAAGAAGACATGCCACCAAAGAAAAGAACTTGCCTTGGTCGCAAAACCGCTGCCGCCAGTCCCGCCATGCGAATAAGAGATAACGAATCGTCTTTAGAACGGTCAGTTTGCCTGTGTCAAAATGCCTATCGGAATGCTTCAATCAGAGCCACTGAGTCCGAAGGTCAACGTCGCCATCGGCTTTCCAGAAAAGCATACCTGAACGATTCTGCGGTCGTGGCTGAAACGGCTGATCAAAGGACTCAACGGCTGAGGAAAAACGCCTATTCAGTTGCTGCTACGAGTGTGGCTGAAACAAGATTGAGAACGCAAAAACGGACCTTTTCAGACCCCCTTCAAATTGTTAACCCACCATTTGGGGATGTGCCACAGTTGCACCCAAATGTTGTTACTAATTTTGATTTATATGATCCTTGGTAGCGTCGTCCAAATTCCAGTATATCGTAGTGTAGCTGCTCCATGCACGCCCCCATCTTGAATTCATCAAGATGAGCCTCAAGGATATAGATTTTGAATCTTGCCGTAGTTCTTAACCAGGGTCTCAACAAGCTCCACGTAGTTTTCAGACTTTTGATTCGCCAGGAAGCCCCGAACCATTGCGAAAAAGCTGTTACACGCTGCTTTCTTCGTCTGATTGAAATTCTTGGGGAATTCCTTGCACTCTGTGATTTTCTTTGTTTATGATCCGACTTTGAGGTTCCTGGATGAGCTGTCGATGAAGAGGCAACACTCGCTGGGCTTACAGGTGATTCCAATTGTCTCGAACAGGCAAGTATTGACGGGTGAAAAAATTACAGTGTAACCCGGATATAAGAGAGTTGTCGGGACCGGACAAGAAGTCTCTTATATCCGGGTTTCTCTTATATCAGGGTTTGGTTTATTATATATACATTAACACAGGCTCTAATTTGGGGCCAGATAAAATCTCTCTTATATCCGGGGTTCTCTTATATCCGGGTTTCTCTTATATCCGGGGTTCTCTTATATCCGGGTTATACTGTACAAAATACTGATGACGCTTTCTCTAACCAGCGACTTGCACACTTTCATCAAAGAAATTCCACTGCTTGCGTCTCGACATCAAAAGCTCAGTTATTGGACTTTGTGTAGACCATGATCTTTGATGAGGTCGTTGGGGTCTTTTTGGTTGGGGCAATATGGGTTTCTCTCCCCAGCTGCACCACTGTAATCTGGAGGAATGACATCATCCTCGTTGAATTGCTGTTCTCTTCTGGAGACAGCTGCTCTGGAGGAATGGGTACGGGGAAATCAGGGTAGTGTAAAAAAAAAAACGCAAAACTTTCCATCTTACCTTCTAGAATTCTTTTGCAGAGTTTGCAGTAGAAATAAGTTGCCCAGGGTTTGTGTTGATAACCCAACAGCATGCCAAAATGTGCTTTGTATGCCTCAGACATTTTAGCAGATGATGCCACAGAGTATTTCTTTCGCTCTTGCCTTGATAAATTTGCCACAGTCATAGTAAAGTGCGTCTGCTGGATGCTAACAACATCTTGATGTCATCTGTGACGAATGCATCTATCAAAGATGACTTGTCTGCACTTGGACAGCGAGAAGTAAACTGTTGATTTATTATTGTAAAAATACAACAATTGTGGCACAAGGCCAAAAGGTGAAGTGAGGTGAGGCTGGGCAATATTAACTATCTTATACCTAGCTAATCTTATTTACGACCCTTCATTCATTACAAGTAACTCATACACCACAAGAAGTCATCCTTCACCATTCACTACTACATATACCACAATACCCCATACACACAGGGGACATATTAGAAAACCCCACGACATAAAAAATTTTTATATACAAATGTTCTTAGAAAAATATATATAATAAATATATAAAAATTTAGTGATGGTCTGAAGATGAGGGTGAGGGGTTCGATCCTCAAAACAATCTTGGGAAACTTAACGTGGATCAAAGCAACAAAAAAAGAATCCAGGAACGACACTTACTCACATTAACTAGGTAAACAAAGAGAGTTAACTTAACTAGGGGAGCGTTTCACAGGAAACTGTCCCGTTGTGTCCAAGAGGATTTAAAAAAGGAATTCACACGAACCAAGCTCGATACTCTCACCTAACTTTAGCTGAAATCTGTCGACACCAAACGCTTTCTATCACTTCTGATCTTCACCTTCAGCTGATGCTGAAAGAATCCGACCAGTACCTGGTGAGAATAGCATTCGTATTGCAAGATTCCCTCCATTCGCGTCGTCCAGGTCACCATCTTGCCACGGCTAACAGCGTTAGTAGCACCATTCGTTTCATCCCAGAATACGGTGGCGACATATTATCGCACGCATACGTGAGATCGATGAGCACGATATTTTCGGGAGTCATACGAGCTGTCAACTCGCCGACATTGTGCCAGAAAGGGCGCACCTGGGGGAAATGGTAGAAGGTGTGCAAAGCCGTTTCTTCTTAACTAATGTCACACCGATGACAGTCGGATAAATCCGCCCCATCTGTAGGCCATGTCATTGAGAGATAGAACGTTCCGAATCAATCGCCAGGTAGGCGAAAACTCAGTGTTACTGATGTAATTCGCCGCTGGCGCCCAGGACAAAAAAGAGTGCAACTTGCTCACCGTCAAGCCGAACCGCCCACAGAGTGGATCCTTCGCAACCTTCTCTACTAATTCATGATACAAGAACTTTCTAGGTCGTGAAAGGTCACCGGATCGAAGAACAATCCTCAAGGCCGCTCGATATTCTTTGAGGGATCTAGACTGCTTCCGGGGCCTACAACGGCGCTCAGCCCTGGAAACGGAATGAGTGATGGTAAGGCTAGGAAAGATCGAATCCTCTGTCAAAGAGCCGCGTAGGAAAGTCAACCTCGAGGCCTGTTGATGACTTACCAAATGTGTCAATCCCAGCCCCCTATGACACGGACGCTGGACACAGACTACTCTGCGGACCTTCTGCTTGCGATCGCCTACGAGAGGGTGGACAACAAACACTTGATCGCCTTCCAATGGTCTTTTAGAGAGGAAGTACTGACAGCCGGTAAAGGACGAGAGAAAAAAACGTAAGTGACACACGCTTCAGTCCTGCCCTTCAAGGACAACGTTCTATATATCCTTGAAACTTCTCGAAAGTTCTTGAAACTTCTAGAAAGTTCTTGAAACTTCTAGAAAGTTCTTGAAACTTCTAGAAAGTTGTAGTAAATTCTCCTTCAGCCACTCAGTGCTGAATCTGTCTGGAATATAATGGAAAATAAGTTAGTTTCAAAGCATCGATGTCCAGGTCACAAAAGCAAAGTTTGAAGGGAATAATAGTAATTTCTTTGTTTTCTAGATAGAAGCAAATAAGAAATAGCACTTAATGACCGAAGACGGAAAAAAAGGTCAACATTTTATTTCACAGTGGAATTATTGGATCCAGGGAAGGTTTTGACGTAATTTGTTTTGTTCAGAGACAAAGATTAAATGTTGTTTGTAGTAACAGCATTGTTTGGTGCCAGATTATAATAACACCATTATTATTATTGTTCGGAATATTTTCTCAAACCCTCGGGCACGATGACTTGTGACTTCGTGCTAGCACAACTATTTGCAGCTCTCAAATAGTTCCATCAACCGAATTTCACTCACAAAGATTTGGTCAACCCGTAGTTTTGTTATTCAGGCAATTTCCAAAGGTGTCGCCCGCTGGGATCGCCTCCCCAGGCAGATAACATCAAGAAGTCACCTTCCTGACAACCCGACAATTTTTATTATCTCTCCTAAACCTTGATACGCCATCTATTTACTCAAGCTCGCTAGGTAAGTTATACTTTGTTTTCCTCTGTCCCTCTTGCCTTCAATCCGTCTTGTGAGTATGAGTATCAAATTTTCCAAACCCTCTTTCCTCATTTTGTGTCCTAGAAATTTCAACTGTCTCTTTCTGGTAGTAAGTATAAGTGTCCTTTTCGTTTCTATTTTCTTTAAAACTTCTTCGTTACTCACATGTTCGGTCAATGGCATCCTCAGCATCCTTCTGTAGAATCACATTTCTGTTGATTCAAGTGTCTTCTTCATCTGTGAGATTTTCCACTATTCACTGTCATATAGGAGGATTGGTATTATATACTCTTTATTTCTAACCAAATGTTCCTGTTTCTTAATACTTTGCTTAGCTTTTCGAAAGCATCTTTCGTTATCCCAAAGCTCCTTTGGATTTCAGTATCTCACTTTCCTTTCTCTGTTAGAACACTTCCAGTTACGCCCGTCTATAATGGCAATAATAGAGATTTTTTTTTTAAGCGTATCACCCCAAGCAAGGCTGGAGGCCACTATCACGCATGGGGTTACAGAAGGGTTGGAGGAAGAGCAGATAGGAGTGGTAAAGGAGAGGATGTGGAGAAAGAGAAAGACAGTGGGTCGATCAAGGCAAGGGGGTTACAGAAGATTTGGAGCGAGAGCAGATAGGAATGAAAGATGAAAGGATGTGGAGAAGGGAAGTGGATAGATCAAGGCAACTGGAGATGTCGATTGACGCTACACTTAAACCGTTGGAGATTGTATTTGTCAGGGAAACAGTAATAGGGAAGGGAGTTCCATAGGCGAGATATGCGAGACATGAAGCTATTGGAGTAGAAGAGACGTCTACATCTAACAGTTTCAACGGTGAAGGGGTGGGAACGGAATGCCAGCCTCGTAGGACGTTTAAATTCACGAGGCCTAGGGACAAGCGAAAGCAACTTCTCGGAGCAATTACCGTGAAAGTACTTGTAGAAAAGGCAGAGCGAGGCAACATCGCGTCTGTGAGAAAACGACTGCAGATGAGATGACAGATCAGGGCCAATCACATTGTATATCCGTCTCTGGATCTTATCAAGAACCCTGAGGCAAACAGCAGGGGCCCCAGACCATATATGGCAGCAATACTCCATGCAAGGGCGAATGGTCGATTTATAGACTTGGAGGATCGATTCCGGGGAGAAAAATTTCCTGGCTCGGCATAGGAACCAACTTTTCTTGCGGTGGATGATGCAACTGACTCGATGTATTTGTTCCATCTCAGATCAGCGGACAGCGTGAGACCGAGCAGCCGCAGAGAGGAGATCCCCGAAAAGTTGGTCTTCAGACATTCTAATGGGATGCAGGGATGGATCCTTGTGGTGGTTAATGGAGAGAATTGTTGTAAAGTAGACATTTCGTATTCATCCATTTAATTTAGTTTCAACTTCGTATTCGATGTGACGTGGGTCACTTTTCAGGATTTTAAATAACCAGCAGTTTCTCATAAAACGACTCTGACATTTTTACAAGGAATCGCTCTGTTGTTATGAAAATCAGCTACAGTCAGCGTAAACGCTTACTTCAGCTAGTATCTATTACTTAATCAACTGTTACTGGCAGTGATTACTTAATCAACTGTTAAGCAATTCACCCCAAGGAAGGCTATAACATCTCTACGACACAAGGGGTTACTGGGAGTGAAAGAGAATAAAAAAAAAGACCTTTGAAGGTACCGGAAACCCAATCCTATACAGGAAACAAGGGATGAACACCTACTCCTGTTCAAAAGGCTAGGGAGGGATATGAACCGGACAGTAGGCAAACCTATCTACTGTTATGAGACACGTTTTCTTGACCAAAGTGTTGTTCGAACACGATAAAACTTTAACTGGTATCATTTTGTACTTTATTGGAATTTTATTGTTAAGGGGAATATTTATATGAAATTTTTCGGATGTTTTTGCCACCCATTAAGACTAACTTTTATTACTGCATAAAACTTTGCACGTCATAGAAATTTATTGTCTTCCAATAAACTCTGATTTGATCTAACATAACAAAATTAACCAGTAAACAATTTGAAGCAAATAACTTTACAATACTTTAAAATATACACAACGAATACTTTTCAAGATATAATTATTTTGTAATTAGACCAAAATGGATTTTTGTATAATTACATATAATTAATTGACAAGTAGTTTTTGTAAGAATTATTTATTTTAGAATTTAAACAATCAGCATGAAAAGATCGTGGTAATATACAAATTTTCTTCAGATAAAGCTTATTCTGAGCGAAACATTTATGCGCATGACTAGAAATTGCCGGATGTGCAAAATTGATATATTTAGGTTGTACTGCAACTATAACGGGCGCGTGGCCGAGTGGTTAGAACGTTCGCCTTCTGACCGTGGGACCCGGGTTCGAATCTCACCATGATCGATTTGTCTTCCTGGTGTTTTCGGACTGTACGTCATCTTTGGAAAGTGCCTTTAAAGCATGACTAGAAATTGCCGGATGTGCAAACGATTTGTCCCAAGCCTAATAAATAATGGAAACGCTTACTGCGATTTCAGATTTATTAAAAAATGAATGGAATTATTTTTAACTGTTATCTTTTTATAAAATCATTTTAAAGACCTTTTTTTTGACATCTGTTAGCCTACGATTATTTAACCTTGTGAAATTTCGAGAAAATCTTTTTTCTAGCGTTTAATGTTTATATTACTTATCAGGATAAGTCCTCGGAAAATTTAAATCATCAATTTTTTTTGTTAAACAGGAGCCCAGTTACAGAAAATTTGCTCTGAATCGTAAAAATAAAAACTAAGACATTATTTAATTAGAAAAGGTTTTAATTGCTTTTATGAATAAAATACATTATGGGAACTACTTAAGAAAAAGAAAATCGATGAATAATTAACTTTTACAAGATTTGCTTTTATTAAAAAATAATAGTTTATAGACTTTTAAATCTTTTAAAATTCAGTATTAATTTGTAGCGTCAAGTAATATCGTTATTAAATTAAAGCTGTATTTACTAATCATAAATGGAAAAGCTTACTACAATTCAGCGATCTCCGGTATTTTAAAAAGAATTTTGAATATTTTTGTGTATATAAATGTGCTAATTTTTATGAATACAGTCTTTCATACACGACTTTATCCGAAAATAAGAGCGGCAATTTTAGTAAATTTAAAATTCATTGGTAACAAAAATTTCTAACATTTCAGCAAACGTCTTTGTAAGACAAAAAGTCAAAGCACCTAAAATTAAATAAAATATAAGAACTTTTAAAATATTTAAAATTTTAAAAATGATTGGATAGTTAAAAGTTATATAAAAAGGCGTTTACGTTGTATTCGTGATGTAAATTTATTAGATATTTGCTCCTTAGAAAAATTTACCAAACATCAGGCTGTCGATAAATGTGTCAACACATCATAAAAACACCCACTTTCAAGTTAAAAAAAATACTTGTCTGCAATATTTTAAACTAAAATAAGTAATAGTTGATTTGATTCAGATTAGTTAAACTTTAAATCAGTTAATTTTTCTCTAATAACGTTTACGAAAAGTATTTTTTTTTTAAATTTTTTAATAGAGAGAATTATGTTCTGTTGAATGATTTATCAGTATGGACAATTTTATTGATTTTACTGATAATCAGAAATAAAAAATTCAATCAATTTAAATTTGGTTTGAAATACAGCATTGCATTTTGGTTTCTGGAAATATTAAATTTAATCTATTAGCTTGGAATTAAAGCTAAAATAAAAGCTTTGTTCTGTTACCACAGTAGAGAAACTGCATTAATTTACTTCCCCCCACTTTTAAAAAAAATTTAGTTACCTTCTAGATTGTTATCGTTTTGACCACTTCCGGTTAGCCCTTCACCGGAACCCTACACAATAAAAGCATTACACCAGGTATTTTGCCTCAGGGTTCTTGATAAGATCCAGAGACGGATATGCAATGTAATTGGCCCTGATCTGTCATATCGTCTGCAGTCGCTCTCTCACAGACGCGACGTTGCCTCACTCTGTCTTTTTTACAAATACTTTCACGGTAATTGCTCCGATGAGCTGCTTTCGCTGGTTCCTAGGCCTCATGAATTTAAACGTCCTACGACGCTGGCATCCCGTTCCCACCCCTTCACCGTTGAAACTGTTAGATGTAGACGTCTCTTCTACTCCAATAGCTTCATGTCTCGCACATCTCGCCTGTGGAACTCCCTTCCTTATTCCTGTTTCCCTGACAAATACAATCTCCAACCATTTAAGTGTAACGTCAATCGATATCTCTAGTTGCCTTGATCTATCCACTTCCCTTCTCCACATCCTTTCCCCTTTCATTCCTATCTGCTCTCGCTCCAAATCTTCTGTAACCCCCTTGCCTTGATCGATCCACTATCTTTCTCCACATCCTCTCCTTTACCACTCCTATCTGCTCTTCCTCCAAACCTTCTGTAACCCCTTGCGTGGTAGTGGCTTCCAGCCTTGCTTGGGGTGATACGCTTAAAAAAAAAAAAAATAGGGTCGATAGTTTCATTATCCTAATCTCACTCTCACTGTTACCGTCACCAGTTTGTAGCTTTTATTAAATTTTTTCTCTATACTTGCCAATTTTATATCCATATTATTTCAAAATTTGCTTAAAGTAGCCATATATTTATGCGTTTGTATCTTTCTGTTTAGAATGCTTACAACACGTGTTCACTGTCTACATACACTGCTGCAAAATGTAACCTTTCTTTTCCGCGAGCTCAGCACAACATCGGGATTTATTCTTGTAGTAAACTTCATACTTGTTCATGTAAACAAAGTATTCGCTATCTTCCTTTACCCATTTAGACAAATGGTCTTAGTTTTATATTCTAGCTTCCGGCTGCGGTTGTCATATTACTCGTTACCCTTGTTTGTTTGTATTTTTAGACTAACTAGTCTTATGTATTTAGTTTCCGTTTCTAGTTCGTCCTGGGCATAGCGATAACCTCTTTTAACCGTGTTAATAGTCATGATAGCTTTTCTTTCTGGATATTGTTACAGTTAATGATTTAAAAACAGAATTCTTTACGATTGACACTTCTCAACAGAAAGTTTGAAAACAATTTAAATGTCACTGTTATTTTGGGATCAGGCCAACTTCGTGAACATATTAAAAACAATTCCAGGTCGGATCTGGACCTGCAATCCTGAAATTTTGGATTTCCAAGTTTTCATTTCTGCAATTGTTTTCGGCGATTTTGTTTGACGTGATTTTTACGACGAATTTTTTTTGTACGATAACAAATTTTATAAATTGGAAATAAATTTCGGAATAATCAAAATGAATTGGGAAGTCCAGCGAAAGTCACTCAGGAAATAAAAATAATTGGTAGTACGAAAAGTACGGACCTACGTACATCAAACTGTCTTTAAATTAATTGGCGACAGAAGAGTTATCGTTGAACTTTTAAAAGTAAGCTTAAATATTGATGCAATACTTAAATACAGCGATTAATTTTGAGTTTTTCTGTAGTTTATTGTTGTCTATCGCATCTACTCCTCCCTACCTATTGTGATGAAAGCTCAATCAAGAGCCATACACAGGAGGTAGCTTAAATGTCGCCCGATAAGGCGGCTTTTAAGCTAATCTATCTGTCTATCTATCTATCTATCTATCTATCTATCTATCTATCTATCTATCTATCTATCTATCTATTGTGTTGGTTTGGTTTGTTTTACGGCATATCAACTCCAAAGGGTTATTTGATGCCAACAAAATTTTTATGGCTGGTAATTTAAAAAAAAAAATTGCATAGCTGCTAATGTTTTTTCCCAAAAATGTATTGTCGGTAATAATGTATTCCTGGTAATAATTTTTCTTCAAAAATTTATTGCTGGTAATAATTTTTTACAGCTTCGTCATAAATCAAGATAGAAATGCTAAAAAATGATTAAAAGCAAATAGACGCAGATTAATTGCATGTTGTCTTAGGATATTTCCTTGTTTCGATACGTGTCACCTGTATCGAAGTCTGTATATATATATATATATATATATATATATGTGTGTGTGTGTGTGCGTGTGTATATATATATATATATATATATATATATATATATAAAGTGAACATAGAAGTCAACACTTAGAGGTGACAGGCTGTTTCATGCTAGACGCATTCATCAGGCCTGACGATTGCGTCTAGCATGAAACAGCCTGTCGCCTCTAAGTGTTAACTTCTATGTTCACTTTTATATTTACACACTCTCTATCTCTGATATTGAGCACTTTATCCCATAAATATAGCACACCTTAAGACTATATTTCTTCATTCATATATATATATATATATATATATATATATATATATATATATATATAGTTTCTAGGAAAGCTTTCGATGTTTTTCAATTTCTTCCCCAAATAATGGTGATTCACCGGCATTCCTATTTTGGTCGTATGGCCATTTACCCACTCGGTAAATGTAGTTAGCGTGTGCATATTATAACCTGGCAGCTCAAATTGAAAAGGACCTCCAATCGGTTGTGGACTGGGGAGAGAAATGGATGGTCAACTTTAACGCCTCTAAAACAAAACTGCTCTCCATTAACCACCACAAGGATCCATCCCTGCATCCCATTAGAATGTCTGAGGACCAACTTCTCGAGAGCTCCTCTCTGCGGCTGCTCGGTATCACGCTGTCCGCTGATCTGAGATGGAACAAATACATCGAGTCAGTTGCATCATCCACCGCAAGAAAAGTTGGTTCCCTGTGCCGAGCCAGGAAATTTTTCTCCCCGGAATCGATCCTCCAAGTCTATAAATCAACCATTCACCCTTGCATGGAGTATTGCTGCCATATATGGTCTGGGGCCCCTGCTGGTTGCCTCAGGGTTCTTGATAAGATCCAGAGACGGATATGCAATGTGATTGACCCTGATCTGTCATCTCGTCTGCAGTCGCTCTCTCACAGACGCGATGTTGCATCGCTCTGCCTTTTCTACAAGTACTTTCACGGTAATTGCTCCGAGGAGTTGCTTTCGCTTGTCACTAGGCCTCGTGAATTTAAACGTCCTACGAGGCTGGCATCCCGTTCCCACCCCTTCACCGTTGAAACTGTTAGATGTAGACGTCTCTTCTACTCCAATAGCTTCATGTCTCGCATATCTCGCCTGTGGAACTCCCTTCCCTATTACTGTTTCCCTGACAAATACAATCTCCAACGGTTTAAGTGTAGCGTCAATCGTCATCTCCAGTTGCCTTGATCTATCCACTTCCCTTCTCCACATCCTTTCATCTTTCATTCCTATCTGCTCTCGCTCCAAATCTTCTGTAACCCACTTGCCTTGATCGACCCACTGTCTTTCTATTTCTCCACATCCTCTCCTTTACCACTCCTATCTGCTCTTCCTCCATCCCTTCTGTAACCCCATGCGTGATAGTGGCCTCCAGCCTTGCTTGGGGTGATACGCTTAAAAAAAAAAAAATACACATCAGTTACCCTCGTTGTGACACTTGATCTCGCTGAGAGGGTATAAAATGCCCATTTTCACATAAAAGAAACTGTTACCGACTACCTGATAATTGTGTGAAATTTTTAATTATGGTCATCAAGTTATTTAGAAAATTATATTAATGATCTGTCATTAAATATGGCCTTGATCTCTCCCCCCCCCCCTCCGGAGTCACTCCGGAGCAGACTCACTTAAGTGTTGCTTACTTTGAACATTACTTAAGTTATATGGTCTTATATGGGACGGGGGTGCTTTGCAACCCCGAGTGTTGTTGATCTGATTTTACTTTTACCGGTATGTTCATTTCCTCAGGCCCTACTGTTTCCTTGGTTATTAAACACTTTCTAGGTACGCTAAAATTAAGGTATATATATATATATATATATATATATATATATATATATATATATATATATATATATATATATATGCACATTTCATTATAAACGACTGACAAGGTGCTTTTATTTATTTTTTTATATAATTTCTCGTGCGATCTAATAATGTTTTTCTTTTCAGATGATAAATTATATAAAAACTCTCCGAATATTCTTTTTATCCGAGCGCTTTCGGCTATACATTTAGCCATTTTCAAGGATTATATTTCAACTGTTAGAATTAGAAATAGTTTGTTATATGTATGTTTTATAAAATGTTTCATTTTATTGTTTCAAAACACGGTCAAGATATTATGTCCATGTTCAAAGTTAATATTATTAAGTGTTGGTTTGTTTGTTTTTATTAATAAGGCTTCCATTCTCTTTTATGCATGTCTGATTGAATAAATTACACACATTATATCTGATTATTTCTATCATGGTCCTTTCATATTCATGAATATTTTTCCTATATTACAATTAAATAAGGCAATAAATGTATTGCAACAGTGAGAAACACTTTTATTTCCCAAGTACTTTCCATCTCATTCTGGTGATGATCTCAGAAAGAGATGGAAATTACTTGTAAAATTAAAGGTGCAATCATCAGAGTTCAAGACTGATAAAAAGGCACGAGTTCTCCCATTTGTAACGCTGACGCAACACAATCTTTTTACCCTATATTCTCACATTAGGTCAACCTTGTAACTATGCTTAATACCTATCTCGTTGGAGCGTAATTATTGAAAATATCTTTTTTCTCTCTCATCTTTTTTCGTCATCACTCTCTGTATAAATATATATAGTGATTTTCCAAGCGTAGCTTAGATGTGGCACCTAGTGAGGATCGAACCCACTACTCAGTTGTAATCGTTCTAGCGAGACAACCTTGCTAAAGATTACACCGCTTTGAGGTAAGCGAATCGAGTTCTCTCAGTCACTGACGTGTTTATCTAAAAATAAATACGCTTAAATTCACCTACATCCCTGCCTTAGGCTTAGGGGTAGAATCTTCGACAGACGCCAATTCAGCTGGGTTTCTATCCTAGCTAGAGGCAACAGGACGTCTATATATATATATATATATATATATATATATATATATATATATATATATATATATATATATATATATATATATATATAATATATTTCTTAGTGGTACGTTTCCTTCCGTGAAGGAACTTCTGGCTGAATGAATCAGAATTATATACAAAACTTAGAGAAAGGTTGCCGGAGAAATACGGGAAAAACTGGTTACAGTGTACATCGAAACATTAAGGGTACTGAGACGCTAAACTTTAACATTTGATGTCCAGTGTATCGAGTGAGAATACCAGGGAGCGAACTGGTTAGCAACGGCGAAGTTTTAGAGAAAATTAAAACAAAAATGATACTTAACATCAGAAAGAGTTGCTTGACATTTATAGGTCACATAATTAGGAAAATGGGCTCGGAGATTTTGATACTCAGAGGAGAGATTCAAAGCAAGAGGGATAAAGGAAAACAATGCATAACCGACCTAGCGAGCCTGAGTAAATGGATGGTAGAACAAGAAGAAAAAGAAGGAGGAGGAGAAGATGAAGAAGGAGGAGAAGATGAAGAAGAAGATGAAGGAGAAGTAGAGGAAGAAGAAGATGAAGGAGAAGAGGAAGAAGGAGAAGGAGAAGAAATCATTCAACTTTTTATCGCTATAATTTTTATTTCTCCCTTATTACATCGGGAGTAATGAATAGCGACTTGGATTGAGGAATCGGAGAGCCGAGTTCGAATTCCAGTCGAATCCATTACATTCACTTACGTGCTAATACGCTTGGGAAAGTTATGAATCGTCTTCTTCTCCCCCCAGCGAGGGGTAAATAGCATAACAGAGTGGGTTTTATAGCCTTGGATAGAAGTAGGAAAACTCTGAATTCAATCCGGCCTGGAGAGAGTTGGGCTCTGTCATGCTATCTTGCCCAAGAAACACCACTTCTACTGCGGCTATGGTACATGTGCTGCCCCTATGAACCTGATAGGTCACAGGATTCGTGATCGTATTGCATTTGTAGAAATTTTGTGAGGAAAGGATATATTGTATGAACCTGGATATACATTTACCATAAAGGATTCTTGTGCAGTTTCGATATAATTTCGTTTCAACAAATTACATTTTTACTTTTTATTCTTAAAATATATATATTATTGAAATTAATTTTATTTTAATCTCGCCCCAACTTTCCCTCCTCTTTCGTTATTATTACTATGTCTTTGATTGTTTTTCACTTCTTTGTTCAAATCTGTGTTTTATTTCTGTGGGTATAAATCTCTTTTTATATATATATATATATATATATATATATATATATATATATATATATATATATATATATTTAACATACAACGTGTATTAACACGTGCAATACCCTGTCTTCATCAGCCGCCGACCACGGTTTCGGTGGCTATGGCGGGACCGCCACCCCTAGCGTCACCAGCAGCGTTTGCCACCAGGCAGGGTATGAAGATAGAATAATTGATCGTTCCTATTTGTAAATTCTTGTAATGAAATAAATAAACGGTTGTTCCTAGTTGCAGCTTCTATCCGTAATGAAAGTTCCTGAACGCGTTTGCCGTTATTGACGCGCTCGTAAAAATCGTTATAGGCGACCACAGAAATATTTTACTCGCGCATGTTAGGTCGTGATGTTGCGCGCGTTTTATTTGCTTGTTTTGATCTCGACCAAATGCAACCTGACGCATGCTGAACTGTTTTTTGAATGTTATGCGAAACGCTCTTCAACCAACGGCCAGTGATGCCTATTTTTGAAAAGAAGGAAATGACCGAATGTCCCAGAAACCCACGACACCCAATCTCAATAGGCATCACATGACACGTCCAACCATTTTCCACACATTCCGCACGCAGTGACTCGTATCGATTTTTCTTTAGAACGTGCGCCTCCACCCTGTTTTTTTTTGAGTTGGACCATAACACGATGTCGGAACGCTTGTCTGTCTGTGCGATGTGTATTAGAAAATTTAAGGATGTCATTAGATCCACTGAAACCTTCCAATCAATGGCACCACTCAGCAGCTTCATATTGGGGGCGGTTTGTTTTTTTCTTTGCAGGGCATTCACCCTCCTTATGGAACTCGATCCTAGCTTCCTTGGTTGCCACAAGCCGTTGGTTTGCCTTCTCACATTGTGTTATTATTAGATCCCTGATCACCTCTAATACCTTGTTGTGTCGCCACGTGTACATCTGTAGCGATAGTGGACAAGCACATGACGCAAGGTAAGCACATGACGCAAGGTACCTCGGTCTTTTTTACACGAAAAACAGAGATCTGTATCTGTGTATCCCCACATTTTGAGGTTTGTCTCATTAGGTAGAAGATCGTATGCTGATCGAAGAAGGAATGATATCGCCAATGGTTCCATCGCCATTAATGAATTCCACGAAAGTTTAATGGGTTCGATATCATTCCAGGTTGTCCACTTACATTGTTTCGATTGAGTAATAGCAGTGGCTATTCTATGCTCCTCTTCGAGCATTTTGACCTCTTCAATCACCATACGCCTTTTCGCCTTTGCTTTCTCTTTGGAGAAGTACTTGTGCGTTGTTTCCCAATCCAGCCCGATTATTATGAATCACGGCCATGATATCTCTGATTGAGTTATATATATTTCAAAAATTAGGAAATTGAAATCATTTTAGCCTATATCGCCTGTGAATACCTAAAGGTTGAAACCATGGTAGCGTGATTGGGTGATTTTGTTTTTAAATTTAAAAGCTCTGCACGTTAAATACTTAATTTTTTATTTTCTTTATGTGTATTGAGCTCTTTTTAATACACCTGTTTCCTGGTCTAATTTAACTCTGGCCAATAACACACACACACACACACACACACACACACACACACACACACACACACACACACACACACACACACACACATATATATATATATTTATATTTATATATATATAATACGAGAATATATCCCAGTTCCACAAAAGAGACATATTAAATTCTTATATATAAATGCATATATATATATGTGTGTGTATATATATATATATATATATATATATATATGCATATATATATATATGCATATATATATATATATATATATATATATGTATATATATATATATATGTGTGTGTGTGCGTGTGTGTGTGTGTGTGTGTGTGTGTGCAGGGTGAGGTGGATAAATTGTCATCTAAATTACTCAAAAATTAAAATAACACTGACATATTTTAACAGATATATTTATCAAAATGACGCAAAAATATCTTGAAATACTAAAGAATAAATGTATTCAATAAAATTGCCATTGGCTTCAACCACGACCTCCAAACAACTTTGGAATTTCCTGCAACTCTGCTGGATAGTGTCTTTGTTTAAGTTAGTGAATGCTTCCATAATCCGTGCCTTCAGTTCATCTTTAGTGTTAGAAGGAGTTTGGGCACCTCGTCGTGGTGTAATGGTTAGAAAGCTTGTCTTGCTAGATCAACTACGACTGAGTAGTGAGTTCGAACCTCACTGAGTGCCCCATACATCTGGCCTTGTGCCACATCGAAACCGGGCTTAGAAAATCACTAGTGTTAGAAGGAGTTTTGTTGGTCTCTCACTCAACTTCGCCTCACACATGATGATTAGGGGGTTGCAGTCTGAGGAGTTAGGTGGCCGGATGTGGTCTCAGAAACAGGAGTGGAGTCTTCTGTCTGTGTTGCATGTGCAGGGTCCTGTTGCCAGACATAGGGTCTTCCAGCAGCCACCCACTTGACCCAGGGCAGCACAATCTCCTCAAGGCACTTGATATCGGCCTCCATGTTGAGTCTGAGCCCCAGTGAGAAGATGAATGGAGACATAAATTCGCCATCACTAGTGACCACTCCAAACACCTTACTAATCAACATTAGACTTATCCAACTCTTTCGGTATCCTCTGCATTGACACCCAAACACTCTGAAATGCTCGTATTGAAACTTCCGGCGCGAATGCCAAGCAGTACATCATGTGGCTTCCAAATTTCTGCCGGAGGGAAATGCGTTATGGTGCTCTTTTTCTCACAAATGGTGCCCAACTGACCCTACTTTACTGTGCGGTATGCAAAATCAAAAACAAACAACGTGTATGCGCAAAATTAAAAACTTCCCACGAGGCCTCAGACCCAACTTGGAGGCTTTGAGATGGTAGAGCTCCCCTTGGTTCTCAGCTGCTTGCTCAGCCGCCATTGCCCATAGGAACCACTTCTTCCACCTATTTTGTAGCGATATGTCTGACTGCAATAGACGCCTATTTGCCTCTGCCCGTAACGAGTGTAAGCGTGTCCTCAACGAAGCTAAGTCACTATTTGCTGCTCGGATGAAGGAATGTATTGCATCTCGCAAATTCGGCTCCAAGGATTATTGGCGCCTCTGCAAGAGCGTTCTGAACAATAGCAAACCCTCCATTCCTCCCCTGTTCAATCAGTTTGAGGTCCTGACCACCTCTGCCGACAAGGCTGAATGCTTTGCTCGGAAGTTTTCTTCCAATTCAATGTTTGACTCTTCCAGGGTACCCATGCCTGATTTCCCTCCCAGAACTGAGGCCCTTTTGAGAGGATTGCACATATCCCCGTCATTGGTATTGGGCATTATCTCTAACTTAGATCACTACAAGGCTACTGGTGGTGATGGGATACCAGCCATTGTCCTGAAGAAATGTGCACCTGAATTGGCACCTGCCCTCTCTAAATTATACAACTACTGCCTCAAGGAGTCTTGTTTTCCTGACTGCTGGAAGTCCCCATCCATTGTTCCTGTCTTTAACCCCTCGGACCCTTCTAATTACCGTCCTATCAGTCTCCTACCCCTCTTCGGCAAATTCTTCGAAGCCCTTATCAACACCGAAGTGATTAATCACCTTATATCCCATGATCTGCTCTCAGACAAACAGTATGGTTTCCGCTTTGCCTGATCTACAGCCGATGTGCTTACGGCCATCACTGAATTTGTCTACCAAGCTATTCATAATAACGGTGAAGCTCGTGCCGTGGCCCTAGATATCTCCAAAGCGTTTGACAGGGTTTGGCATGCTGGCCTTCTTCGCAAGCTTCAGTGTTATGGTATTACAAGTCGATTGGTTGACCTAATACAATCATTCCTGTCAAACCGGGATTTGAAGGTCGTTCTCAATGGATTCATCTCCAGCTCCTATCCCACTAACGCAGGGCTCCATCCTAGGCCATACTCTGTTCCTCATATTCATAAATGATCTTCCTGACGCCATAGATTCCCAAGTCGGCATCTACGCGGATGACACCTCAATTTACTCCTGCCTCAAAAACAAATCTAGTGATGCTGACAAAGTTAACTTGGCAGTTCGTCTCGAAAAGGACCTACAATCGGTTGTGAACTAGGGCAAGAATTGGTTGGTTAACTTTAACGCCTCTAAAACAAAACTGCTCTCTATTAACCACCACAAAGATCCATCCCTGCATCCCATTAGAATGTCTGAATACCAACTTCTCGAGAGCTCCTCTCTGCGGCTGCTCAGTCTCACGCTCTCCGCTGATATGAGATAGAAAAATACATCGAGCTTCATCCACCGCAAGGAAAGTTGGCTCCCTGTGCCGAGCCAGGAAATTTTTCTCCCCGGAATCGATCCTCCAAATCTATAAATCAATCATTCGCCCTTGCATGGAGTATTGCTGCCATATATGGTCTGGGGCCTCTGCTGTTTGCCTCAGGGTTCTTGATAAGATCCAGAGACGGATATGCAATGTAATTGGCCCTGATCTGTCATCTCGTCTGCAGTCGCTCTCTTACAGACGCGCCGTTGCCTCGCTCTGTCTTTTTTACAAATACTTTCACGGTAATTGCTCCGATGAGCTGCTTTCGCATGTTCCCATGCCCCATGAATTTAAGCGTCGTACGAGGCTGCCATCCCGTTCCCACCCCTTCACCGTTGAAACTGTTAGATGTAGACGTCTCTTCTACTCCAATAGCTTCATGTCTCGCATATCTCGCCTGTGGAACTCTCTTCCTTATTCCTGTTTCCCTGACAAATATAATCTCCAACTATTTAAGTGTAACGTCAATCGACATCTCTAGTTGCCTTGATCTATCCACTTCCCTTCTCCACATCCTTTCCCCTTTCATTCCTATCTGCTCTCGCTCCAAATCTTCTGTAACCCCGTTGCCTTGATCGATCCACTATCTTTCTCCACATCCTCTCCTTTACCACTCCTATCTGCTCTTCCTCCAAACCTTCTGTAACCCCTTGCGTGGTAGTGGCTTCCAGCCTTGCTTGGGGTGAAAAGCTTAAAAAAAACAAAAACAAAAAAAACAAACATGATGACCCCAAAAACGGGAATTTTTGAAGTGAGTATTGCCAGACATGAGTAAGTGGCAACACTGCGAGACAGTGACCTTGAGCAAGTAAACATTTCGCCATTTTAGTAACGAGAATTGTTCAGTAACCGTGTGATCTCATGATTCGGTAACGTTGCCAGATTTATCCGTTTGTGATTTTTTCTTGTGGGGCTATCTCAAGAGTAAAGTTTACACAACTCAACCAAGAACTCTGGATGAGTTAAAACAGAGAATTCAAGATGAAATTCACAGTATCCCAGCTGAGATGTTGCAGCAGTCAATGAGGAATCTCAACAGCAGATTTCAAGAATGCATTCGTACAGGAGGACGCCATCTACAGAACGTAATTTAAAAAAAATGAAAATCCCATCATTGTTTCTTAAATGGCATGTTTTAAGGTTTCAATTACTATGAATTAAATATTTTTCTTCCATCACTCTTAGTTTAATTGGATTGTTAAAATGTTCCCTTTTTTGGGGTCACTCTGTATATATATATATATATATATATATATATATATATATATATATATATATATATATGAGATAACAATATATATATTTATATATCACTGACAGTATTGAGGAAACTTTAAGACAAAGTGGAAAAAAATTTACTTGTGACATGTTTTGCCCTTTAGGACTTCATCGGACGGAATTTGTTTTATGTGCGTACGACTATACTAACGCAGGGTGCTAGGAACTTCTTTTCACCCCAAGCAAGACATTAAAGCCTCTAAGGCTATTTTTAAAATTACTCCAATAAGATTTACCGTAATTCCTCATGTATAATACACATTTTTCTAAAAAAATAATAAGTAAAATCAGGGATGCAGAGCTACAAAAAATTCTTTAAAAAATTTTCCAGTCGATTTCAGTTGCGAAATGACTACTCACCACAAACATACGACAATTTGACACTAACATTCGGCGATGGCGACCCCATAAGGATGTCAAATACAATCATATCTACATAACAATACTTACAAATGTAAAATAAAATAAGAATTATCATAAAACTAAATTAGAATAATATTATTCTATGTTTAAAACCATTTTTCGAAAACTACATACAGATCCAGTAGATTGCAAATTTGATCGAACAAAAACAGGTTAATGAGTCTGCGCAGTAGGCACAATATAGGTATTTCCGTTTCCTTTTAGAATCGTGATGATCAAAAATTTTGATAAATATCTTCAATTACAGCTTGAATAAGAGTAGGAAACGCTGGCCGTAATGAAATTGGAGAGGTACAATTTATAGGGTTTGATTATCAAACAAAGGGTGCGTATTATGCGGGAGTAGAATCATTTCCCCCAAACATTCAGCAAAAATTGTTGGGGTGCGTATTATGGATGAAGGCGTATTATACATGGGGAATTACGGTATTTAATCCAACTTTAAGAAAAGCAGTCGTTAACTTAAACAAATTATGTCTCATTGCTGTTGATGGTAGATACACGTGTTTCAGTAGAGATCTCTATTTTTAAACAGTATACCGGCCCGGAATTTACAAAAGTTTTTAATGTACCTTTCGACAGGGTTCGAATTACGTCCCCATTAATTAGGGGAAAGCACCCGTATACCCCAGCATGCTTTTACGTTCATGGCTCAATCACGAAGGACTCTCTTGCGCAAATTCCCTTTATAATCATTTGTCTGTCGAAGACAATTCTTTTTTTTTTGCGATAGATTGATTTGAAACATAACTAAGAATGACAAGGTAAACGCAGTTCATTAAGGTCGACCGACAACAAAAATAAATAAATAAATAAATAAATAAAAATAAAAATTCAATAGAAAGTTAATTATTAATTCCTAATTTATCTCCTCCTTGGAAACAAGAGCCACAACTCTATCTATTAAATCAGAAATAAACGTTTCTTCGTTACTGTTATTGATTATATTGTCGCGTTAAGGAAAGGAATATGTCATTTATTATTAATAATTATTAACAAATAATTAAGCTTCTTTGAGTAATGGTAACTTAGCTCCTTCAAAGTGCTCAAGTTGGAGCCTCACACACTTATTCCTGTGCTATTTTCATTTTAAAAATCAGTTTGCAATGTTCTCTTTCAAGGTCCCCTACAACTGCTTCATTGCATTCTCCTCAATCTCATTCACTTTCGGAGATTATAGCTTTTGAAATGAGATATTTTTGCTAAAAAACCTGGTACAAAATATATTAAAAAAAAAAGCCGTTGGAACATTAAAATTGATTAGGCACTTTCCGGACACTCCATGGGATCCCCAGACTTTCTCATTCTCGCATTATCAATCACCGATTTATTTTGATTGCAGCCCTTACGTATTCAATATTCTCGGGTGTTCTGTAATTAGGATCGCTCTGAACGGATTTCCGGACACGTTTATCCGGGCTTTGCTCATTGAATCAACCCGAAAGTTTCTTTAATCGCTTGTATTAGTTCCGCGGATAAATGTCTTGATTCAATGTGAATACGACGATTATACTGTATGTAAGCTCATCCGATGGCGTCGCCCTGGCGACTGATTAACATTACGGAAGAGTATCTGTTGACGTATGTAAAACGATTAACTACATCCGGTAGCAAGGACTCTGATTGTGAGACTGGAGGTTTTGAAGAGCGTGGAACCACCTCGTAACTGCTGTTGTTCCCAGGTTCAATCTGACCTGGGGTCGTAGCACTTGATAGCATCCAGCTATGGGCAAATAGTGAACCCCAAACAAAAAGAAAACACTATAAAAGTATTAAAAAATATTTTTATCGTAAAATTACCAACAATACGCAAATACTAATAAACTGTAGCGAACTCACCCAAATCTGTTTTAAATAGTACCAACCAATCAACCAACAAGAAAGAACTCTTTCATGACATTAATCCGTGTAATATCCTACCATCTTTGAAAGAAATCAAACCGTATTTCCGAAATACAACTTCAAAATTACAACATAAAAAAAATAAAACACTTATCACCGCCTCTAGTAATTGTGTCCACACAAACATGTATATGCACAAAAAAAGCTGAGTATCATCTACCATGTATTCAATTGTGAAAGCAGAATAACATCATGTTTTTATTACTTCCAAAATCCCAAGAAAATTAAATTTTGGCATTAAATGACCCATAAGGAGTTGATATGCCGTTAAACAGAGAAATCAATTAATCAACTTATGTAAAATCACCTTTTATTGGTGTGCCAAAGTATATGAAGGCCGCACAAGATTGACTTCTTGTCTAGAGTGACTTACCAGTGACGTGAACATGTCTAAAGAAAGTGGAAACGAGACTGAGCGTAAGGATTAAAATCTTTATGTGCTTAAAAGGGAAAATAAGCCGCTTTCACAAGAATTCGAAGTTTCTTGGCTGATTTCATTACGGCGCTTGCGGCCTTCAATCAATAATAATGAGATTAAATAACAATTAATGAGAATTAAAAACAATGAATAAAAAGAATAAAATGATAATGAAGACACAAGACTTAATTTTTCGTCCGCAACATTACATTTTATTTAACTACTGACTTACGGTGGGCCATTGTGTGCACGGCACCGGGTCCTCATCCAAAATGTGGACTTTACGTTTTCAAATCCGATCTCTAAGAGAGACTACCTTTCTTACCTCTGTTTATATATTTCTGTCAGGCGACTATTCTCATGTGTGCATTCCAGGAACAGCTGGGCTGATCGTGCAGGTCTAGAAGATTACCTTGGGTCAACCTTGCACGTGTTTCCTCTCGAGGGCAATGTCTATTCTGCACGATTACCTGAGGTGAGACGCATGCTGCAAGGTATAAAAATACGAAACATGGAAAGAACAATAAAAAATTATGAGCTCAGATCTTGTCGTCGGCCGATTGTCGATTGTTTTTTTGTTACAGTTCTATCTTAGGTTGATTCCCAGAGATATTGAGCCCTTTAGTTTTTTCTGTAGATAGGTGTTTGTCTTTTTCTCTCTTCTTTTGGCTTAGTTTTCTTTTTTGTTTTCTTTTTCCTTCTCATGTTCTTTTTTCAAACTTAATATTGGTAGGGTATTTCTTTGTCGCTTTACCAACAACTTCGTTTATTTTGGTTATGTACAGGGTTAATCAAAATTATGTTAACACTTAAAGAGTTGAAACCATTTATTCAAAAAACATACATCATATATGCAAGATGATTTACAGGACGGTATAATACTGTTCGCCATCTTGTTCAACACACAAAAAAACAGCGAGCAACAGTAGGATTTAAAGCCCTGATATTGATTTCACAGCAAATAAATGATACTACAGTCCATATTATCTTCTTGAAGTCATTGATATCACGAACTCTTTTGCTATACACGCCATCCTTCAGCATGTCCCATAAACAGAAATCCCAAGGCGTCAAATCAGGGGACTGTAGAGGTCATCGCAATAGTCCATCAAGACCTATCCATCGATCTGGAAATATGTGGTCGAGATAAGCGTGAACAGTAATATAATAATGTTAACATACTTCTGACTAAGCCTATATATATATATATATATATATATATATATATATATATATATATATATGAACATAGACACAATATCTTGACCGTGTTTTGAAAATGAAAACATGATATAAATACACACATACATACAACAATCTATTTCTTGTTAACAGTTAATATATTTCAACCTTGAAAATGGCTAAATGTATAGCCGAAAGTGATCGAAAAAAAACAGCATTTGGACAGTTTTTATATAATTTCTAATGGATTTATTTTTTATCCAAAATTGTTATTACTTCAAACGTTTTTATAATGGATACTCGTATTTGAAATAGACGCCCATTTGGACAGTTTTTTAATATAATTTCTAATGGATTTCTTTATATAAATATTTATTTTTTATATTTATATTTAATCCGACAATTTTATTACTTCAAACGCTATTTGTGTCTAGAATAAAATAAAAATGAAAATAGGTCGTCTATTTCAAATACGAGTATCCACTGTAATAACGTTTAAAGCAATAAATATATGTGTGTGTGTATGTGCATGCATGCATGCATGCGTGTGTGTGTGTGAGAGAGAGTGTGCATGTGCATGCATGCATGTGTGTGTGGGTGTGTATGTGCATGCATGCATGTGTATGTGTGTTTGTAATTTCCAAAATATTTATGGATTTTTTTTTATCCGACATATTTTTATTACTTCAAACGTCATTTTTTGTTTATGGATAACAGAATTTATTTTTTCTACCGGCCTACGTATTAGAGTACGCAGGTCGGTAGACTGAATAAATACTGTTTAAGATAAACGGAGAATCTACTAAAAATACGTTTGAAATACTATTTATATATATATATATATATATATATATATATATATATATATATATATATATATATGTCGTGTGCTGGCGTTGCTCAGATTGTTGATCACGCTAGATTACACTCTCTCTCCCAGAAACTGCAACTAAGGTCTACTCAACATAGTTGCAGTATAAACCACAGTTTGGCTCTGTGGGTGTTGAATAAACACAAATGTGCCTGTGCGAGAGTCTGCAACAAGGATTGGGTCACCGCCCTAGTAGACGGGTATCCTCGAATATTTACATATATATATATATGTATAATATAATAAACACAGTCACGCACACGTATCTCTCTCTCTCTCTCTCTCTCTCTATATATATATATATATATATATATATATATATATATATATATATATATATATATATAAATAATGTACCCTAGTACAGGATTGGGGTATACAGAATAAATTCCAGTAACGAAAAATACTATTCTTGAAAGAGTGCTCAATACAGAGTAGAGCAAATATAATTTATTCGAAAGTGATGATGTTGAATGTAGAAATTCAACACCATCACTTGATAAGACGCCAGAAGTGTTCAAACAAAATGGCTATTTTTGTAGTGATTTTATAACATATTTATATTATAATTTTCGAATAAATACTGTTTAAACTAAACGGAGAATCTAATCAAATACGTTTGAAGTAAATATATATATATATATATATATATATATATATATATATATATATATATATATATATATATATATATATATATATATCGTGACTGGGGGTTTGAGTATCCTGGCGTTGTTCAGATTGTTGATCATGTTAGATAACACGATTTATCTCAGAAACTGTAACTAAGTTCTGTTCAGTATAGTTGCAGTATAAACCACAGGTGGCCTGTGTGGGTGTTGAACAAAAATAAATGGTCCTGTGCAAGAGTCTGCAATAGGGATTGGCAAGGTACACTTCCACACTGAGATATTTTTTCAGAGGCACGTCTCTGTTCAGTTTTGTACCCAAAACGTAACCAAAGCAATTTCTAAAGAATTAATGGGTTTATTTTTAATCCAACATTTTTTTATTACTTGAAATGTTATTACAGTGGATGTTTGGTATTTGAAATCAACGCGCCATTTTATTTATTAGACAAAGTGTATTAAGTATATCGGTCTGCGCATTCAATAAATCTTATTAATGACAATGCGTTCCTCCTTACGGATTTTACCTGTTCTAATTATCGTTAGGCATTTCTAATGCATATATTCTGAAATATTGATTAACTTAATTGCATTCTAGGTTCATGTTACATCTTTTTATGTTTAGATTTACGTCTTAAAATTATCGTTAGGCATTTATAATTCCGAAATATTGATTACATTTGTTGATTTCCAAGTTCATGTTGACATCTTTCTATCTCTAGATTTACGTGTTCTAATCGTTAGGCATTTATAATTCCGAAATATTGATTACCTTTGTTGATTTCCAGGTTCATGTTGACATCTTTCTATCTATAGGCTTACGTGTTATAATTATCGTTAGGCATTTATAATCCCGAAATATTGATTACCTTTTTATTACTTCAAACATTTTTATAGATTATTCTATCTATCTCTAGATTTACGTGTTCTAATTATCGTTAGGCTTTTATAATTCCGATATAATGATTACATTTGTTGATTTCCAGGTCCATGTTGGCATCTTTCTATCTCTAGATTTATGTGTTCTAACTATCGTTAGGCATTTATAATTGCAAAATATTGAGTACATTTGTTGGTTTCCAGGTTAATTCTGGTATCTTTATCTCGTACATATACGTGTTCTAATTATCGTTAGGCATTTATAATTCTGAAATATTGAATACCTTTGTTGATTTCCAGGTTCATGTTGACATCTTTCTATCTCTAGATTTACGTGTTATAATCATCTTTAGGCCTTTCCAATTCTGAAATATTGATTAAATTTATTGGTTTTCACGTTCATTCTTGTATCTTTATCTCTAGATTTACGTGTTTTAATTATCGTTAGGCATTTATAATTCCGAAATATTGATTACCTTTGTTGATTTCCAGGTTCAAATTGACATCTTTCTATCTCGAGATTTACGTGTTCTAAATATCGTTAGGCATTTACAATTCCGAAATATTGATTACTTTTGTTGATTTCCAGGTTCATGTCGACATCTTTCTATCTATTTGATTTACGTGTCATAATTATCGTTAGGTATTTATAATACCGAAATATTGATTACCTTTGTTGATTTCAAGGTTCACATTGTCATCTTTCTATCTCTAGATTTACGTGTTCTAATTATCGATAGGATTTTATAATTCCGAAATATTGATTACATTTGTCGATTTACAGGTTCATGTTGACATCTTTCTATCTATAGATTTACGTGTCCTAATTATCGTTAGGCATTAATAATTCCGAAATATTGATTACCTTTGTTGGTTTTCAGGTTAATTCATGTATCTTTATCTCTAGATTTATGTGTTCTAATTACTGTTAGGCATCTATAATTCCGAAATATTGATTACCTTTTTATTACTTCAAACGTTTTTACAGATTATTCTATCATTCTCTATATTTATGTGTTCTAATTATCGTTAGGCATTTATAATTCCGAAATAATGATTGCATTTGTTGATTTCCAGGTTCATGTCCACATCTTTCTATCTATAGATTTACGTGTCCTAATTATCGTTAGGCATTAATAATTCCGAAATATTGATTACCTTTGTTGATTTCAAGGTTCACGTTGACATCTTTCTATCTCTAGATTTACGTGTTCTAATTATCGATAAGCATTTCTAATTCAGATATATTGATTAAATCTATTGGTTTTCAGGTTAATTCAGATATGTTTATCTCTAGATCTACGTGTTCTAATTATCGTTAGGCATTAATAATTCCGAAATATTGATTACATTTGTTGATTTCCAGATTCATGTCGACATCTTTCTATCTATAGATTTACGTGTCATAATTATCGTTAGGCATTTATAATACTGAAATATTGATTAAATTAGTTTGTTTCCAGGGTCATGTTGACATCATTTTATCTCTAGATTTCCGTGTTCTAAGTATCTTTAGGTACTTATAATTCCGAAATATTGATTACCTTTGTTATTTCCAGGTTTATGTTGACATCTTTCTATCTCTAGATTTCCGTGTTCTAAGTATCTTTAGGTACTTATAATTCCGAAATATTGATTACCTTTGTTATTTCCAGGTTTATGTTGACATCTTTCTATCTCTAGATTTACGTGCTCTAATTATCGTTAGGCATTTGTAATTCTGAAACATTGATTTTATTTATTGTTTTCCAAGTTCATGTTGGCACCTTTTTATATTTAGATTTATATTTGTTAATATTGTAATGCATTTCTGGTGTTTAATTCCCTGATATAGTTTACTTTTATCTGTTCCATTTTCTTGCTGATATCGTTCCATCTCTATACTTAATTCAGATGCATTCGTACTAAGATATCGATTATTTTCTAGTTCATCGTTATATATTTCACTCTCTAGACGTAGATTTTCTAATGACCCCTTTTCCCTTCCCTTGCATTAATCTGATTCCATCTTCATAGTGACAGCTTTTTATCCTTACACTTATTTCTGATGATCGTTATGCATATTTGATGCACTAATTCTAAGATATCGCCGGTCTTTGATGTTGAATTTTCAAATTCTAACATATCGTCGGTTTTTGATGCACTAATTCTAACATATCGCTGGTTTTTGATGCACTAATTCTAACATATCGCCGGTTTTTGATGCACTAATTCTAACATATCGCTGGTTTTTGATGCACTAATTCTAACATATCGCTGGTTTTTGATACACTAATTCTAACATATCGCCGGTTTTGATGCACTAATTCTAACATATCGCCGGTTTTTGATGCACTAATTCTAACATATCGTCGGTTTTTGATGCACTAATTCTAACATATCGTCGGTTTTTGATGCACTAATTCTAACATATCGCCGGTTTTTGATGCACTAATTCTAACATATCGTCGGTTTTTGATGCACTAATTCTAACATATCGTCGGTTTTTGATGCACTAATTCTAACATATCGTCGGTTTTTGATGCACTAATTCTAACATATCGTCCGTTTTTGATGCACTAATTCTAACATATCGTCAGTTTTTGATGCACTAATTCTAACATATCGCCGGTTTTTGATGCACTAATTCTAACATATCGTCGGTTTTTGATGCACTAATTCTAACATATCGTCGGTTTTTGATGCACTAATTCTAACATATCGCCGGTTTTTGATGCACTAATTCTAACATATCGTCAGTTTTTGATGCACTAATTCTAACATATCGTCAGTTTTTGATGCACTAATTCTAACATATCGTCGGTTTTTGATGCACTAATTCTAACATATCGTCGGTTTTTGATGCACTAATTCTAACATATCGCCGGTTTTTGATGCACTAATTCTAACATATCGCCGGTTTTTGATGCACTAATTCTAAGATATCGCCGGTCTTTGATGTTTAATTCAAAGTTCAACTTGTTGCTATATTAAATAATTTCCGCTTCTGAATTGTTAAATAACTAATTTATTTAGTTGAAATAAGCACCATGTTGATGAATGGCGGTTCTCCAACGTACCTCTAAATTCTTGATCCCATCTTTAAAAAATTCTCATCCTTTGATGTGATAAATGTTTCGATTACATTTTCCTAATTGGAGAATGTCTTATTGAGCATGAAAAGTTCAAAATATTTAAATAAGTGATAATCAGTGGGAGATATATTAGGTGAATATGGAGGATGAGTCAAAATTTCATAATTTGGGAGATGCCGCTTTTGGGCAGTTGATTGAAAAGCGTGCGGTCGTGCGTTGTCGTGCAGCAAAATTGGTCCATCTCTGTTCAGAAGTCTACCATATTTCATTTTCAATGTTTCGTGCATACCCTCAATTTCTCCACAATACGTGGTTGCTGTTATGGCTTTCCCGTGGGTCAAGAATGAATAATGTATAACCCCTTTGAAAGGCCACCATGCAATAACCATTAACTTTTTAGGGTGCACTGAAGGTTTTGTGTATTGTTTTTCACTTGCATCTATCCACTGACCTACTCTCTTACTGTTGTTAAACAGTATCCATTTCTCATCGCATGTAATGATTCAAAGTAAAAATGATTCTTTTTTACCAGATTGTACTGATACAGTAAAATTACTCGACATTGTTTCGTTGTAATCATTGGGCTTATGAGTAACAATATATTGAAAGAAACATTTTCTGGAGACAAAAAGAGTCAGGAATAAGTGAAGTTTTTTTTTTTATATACTAAAGAGGTTACTTTGTTAGACGACCGGATCAACAATTAACCAAGAAATGCGTCCTTTCATGTTTGACAACCAAATATAATGGTTGGCTACTCAATTTCAAGTATACCTGCTAGTTACAGTGGTTAGCTAATTCCTGTTTAAGGCGCTGAGGCATATTTGTAAGGCGCTGAGGCATATTTGTAAGGCGCTGAGGGACAATTTTTGTCTTTTTCAGGCAACTTTGCCGCACGCAGGAAACGTTTCCGCCTAACTTAGCAAGGAATCAACTCATTGATAAATCGATCATGGTTCAACTCCATGTCTCAAGGTAGGAAAGGTAACGTTCTGAACATCGTCTAGGCCCGCTCATATATATATATATATATATATATATGAGCGGGCCTAGACGATGTTATATATATGTATGCAAAAACATACACAGTAATTCTTGCTTATTGGCTTCAAGGTGGCTAACCATGGTTCTCCATAACTTCCTATCCTTTCCATCTAAGCAATGTTTGTCTTTTTGCTATCCGCTCGCTAGCTCTTCAGCCAGCCACATACAGATCTAATCTGCTAGGATACTCACTGTTTTCCTCCGTCTCACACGCCTTCAGAATGACCTGTAATTATTAAATTTTCCAAGCACTCTTTCTCCATTCTGTGTCTCCTTCAGATTCTAAATATAATTGATCTTTCTGTTTCCATTTTCCTGTTAACAAATGCTATGCATGATGTTCATGATGACGGTAGTCTTTGAGTATAGAATCCAGAGGTTGGCAGTGAATATTTCGAAGACAGTAGGGAAGCGTAGTTCAGGTTAGCAGTGGATATCTCAATAAAGTAGCAGAGCGTAGTTCTTTCTTTTGTTCTGGTCATCTTTGGTTCTGACAGGTTGGCATTGGATATTCAGAGAGAGTAACCAAAATGGCCGCCTGTATACAAGACGGATTGAATATTTTACGCCTTCTGATTGGTTAACCTTCATTTGGGGGAACTATAAAGTGAGTCCAGTCATTTGGGTTTGCTTACTAGTTACATAGATACACAAAAAATGTAACAATGCACGTAGTATTCTTTTTTTAGAACTACATCTCTGTTTCATCAAGTCTGCTCTTCATTTGTAATGAAATTGTCCATCATTCACAGACATATTGGAGAACTGATATCGCATAGGAGTTCAGCGATGTTTACCTTATTCCGAACGAAATTACCCTGCTTCTTAATATTCTTATAGAAATGTTATGGTCCAAGTTCCTTGTACCACGGTGATGGTTCCAAGGTAGAACCAATGAAGAATAACTCGAACACAGGTATGGAATAACACAGATATATTACAAACAGAAGTATGTACAAAGAAGTAGACGTATTAGTAATGAATATCAGATTTGGTTAGAGTGAACTATATTGTCTCGACAAGTATCACTATTCCAATGTCTTACAGTAATCGTCTGACTGCGACTCTGTCTCTGACTGACTGATTCTGAACTGAACTGATGTTCAACAACACGCCCACGTGTGTCGAATGTGGCACAAGGCCGGTTTAATGTGGGCTCACCGAACCCGTAGGCTCGGCCAAAAAATGCCCGTAGAACCCGTATAAACGGGATCGGGTTGGTCAACCTCCCCGAACGAGGCTCTGCCCTTCGGCGGAGCCTCGTCCGGGTTCCTCTCTGCTCAGAGGCAGAGAGTTCAACCGTCTAGCCGAGTCGTCCAAAAAAGACTGACTCTGAACTGCCGCTCCCTCTTGAGGCGCAGTATTTATGATGTACGGAATAGTCCATTATTATTTTGGGTAAGTTCCCATAACAAGAAACTATATAGAGTGACAAATTCATAGGAAACTATATAGCATGATAAAGTTGCAGGAATGTTACACAATGATGAATTTATAGGAAGCTATATGGGATGATAAATTTATGGCAAACTATATCGAATGATAAAATTAGCGGGGAACAAAATATAATAATCAATTTATAGGAAAATAAAGGATAAATCTATAGGAAACTATATCGAATGATAAAGTTGTGGTTTGGTCAATTTGGCTGATTTTGTTTTATGGCATATCAACCTCAATGGATTATTTAATGCCGACAACATTTTTTAGGATAGATTCGTATAAATAGAATATGTATTCTTTGGTTTAGATTGGTTTGGTTTATTTTTTTTACGGCATATCAACCTCAATGGGTTATTTAATGCTGACAAAATTTTTTATTGCTGGTAATATTTTGTTTTGTCAAAAATCTGTTTCTGGTAATACTTTTCCTTCAGAATTGTATTGCTGGTAATAATTTTTTCAAAATGTATTCCTGGTAATAGTTAACTATTTGCCTATAGCTGGGACCCTAACAGGTACTACACCCCCGGATCAGGGTGGACCTGGGAACACCAGCAATTATGAGGTAGTTCCACACTCCTCATAACGTCCTGATCAGAGGCCTTGCTGCTGGACGTAGTTCATCGTCTTACCCAGGACGCGGGTGTAGTCTAACGTCTTGCCTAGGACTGATAAATGTTGAATGACAAATTTATACGAAATTATACCTAATGATAAAGTTGTGGAAAACTACATAGTATGCTAAATTTCTAAGAAACTATATAGAATATTAAATTTATAGGAAAATAGAATAGTAAAGTTATAGGAAATTATATAGAATTATGAATTTATAGGCAATTTCACTGAATTATAAATTTACAGGAAATTATATCGAATGCTAAAGTTGTGGGAAACTACATAGTATGCTAAATTTCTAAGAAACTATATAGAATATTAAATTTATAGGAAAATATAACGAATGATGAATATACAGTGTAACCCGGATATAAGAGACCCGGATATAAGAGAAACCCGTATATAAGTGATATTTTCTCTGGTCCAAAATTAGAGCCTGTATTAATAAAACAAAATCGACCAAACCCGGATATAAGAGAAACCCGGATATAAGATACTTTTTCTCCGGTCCCGACAACTCTCTTATATCCGGGTTACACTGTATAGGAAACAATATGGTATGATAAAGCTTTGTTAAAAAATATTGAATGATAAATTTATAGGAAATTATATAGAATGATAAAGTTATAGGAAACAATATCAAATGATGAATTCATAGGAAACTATATTATATCATTATCAAATTGTAGGAAATTATATAGAACTAGCCGAAGTACCGGCAATTTAATCAAATTATAAATTTACATGGAAGTGTATCGAATGGTAAAGTTATAGGAAACTATTTCGAATGGTAAAGTCATATAAAACGATACCGAATAATAAATTAAAAAATATACAGACTGATAAATTTATAGGAAACAAGGAAATTTTATAGAATTCTTAATTGATAAGAAATATCATCGAATGATAAATTTACCAGAAATTAAATAGAATAATAAACCTGTTGGAAACTATATGGTATGATGAATTTATAGGAAACAATATAGAATGATAAATTCATAGGAAATTATTTCGCATGATAATGTTGTAGGGAAACAATATATAATTATAATTTCATAGGAAACTATATAGAAAGATAAATATTTAGAAACTTTTAATGAATGTTAAAGTTTTGGGAAACAATATATGGAATAGTAGTATAGGAAATTATATAGCATGGTGAATTTATATATTTCCTCGAATTATAAATTTACAGGATATTATATGCAATGATAAAGTAGTGGGAAACAATATTGAATAATAAATTTATAGGACAAATATGGAGTTTTTTACTCCATATTTGTCCTATAAATTTATTATTCAATATTGTTTCCCATATTATTATAGGAAATTTCATTGAATGATTAAATTGTAGGAAATTATTATAGAATAATAAATTTATAGGAAACAATATTGAAAGATAAAGTTGTGGGAAACTAAGTAGAATGATAAATTTATAGACCTCTATACCGATTATAAAGTGTTGTGAAACTAGATTAAATTTATAGGAACGTATATCGAATGATAAATTTATAGGAATGTAAATCGAATAGAAAAGTTATTTCATCATTTGATAAGTTTACAAGAAATTTTATATAACTATATAGAAAAATAAATTTATTGGAAACTTTATCGATTGATAGTGTTGCAAGAAATTATATAGAAAGATAAATTTATAGGAAACTAGATCGAATGTCAAAGTTATAGGAAATTATATAGAATGATAAATTTAAAGGAAAATTCATCGAATGATAAATTAAAAAAATATATAGAATGATAAACTATGATAATTATCAATCTAAAGAAAACAAAATAGAATGATAAATTCACAGGAAAATACATTGCATGACAAATTTATAGGAAATTGTATCGATTATATATCTGGAAATAATATCGAATGATAAATTTAGAGGAAATATATCGAATGACGAATTTGTAGGCTATTATATAGAATGATAAATCAATAGGAAGATGTGCCGAATGGTAAAGTCATACGAAATTATATAGAATGACAAGCTTGTGAGAGACTATATCGAATGATAAATTTATAGGATATACACGATATCGAATTATAAATCTAAAGAAAATTATATAGACTGATAAATTTACAGGAAACAATATCGAATGTTAAATTCATAGGAAACTTTGTAGCATGATAAAGTGGTAGGAAAATATAGTATGATAGATTTATAGGAAACTATATCGAATGATAAATTTATAGGAATGTATATCGAAGAGAAAAGTTATTTCATCGATTGATAAATTTACAAGTAATTATACAGAATGGTAAATTCATAGGAGAATATAAATTTATAAGAATGATAAATTTAAAGGGAATTATATAGAATGTATTAAATTATATGGAATGATAAATTTGTCGAAAACTACACCGAATGATAAATTTACAGGAATATTTATGGTAAATTTGTGGGAAATGAAATAGAATGATAAATTTATAGGAAACTATATCGACTGATAAATTCATAGGAAACTATCTCGAATTCTATAGGTATAAGAAGTATATAGTATGATAAATCTTTATGAAATTTAATCGAATGGTAAATTTAGAGGCAATTATATGAATGATAATGTTCTGGGAAGCTATGTCGTATAAATTGACAGGAAACTATAATTTATCGAATGATATATTCATAGGAAAGTTGTAAGAAATTTTTATATCAATGATATAAAGTTATTTTAAATTATTTAGCATGATAAATTTATAGGAAACTATATTGGATGATATATTTATAAGAAATTATATAGAAAGATAAATTTATAGGAAACTATAGAGAATGTCATATTTATCGGAAATTATGTAGAATGATAAATTCATAGGAATCTATATATAAATTTATTGGAAATTATACAGAATGATAAATTTAAAGGAAAATATATAGAATGATAAAATTATAGGTAACTATATCGAATGATAAATTTATAGGAACATATATAGAATGTTATATTCATAGGAAATTATACAGATTGATAAATTTATAGGAAACTATATCGAACAATAAATTATAGGAAACTAAAATGATAAATGATAAATTTCTCATTCTAGCGAGTTCTTGATGCGGTTCAGTGTAAACGGGTAATTCTCTTTTAGCCAATAATTTAGTTTGAATCAACAGTTCAGTGCTCTTCATTTATAACGAAAGTTTCCCTTTTTTAGTACTTTGTTTACATTTCAAAGGTATATTTCGCTATCATTTTTGTAGCTGTTCCAATAGACACATACACACTTTTATAAAAAAAAAAAATTCTAAATTTATAGGAAACGATGGAGAATGATAAATTTTCATAGTCTTGCCAGTTCTTGATATTGTTCAAGGTAAACATTTTCCGGGTATATATTTTTCAATCAACAATCTTTTATTTTTCATAATGAATTATGTCGTTTATACTATACCCCAGCCCCCTTACCTACCCCAGATTCTCATATTTCCACGCTTTTCACTTTTCTAGGCTCTAATAACTGATAAAAAAAAGATAACAAAAAGATTAAAGGGGAGAAAAAATAGACATACGACGTCTGTTCCCGGGTTGTGTTTTGACATGAAAAATAATTGCTTCATTTTATTCCTTGCTTTGAATGTTTTTTCTTAATTTCTGCTTGATTATGTCACACCTGAGAAGCGCACCTGTCCAGAAAGTGGCCTGATTAGACAAGAGAAATGATGCCGAGACTTGCATGTACATGAAAAACCAACAGAAAAAGAAAATAAAACAATATAAGCTATTACTTTTTGTAACGTTAAAAAAAGACAATCTCAGATCTCTTGATGTTAAGACTGAACAATTACTTTTACTACTACTACAAATAGTAAATATACTAAGTCTAAAACAGACCAAAGGGCAAAACTGAATGAAAGTGACGACTGAAAAATATAACAAGATAACTGAAAAAGATTTTTTTTTTACTAATAGTAATATTGAATGAAAACGAGAAAAACAGAGTAAACTTCATTTGCAAGAAGACAGAATGAATGTTTGTTAGTAAATGAAGCAGCCCAACATAAAAATGACATATTGGAGAGACCAAAATCAAAATAGTACAATAATCTGAATATCTGGGAAGTTTTTCATTAGAAGACGGAATGTGCGACACTGAAATCCGAAGGCACATTGGGATAGCAAAAGATGCCTTCCAAAGATTAATCAAAGTATTAAGAAACAGGAAAATTTTGTTAGAAACTAAGAAAAAAGTACTGAACTGTCACGTAATATCAGTGCTTCTATATCGCAGTGAATGCTAGACAATCTCCTCACAGATGAAAAAGAGACTTAAAGCAACAGAAAAATTGTTCTACAGGAGGATGCTGAGAATTTTATGTACCGTTCATGTGAGCAACAATAAAGTTTTAAAGAAAATGGAAACAAAAAAGACATTTATACTTAACAGCAAGAAGTGCACATAATGAGAAAAGACGACTTGGAAAATTTGATACGAACAAGACAGATTAAAGGCCAGAGTCACCGAGGGAAACAACGCATAACCTACCTAGCGACCTTGTGTAAATGGATGGCGGATCAAGGCTTAGGAGATATAACAAAAAAGACAAAAATTATTATAAGCAAAAAAGGACAGGAAATTGTGGAGGACCATGATCGCAAACGTCCTTTAAAAACGTTCTTTAAAGAATAAGAAGAATTGTAATATTAGCCGTTTCCTTATAAAGAAACATTCTGCATTCAATGACCGAGCAGCCAGTGTTGAAATTTATAAATATTTCGATTAAAACAAATTTTCAGGAAAATCAAGTTCTCATTTCCGTTAACAGTTATCGATCTGTCTATATTTCTGAGATGAGGTATTATGTACACTATTTACATTATTCGGACTATTGTCCTCATCTTTGTCGCCATATTTATTACAACGTTTCGGCCGTTGTACGCTCCGGGATTCTTCAAGTGGTTGGAATGTCGAACTGAACGAAATAAAGGATTCAGTTCGACATTCAAACCACCTGAAGAAGGCCGGAGCGTACAACGGCCGAAACGTTGTAATAAATAGGGCGACAAAGATGAGGACAATAGTTCGAATAATATAGACTGAGTCCTATAGCCTTGGTTGGCAACCAGTCTACCGCAGTAAATAATGGCAGATTACTTCGTAGTTTTTAGCAATGATTGTTTTTATTAAAATCCTTCCCAAACACAATTCTACCATCCATTTACACATCTCGTTATATAAGTTACTCAATGTTTGCCTTTGTGACATATAATAAGGAAAGAAAGCTTGGAGAATTTGATATTCACAGGATATATTAGAGACAAGACAAACAGATTTGTAAAGCAGTAATTGAGGTAGGTGGTGGTTTTATTGACGAAAACAAAATATGATGCTGTTGTATGATATTCTGTTTATAGTTAAGTGCTTATTTTTGTCAAAATAAAAGTAAATGTACTGTAATTAGTGAAATCTTATATCTTTTACTTTAAAAATACAAAAATATCACATTTTAAGAAATTTTAATGAAATACAGGGTTACCCCAAACTTTTTGTCTGTAGTGTATATTTATAAAGTATGGTGCCTATATTAAAAGGACATTATTAAAAACGGTGCAACAAGAAATATTCTGGATTAGTTTAAAAAAAACTGATCCCAGTCTACCATAACTACTGATTAGTGAGTAGATATCATAACAGTACATACAGAGTCCTTCACATTTGTAGCCGTGTATTAAACCAGGGGTCACCATTTTTTTTCATAGAGGGCCAGATAACTGAGAGAATGACAAGAGGAGGCCCGGATAACCATTTTATTCAATGCAATACACTGAATACACAAAATATAAAGCCAACAAACATATTTATTTACCAAAATGTTATAAAAAAAAACGACATTAGCAATGAAATAGTTTTATCACACCCAGTGCGTACATATTCTTTACAACAGCTGTTAGAAACTGGTAAAAATGCCGCCAGTAAAAAAACCGGAAGGCATCTTTTTCTCTCCCGAAGTGACAGCTGCTGCTGCTGCTGATAAACGCTTGATTATCGAGGGCAAAATAAAATAGAAGGAAAAATTAATATAAGAATTGGATCGGAGAGTTCGAAGAGAATACCCAAAGAGTGAGAGTGAGCTTTTTCAGTGGTTGAATAACTCTTGGGAAGATCTGCCATCTACTTTAAAAAAAAAACTGTTGGAAACAATGCTAAAAATTTGTAAAGTGATAATTAAGGTAGGTGGTGATTTTATTGACGGAAACATTATATGATGCTGCTATATGATAAATTATTATAGTTAAGTGCTTATTTTTTGTCAAAATAAAAAAAGCAATTATACACTAGTTACGGAAACAATATATCTTAAAAAATACAAAAATATCTCATTTTAAGGTTTTCTTTTTAAAGAAATGCAGATTGACTCTAAACTTTTTGCCTCTAGTCTATCTTATGACCTTTTGGCAATGTTATTTTAAAGGGACTTGACTATTATGAACGTATAATACATTTTTGCATGTAGAATTTTTTTACGGTAAGTCAAAACCAATAAAACGGAAACAAATAACTATTGATAGTTATATCACATCGGGGTGGTTTCCTGTGGAGCCCTCCCCTGGTTAGGCTAGACAATTTTTTTCTACCGAGTTAATATGAGTAAGTGTTGTTCCTGGCCTGCTCCCGGCTACACCTTTGGTTATGATCCAAATTGAGATTCCCAACCTCCCCAGTTTGTTTTGGCCCCCTTTCGTCTCGACTGGGTCAACTTTATTGACTCCCCATGCCCGTCTATATTTTCTCTTTTCCCTCTCCCTTAGCGACAGAGGTTCTTGATTTTGTCCAATGGCAGAATACAGCGGCTTCTCTTTTTTGAAGGGTTTGACGGGTCCTACTAACATCAGTTATGTTTATTTTTGCTTTCATTAGTTTGTTTTGGGGTTCACCTCTCCTCTTTCATGATCATTCATCCGATTTGTATATATATATTGTAAATAATATTTATCATCTCATTGGGATGTTTTTTTTTTTAATTTTTTAACTCCCCAACCTGAGAGGATGTGGTATTATGGTGTATGGAGGATTTATTGACGACGGATGAGTTTTTATGGTGAATGAGGAAATTGTAACGAGTTAATGGGTCGTGAATCCTATTAGCTAGGTATAAGATAGATAGTGAAGACCAGCCTCAACCCATTCCCCCTTTTCGGCCTTGTGTCCTAATTGTATTAATTTACAATAAATCTCAACTATTGATAGTTAGAAGAAGAGAAGTCTCTGTTGATGCTGAGTCGACATCATTCTGTTCGAACAAATATTACATGTTGCCATAGCAACATAGAGAGTAACAAAACAACAAAGCATCTCTAAGCAAACTTTTTTTTTCTTGCCTCTCTATATTTTCTCTTTTCCCTCTCCCTTAGCAAGATAACTTCTTGATTTTGTCCAATGGGCAGAATACAGCGGCCTCTCCTTTTTAGAGGGTTGGACGGGCCCTACTAACATCAGTTATGTTTAGTTTACTTTGTGTTCATGTTTAGTTTGTTATTGGGTTCATCTCTCTTCCCAATCATTTTTCATCTTTAGATTTTTATATATAATTTAGGATCATTAAATTTGTATGGTATGGGGCGCGTTTTGTAGCCCCCACCCCCTGAGAGGGTGTGGTATTATGGTGTATAGAGGATTGGTTGTCAACGGACGAGTTTTTGTGGTGAATGTGTAAATTGTAATGAGTGAATGGGTCGTGAGTCGAATTAGCTAGGTATAGGATAGTTAGTGAAGACCAGCCTCAAACCCTCCCCTTTTTCGGCCTTGTGCCATAATTGTATTCTTATATACAATAAATATCCTTTTCTGTATTTCATTGTGTATTTCTAAAGAGTTAATGAATTTTATTTTTTAATCCGGCATATTTTTATTACTTCAAACGTGACATTTAGTAGATACTCGTATCTGAGCAGACGCTCCGTTTATCTATTTCGTCTACCTGCCTGCTTACTGGAGAAAACTTAACAAAGAAACCGAATGATTAGGCCGGTAGACGAAATAAATACTGTTTAAAATAAAAACGGACTGTTATCGACATTGATTTATTTGTTTTCGTTTTTGATTCATGCCTCTCTGATTCACTCTGTGCACCATCTTCTTCAGAATGTGGGCGATAATGGTCCTTTCCAACTTCCTATCTCTTGAAGTTCTTAGCAACGTTTGTCTCTTTGCCAAACCTACACCACCCGTTTGGCCATCCATTTAAACAAACTCTTCCGGTAGGCGCCACCCAGGCTTATTAATTTTGCTTTAGGTATGTCCTATGAGTGTCAGATTCTCCAATCCCTCTTTCCTCACTGTGAGATTTCAGCTTTCTCTTTCTGCTTCTGTGTGTAAGTATACTTTTGCTTTTATTTTCTTTATGACTTAGGGTCTACTGCTAGGAAAGTTGGTCCAAACAATTTTTATCGCCAGAATAACTTACATATTAATAAGTTGGCAATTCGTCTATGCATTTAATAATGCTGTCATATCTGATCTGTTGCTTTTATTTATAGATTCTTGCTAAAATCCAAAGAATAATCTGCAATATTATCGGTACTGGTATGGCATCTCGGCTTCAGTCACTTTCTCATCGCCTTAATGTAGTTTCCCCGTGTATTTTCTATAAATGTTTTAATATTTAAGTAAATGCTCTTTATCTAAACTGGTATAGCACATCAAGCTACAGGATACAGGTTCGATTCTTGTCGGAGGACACATATTTTCTATGAAAATTTCACGGACATTCAGGTCGTTAAATTTAATGTAAAAGGTCAGTTGGCCCCTTTTATTTCAGTCCCTATTTTTCTTTTGTTTTATTCTCTATCCCCTCCCTCGTTAGGTGGTCAGTGATGTGAGTTCTCTGGTAGATGCGGGATGCCTTTCGTTTCGCGTGTGTGTTTTCGTATTTGTTGTTGTGTCTGAATGAGTGCGTGTTTGTGTGAGTGCTTCGGATGAATGAATGTTTTTTATACTATTATAATCCCACATTTCTTTCGTCCAGTTAACTGATTTTTCTGACACATTTAGGGATGGGGGGGGGGGCGTTTATTACTAGCATTATTTTGTTTTGTTTTCCATGTAAATAGAATTTAATCATATTGTAAATACTCATCGGGGATTTTTTAAAAATTGTTGTTTCATTCCACCCCCCCCCCACACACACAGTCAAAGAAATGTACATATGGGGACTAGTTAGGATTTTCATAGAGACAATGAGGTATTATGGTGTATGTAGTAAGAAAGGTAGGAGAGAATGTGTTGTTTTGGTGTTAGGACTATTGTTGGTATGTTTGGGTCAGTGTTTGTGACTAGCTAAGTTTAGAAATAAGACAGAAGACCGTCCTTTTCCGCAATCCCATTTTTGGCCTTGTGCCACATTTTGTATTGTCGTACAAATAAATATCTAAATGTTGTTAATACGGCTTATTATAAACAGAGCATTTACTTAAATATTTGTATCTATAAAAATAACGTATAAACAGAAGATAACTTAAAATAATTGTCCATTTCGTAGTGTGTGACGTCATTTGTTTACGTTTGGTTAAACATCGAGCAGACATGAATGTTCTGGGGAAATAATGGAAAATTGTAGTTTAAAAACAGTAAAATCGAGCTTGCTAGCTAGACGCACCTCTGTGGCTAAACGGGTATAGCTCGTCAGATCTATATGACTGTTCTGTGTAGGATACAGGTTCGATTTCTCGCGGAGGACACATATTTTCTATGAAAATTTCTCGGACATTCATGCCGATAAAAATATTTTAGTAGTAATTGTTCTGATGTACTTTCGTCTTTCGTACCTAGACTTCACGAATTTAAGCGCAGTACTAGTGTTAGCGTCAAGGTCTCATCATTTCACAGTTAAAATGGCGAGATGTAACCGTAAGTTCTATGCTAACTGTTATCGCACTTCTCGCTTGTGGAACTCTGTTCCGGCTTTTTTTTTTCTAGTCAACTTTTACTTTCAAAAATCTAATTGTAATGCCAGACCTTATGTTTTGTCGTCTTCATTCTTTTTCTTTTATTGTTCTCACTCCTTAATAATGTTTTTTCTTTTTCTTATATTCTGTCACACTCAGTAAAAAGAGCCGGCGAGCGAGTGGCGCGGCACTCGGGCAGCAACGCGCCGGCCGGCGGACGGAAGCAAGCCGTCGGTCTCGGTGTGTACGTGCGCGATCGCGCCGGCCGGCCGGCGGTGCATTGTTGCTGCTGCCGTCTCGTTCCGGCAGGGAACGAAGAACACGCAGCGCAGGCGGCGGCAAGACGACATGCCGGCAGCAGGCGTTACGGGCACGCCGGCGCCCGCCTGCAACTGATGGTGTTTTAGCTGCTTTATTAAGAAGAAAAAAGAAAAGACTGGTTCGTTTCTTACGCTCTTTGTTCATGATATTATCATCAGATATTGGCCGCACTGCTTTCATTGTCAGTGTTGACAAAGATCACACTCAGTCACAGTTATCGCCATAATACTTTCACGGTAATTGCTCCGATGAGCTGCTTTCGCTGGTTCCTAGGCTTCATGAATTTAAACGTCCTTCGAGGCTGGCATCCCGTTCCCACCCCTTCACCGTTGAAACTGTTAGATGTAGACGTCTCTTCTACTCCAATAGCTTCATGTCTCGCACATCTCGCCTGTGGAACTCCCTTCCTTATTCCTGTTTCCCTGACAAATACAATCTCCAACTATTTAAGTGTAACGTCAATCGACGTTGCCTTGATCTATCCACTTCCCTTCTCCACTTCCTTTCACCTTTCATTCCTATCTGCTCTCGCTCCAAATCTTCTGTAACCCACTTGCCTTGATCGATCCACTATCTTTCCCCACATCCTCTCCTTTACCACTGCTATCTGCTCTTTCTCCAAACCTTCTGTAGCCCCTTTCGTGCTAGTGGCTTCTAGCCTTGCTTGGGGTGATAAGTTTAAAAAAAAAAAAATAATTTCATTTATGCAGGCAGGATGGGCGTGAAGACAAGTGGTTAGAACGTTCGCGATCTAATTTCAGCATTGTCGATTTATCAAGGAAATGACTTCTTAATAATGTAATGTTGTAGCTGAACATATTAATTAGAACACAAGACAAAATTTCCCTTACGACAAATTACTGTTTATTCACTTCCGGCGAGTAAGTGTGTGGCTTGGGGGCTTTTCTCCGAGCGGAGATTTCCTTCTCGCGTTGATTTGAGAAACTCTGTTTTTTCGCTCTCGGGTGGACCTTTTATATATCTTCCTGACCTCCGGTTGTCCCACGGATAATCAGCTGGGCCGATCGCTTGTTTTCGGGTGAGAGACAGTCACTTCTATCCTCGGCCTTCACAAGGTCGAGGATGGAAGTAACAGCTCTTTGTTACTCCAGTCTGTAGGTAAGCGTCCAAAGATGATGATGATAGATGACTAGCAAAGAGCTGATACTCCTATCCTTAACCTTGACAGGACCCAAGTAACACACACACACACACACACACACACACACACACACACACACACACACACACTCGCACGTACTCATACGCATACACAGGCATATATAGCTGGCCTCTCGTATTCGTGGATACCCGTCTACTAGGGTGGCTAACCAATCCCTATTGCTGACGCT
>OZ038485.1:113497285-113549785 GCA_964036315.1 Acanthosepion esculentum | reverse complement strand
TTGCATAGTAGAAGAAATAGTCAATTCACGTAGCAATCTTGGAAACGATTAATCATATTTTTAATCAATATCTATATATTAAAAAACATGGAACAAACAGATTATTACAATAAAACTGTCGGATTATTTACCCAAAACTTCTGATTAGACACAAATGCACCAAATGTCTACCAGCCTTGTTTTACTAATCGAATGTATACTTGGCATCAGACATGAATGCATGTTTACGTAAGGCAATTATAAAACCTGGAGATATCTTTTTACTGTATTTTTTAAAAATCTATGTGTCACTTTTAACATAAATATGGATTTGATAGGTCGTAGGAATGAGTATAATAATTGCTATGTGTAATCTAAATATGAATTTCAAGAGGAAGGATTTTATTTAGGAGATTACTTCATAAATATTTGTATAAGAAACATTTCAGTTATTTAGTTCTCAAGAATATTATATAAAAATAAATTATATTGAAGTCAAGGCAGAAACGATATATAAAAATGATGAATGTTGTTGGGACTGTTAATCATATAAAATAACTGAATATAGTTAAGATGCTTTAGATTTAGAGTGGTTTGGTTTGTTTAACGGCATATCAACAACTTATGGGTCATTTAATGACGAAATTTTATTTTCTTGTGAGCTTTGGTAATTTTAATTTATTCCAAAAATGTATTGCTGGTAATTTTTCTAATATATTTTTATATTTTGACTCCACTTTAGGTTTTCACTATTTTACCCGTAGCTGAGACACTAACATGTGCTACCCCACTAGTGTGGACATGGGAATAACAGCAATTAAGAGATGGTTCTGCGCTCTTCAAAACCTTTCGATCAGATGTAGGTTTATTGTTTTACACAGGACGAAAGATGCTTTAGAAGAAATGGATAAGAAAGTTTATCCACTTAAAACATTTTTTCTTTTAATCAAACAAGCTGATGTAGACAAACCCCGTATCAGTGGTTACGTAGAGCAGGGTTACAAGCTGAAGGCAAAGGTTTTATTATTGCTGCACAGGACCAATGATTGCTACCTAGAAATTACCAAGCACCCATACTGAAAAATTGTGTTGACCCCAAATGCAAATTCTGTGATAAATAACCAGAAACAACTAACTCTTTTATCAGGTTGCACAGTGTTAGCGTCCCCACTGAATATAAAACGCGGCATGATAGAATGGACCAATATCTGCGCTGGAATACATGACATTTTTACGTGAAGATAACTGAAAGAAACTGAAAATGAACATTACCCAGACCCGGTTACAGAGATAGGGCTTTACAATACACACAAACTGAACAATCAAAACTAATTGCCCAGACATCGTGATCAAAGACCACATAAACAGAATGTTCTTTCTCATTGAGATAGCAGTTCTTGAAGATTGTATTGAATCTTTGAAAATATTCAAAAAACTATCAAAATACAAACGTATTGGAGTAGAAATCTAAAAAATGTGGCACATGGGGGCATGAATAATTCCAGTTGTAGTTGGAGCATTCGGAGTGATTGGAAAAAAGGTTCCGATAGATTCATTGAAGAGATTCCTGGTAGCCCATACCTTAAAGAAATACAAATAATTGTACTCACAAGTATAGCTTACACATTACGAAGAGCTTTATCTATGTAAAATATGTGTGATCTTATTTTTTTATTTTTTATTTTAAAAAAATGATCCAAGTAAGATGTCCTGAAGAGATTTCTGAGCTTAGGTCTCTGGTTGGAACCCGGAAGAAAATGTATATAATGATAATAAGAATAATGATTATAACTATGATCATTATTATATATTATGATACCCATTATAATAACCATTATTTTTATTATAATAACCATTATGATTATTAGAATACAAAAGTATAGTAATAAGTAAGAAATTATTAATAGTAATGTCTATAATATTAATGGTGATAGAAATAATAAGTATAATTTAAATACTTGTGATAATAATGATAGCAATAATCAAGAACAAAATAATGATTTTAATGATATTGATTATAATAATGATAATTTAAATATGAATGAAAATAGTAATAATGTTTATAATAATGATTTTAATAACAATAATAATAATAATAATAATAATGATAAAATGTATAACCATGGTTAATAATTATTATAACAAAGATTAAAGCAATAATGTCTTTAACAATGATCATACAATTATTACAATTATAGTGAAAATAAAAATAGTCATAATTATTTTTATAATAAAGTTTATAATGATAATGATTTGTAAAATGACCATTATAATAATTATAATTAAAAAAAAATAATTTTATAAATAGTACAATCATATTCATAATAACATTGATTACAATAATATAGATTATAATAATTATCATAATGATAATAATGTCATTACTAATAATAATGCTTTTAATAAGATAATGATTATACAGATCATAATTATAAAGATATTTAATATTACTTGTAATGATAATAGTAACAATTACTGTCTTAAATATTATATTATATTAATAAAGATAATATTGTAGCGACTGTTACGCTTTCCATGCCCACAATTTATTCGCCTGCGATTGGCTAGTAAATAAATACTGTCTTTCCATTAGACAATTTAGAAATCGCAGTCACCACTTTGAATTTTTCTGGCGTGAACTTGCTCACGTGTGTCTTTGTTACAAAATCAGTGATTGGTCGAATTTTAAACAATCAAACATTTTTGTGCTAAAACAACTTTCCCGCGTTTTCGCTGGGAGCCTACCAGCAGCTATATAAACAAGTGGTTTGTTTCCGCAACTATCAGTTCAGAGTCAGTCCTTTTTGGACGACTCGGCTAGACGGTCGAACTCTCTGCCTCTGAGGTAGAGGGGAACTCTCTGCCTCTGGGCAGAGAGGAACCCGGACGAGGTTCCGCCGAGGGGCGGAACCTCGTTCGGGGAGGTTGACCGGCCCGATCCCGTTTATACGGGATCTACGGGCTATTTTTTGGCCGAGCCTACGGGCTCGGGTACCCCACTTTAAACCCGGCCTTGTGCCACATCTGTCCCTCGTGGGGAGGACACTAAATACTTCAGTAGAGTCCAGCAATTTACGCCTGTCCACACAAATCCATGTTATTGTTTCAATATATATTTTATTTGTTGATGCACAATTGGAGTCTCGTTGTTTTTTCTTGAATCCTTAAATGTCTAATAGATAAATGCTCTTAGAACACGCAATTACATTTGATAACCTCAACGCATAAGAAAAGCAGCATTTACAATATTAATGATTATACAAGTGTAAATCTTTATCATGATAATTATCATAATATTAATAAGGATTATAAGAATGTTGATAATAATTATGATAACCATTATAGAAATAAAGTAATATATTATAATGCTAACAATTTGAATATTAATTGTTATAATAGTTATATTTGTAATTATGACAAATGGCAATATTAAAATCATGGTTATAATATCAATAATGATTATACTAATAATACGTATAAACTGATAATACATATAATCATGATTATAACAATAAAAGTAATAAGTCTTATGATAATAACGAGTACAATAAGAACCACTGTAATTACAATAATGACTATTATATTAGAAATCAATTTTATTATTTTATAGATTTGCATAGTAAAATCAGCGTAAAGCTTTCACCATTAATATTAAATAAAATAAAACGTAGATTTATTTAAAAAAATATTTAGTTATAAAAGATAGTTATCTTAAAAAGAAGTTGATGAAAAATTAATCTGCACTCAATTTCAAAAGCAGACAATATTAACGTCTGCTTTCTTAGTTTTTTAGAAGGACGGGAGGAGTAAAGCAATAAACAAACGCTGGCCGTTTCCTCCTCCCCCCCTACTAATACGTCGACACCCAAAAGGAAATTGGTTTCTTTATATTTGGTATTGGCTCCGGATCCATTCAAGATGATGGCTATGTATGTATTTCGTCGCGCGAAAATTAAATTCTTTTCTCCCTTTATTCTCTACTGGAAAGCTCCCTAATGCCAAAATATATCAAGAGAATTTTCGTAGATGTTTTTCTTCAAGCCATCCGTATTGACGTAGTTGAGGTCAGGGGCGATCCACCTGGGTGGCACTTTTGGTCCGAGGTGAGTTTTCTGAAAAGAAAAAAAAAAGCATAATTTCAGTAATTTTGGCAAAAAAGTAGCGATAATGAAGAAGATAGTGTTCAAATGAAATCAATTTGTCTTAGATATGGCCAGCCAGACAGTCAGCCAGCAATAAAATAAATTGTCTCCAAAACGCGCTGTCAGCTGATGGGGATAAATCCCACTTACAAGATGTGAGCAAAATGTCTGAAAAAAAATTTGAATAATTTTTAAAGTTCTTGATGTGGGGTCGGATTAAGTGAATTTAGTGAATCCATAGTTTTTTCACACCTATGTGAGAAGTCCAGACTTTGGCGCCAGTTCTGTGATTTTTCATGTCTGTGAATTGTTAGTGAAAAAAAAAATTAAAAAAATAAGTGAATCAATTGTTCTTTTTTAAATCTTATCATAGGCCTAGCTTTAATACGGATATAAAAGCGTCACTTTTCATAAAATATAAAATAGATAAATAAATTGAAATAATTCTAATGCTTTATGGGTATCACAGGCATTCTAATTTTTTCCGGAAATATCAAATGGGAATTTAAAAGAAGATTGAAAATTAATATATTTTTTTAAGTGTAGAAACTTTATTTAAAGTCAAAAAATGGGCATTTTTAAAAATTTTCAATTTACAAGTTTTCACGGTAGTTTTCACAAGGCAATGTTTTATTCTTTTGTTTAGATAGTTAAAGTTTTATTAAACAAAATAGACTAAGAATTAAAAGTATGGTAACATTTATTTCAGTTTTTTAAAGTGAAATTAATTTTATCGGACTTTTAATTCTTAGTGTACTACTTTGTTAATAATAACTTCAAGTACGTAAAACAAAATAACTTCAAAAGAAATTGAATTTTTTACATTGTTAAAAGAAAAACGAACATTGTTTCTGTTAACGTGGCATTTAATTCATAACTCCTCACTTGTTAGAATTGAAATAAATATTAAAAAACTGATAAATTATGAATTAAAAATACGAGTTTTTTCTTTTTAAAATAAAAGAGAGGGTATATAGACGGAGATAAGTTATTTTTCTTTTAATATCGTAAAGTTTTTAAAGGTTTTTTCGATTTAGATTTCGTCTTTGTTTTGTTTTTTTTTGTTTTTTTTACATATCCCCAGTTTTAGTTAAAAAAATTAAATAAACACAATTTGTACTTTTATTTCATAATTTATCAATGAGGAATTATAAATAACTAGGACTAAATTAGTTACTGACAAACCCACTTCCCCCCATTGGCCTTGTGCCACAATTATGTATCAAATACATAATAAATATATATTCATTTTTGTGTGCTTATTAAGATAAAAATAGAAACTGGAATACTCCAATAGATTCATGTCTCGCACATCTCACCTATGGACCCCCCTTCCCTATTACTGTTTCCCTGACAAATACAATCTCCAACGGTTTAAGTGTAGCATCAATCGACATCTCCAGTTGCCTTGATCTATCCACTTCCCTTCTCCACATCCTTTCATCTTTCATTCCTATCTGCTCTCGCTCCAAACCTTCTGTAACCCCCTTGCCTTGATCGACCCACTATCTTTCTCCACATCCTCTCCTTTACCACTCCTATCTGCTCTTTCTCCAAACCTTCTGTAGCCGCTAAGGTTAAGTGGAAAATCCTCAAAACAAGCCAGAACTTGCAGATCTCGGAAAGAACGCCGTTTCTCATGTCTCACGTCTTAAAAAAAAATGTGTTATTAAGCTTTTCATTAATTGTCAGTTGTTAAATCAAAGATCCGAGACTACTGTTTTTTGTAGGCACATTAAAAATCTAACATTACAATCTCGCTAACCCTTCAAACTTATGACTAACCTCCTTCATATGGTCTAATACACCTTTACTGATCTATCCCAAATTACAAGTCTAAACTGTTTTATGCACATGTACAATAATAGCTATAATATCAGATAATTAGATTTACATATGTACTTATTTTACAAGGTATATAGTTTGATAATAGGCTTAATTTTATAAAAAAAATTATATTAGCAGTCCACACATTCTATGTCTTTTTACTTACATCTTAAATTCTGTTGTTGTGTCCCCCCTCTAAAGAGTCTATGTTGGACTCTTCCTCCTACTATAATACCTTGGGGAAACAGTCGAATAGATTGAACGCTGGGTCAACCGACACACACTCACTAGTCATGTAATACTCTTCTGTTGTATTTACTGTTTAATATATGATATATCTGCAACACTTGTTTTGTTATTTCTTTAACCATTTACTTGGTCACAACAAATTCTGAACAAAAATTTACTGCAGTATTTTAAAAATAACTTATGTATTTTTACATACTTTTATTAATTTACATACTAAGTTCATCCAAAAACATGAGTCAGAAACTCCAACCAAAACTTCGGGTCACTTGTTTCTGACCTAAAATAGTTCTCTCTTCACCAGTGCAATCTTTTCCGATTACTACTATGACCTTAACCTACAACTATCTCTACATTTCTTCTTCCTCTTTTTCGTATCTTTTACTCCCCCCGCATCTCTTACTCCTCTCTATCTCTCCTTTTTGCTTGGAGTTTTAACGTGGAGGCTTAAATATCTGACCATTGCATAATATCAAAAACTTTAGCGGGCACTTCCTCTATCAAAACTACTATTATCTTATTTTGTAATTTTCTCTTCTTTCCATTCTTTTCCTTCTTCTTTACCCTTCTCTGTTTCCTCTTAAGGTGTATCTCCCTATAGGTTATTTTTAAGGAAGTGACGTACCATAGGCGGCTTGTTTTTGAATAGAATTGTCCATAACCATTTTTAATTCCAACCAATAAGGCATCGAAACAAGAATATATATATATATATATATATATATATATATATATATATATATATATATATATATATATATATATTATGAAATGGATAAAGTCTGACAATTATTTTAAGACATATATATATATATATATATATATATATATATATATATATATATATATATATATGTATATATATATATATATATATATATATATATGCTCCTGAAAAATTTATTTCGGTTGAGCTCTCCGGGGAGGATGTGTGGGTTTGTAAACAGTGACTATTACGGCTAATAATGCAAGACTCTTCGGTAAATCGAATCGAGTTCTCTCAGTCACTGTGTGTTTATCTAAATATAAATACGCTTAAATTCACTTTCTTCTCTGCCGTGCGCCAACGGCTTCAGGGTAAAATTTCCGACTGACGCGAATTCAGCCGGTTTTCGATTCTAGCCAGAGGCAACCGGACGTCTAGCCACACTGATGAGCTGTGATACAGCGAAACAGTCTGTCTGTGGATGACAATATATATATATATATATATATATATATATATATATATATATATATATATATACTCACACATAGAGATACATACATACACTGACGTGTTAAAAGTGATTGGATAGTTGCCTGGTATAGTGTGTTTCTACCAGGTCGAAGATTTTTGTCGTGGTGTTGAGCTATCTCATCATGATAGATATCCATATGTATAGCTGGTGTTTTCTTTCGTAGTTTTGGCAGCCTTGTGTTTTCACAAGTGAGCTGGTATCATATCATTTTTTAAAAATTACTGTGTATTTACGTGACAGTTGACAGTGTCGTATTTTTTCTTGCATACACATGGACTCAACCCTATCAGCACTAAAATAAAACACTTTGATAATAACTTATTAAAACTGAAAATGATCAAAAGATATTACAATGAACAATTTATGTTCAAATTATTCTCAGAAACCAAAAAATGCTTCACATCGTAGAATATATACATATTGAAAAATTCGGACTATTTTTAAAAATTTTCTATAATCGTACCGTTTTCTTGTTTCCCGGTGAAAATTTGAACAAGTCATCTGATGTTTTTTCATAACCCATTATCAAAGAGTTTAGTTAATAATGACATATATATATATATATATATATATATATATATATATATATATATAGTATTTACATTAGTCGGACTATTGTCCTCATCTTTGTCGCCATATTTGTCACAACGTTTCGGCCTTCTTCAGTTGGTTGGAATTTCGAACCGAACCCTTTATTTCGATCACTGGAGTAGACTGTTCTAGTTCCACGAGCCATGTTTGATGGATGTCAGTTATCAGTTATCTCCTGCTATTTTTCCCTCTGAAAGTTCTCCACTGCCTGAACCGGGTATTGAACTCACACTCTTTGGGTCTGTCACTGGATCTAACCAACGCCTTTATCCACTGTACCATGTGTCCTTGAGGACATCTGGGTATGAATTTCTGTGGCCTAGCATATGTGCTGATTCCTTAAGTTTACGAATTTTAAGGAATCAGCACATATGCTAGGCCACAAAAATCTCCTGAGTCGGCCAAGCATAGAAATAAATACAATATGGGAACCAGTAATAAGGAGTGCCAGAGAACAGCAATGATAACAAAAAAGTTGCAATATGAGATCTGGTAAAAACATGCAATGATAACAGCAAAATTGCAATATGAGTCCTGGCAAAAAATGATGCTGAAAAATTAGGTTTATAATACTCAGAAATTCATACCTCATCTCAGAAATATAGACACATATATATATATATATATATATATATATATATATATATATATATATATATATATATATATATATATATATATATACATGTCTATTTATTTTTATTTTAATCCTCTCGAATTCTCTGATCGACTTCTTAATGTTGAAAGAACACGCTGTAGTTTTTTTTAGTTTTTTTACATTTCTATTTTCGAAAATACTTTCAAACTCACCCGAGACCATCTTCAGCGGGGGTGGGGGAGTTGCTAAGATACAAATAATGTTAGAATCTTATATTTTCTGACTTTAAATAACCTTCAATTTGATAAGCCATAGAAAAAGAATCAATCTCTATCGAATTGCCTCATGGTACTCACAGACGGAGCCCAACAGACCCTACTATACTGTGCATTTGACAAAGTTAAAATAAACAACGCGCATGCACAAAACTAAAAGTATAAATGTCGACAATTTACCTCTCACACAGTATATATATATATATATATATATATATATATATATATATATATAAAACAGAGGTACTTGTCCTGCATTTGTATTGATCGTTCTGATATCATTCTGAGAATAAATATCGTATTTCTTGTTCCAGTGTCATTGACAAAACCACACTGTTCTTTTCCTATTTCTGGTGTGATTCTGCTGCGTTCTCTATTCGTCAAGATTCGGATGATGAGTTTTTCTATATGGCTCATTTGGCTGATTGTCCGATGAAGTTCATCTTCGTTTGCACCTGATTTCTCAGACAATGCTATAGAAATAAATCTCATTAGGTCTTTTCGTATATCACTACTGTTGTAGATTCTTTTTTATTATTTCTGTAATCTGGTCTATGCCGAAATCATCTAAAACCGCCAGCATCTCTATTACAATTCTACTGGCCCTGCCGCTTTGTTTCTATTCATTTTGGCCAGTGCAAATTCCACTTCGGTTTTTTAAAATTTCCGATCCGCCGATATTTCTGTGTATTGTCGGTTGTTCCCTTTCATCGCTGAAGAGTTCTCCCATATATTCGAAGTATTTTTTCTTCCTCTAAAATCATCGTTACGTCCTTGGATTTTATGCATCCTATTGTTGAGCATGTCTTCTGTCCTGTTGTCTTATTGTTTATTCACATCTGCTTTATCTGTGATACTCATTCTTTCTATTTCTGTACATTTTTCGTTGAGACATTCCTCTTTAGCCTGCCTGCATTTGTTCCTTATTTCTTTGTGTAGTGTCCTGTATTCTGTTCCGTATCTTGGCATTGTTTTTGTCTCCTTTCTATCATGTCCAGAATCTCATCTGTGACCCATTCATTTTTTCATCTTCATCTATTTTCCTTTGTATGACCCCGTATTCTGATAGTTTAGTCCTTGTAATTAACATCCATATAGACTGCTAGTCATGAGAGCGATGATATTGTTTTTCTTTTTTAAAGTGTTAGTGAATAGGTCAGCATTATGCTTTTCGGGGAAATGATGAAAACTCGACGAAACAACTTTTTGATCCCATCTTCCATAACAATTCTTTCTTCCCTGTCGCCTTAAATTACCACAGAAAATGGTGATATCGTAAAATAGACAAAATGGCATTGGCAACCAAAGATGTTATAGATTAAAAAATGCACATGTTAGCACTTTGCATGTCCATTCCACGAAGTCGTTCCTTGCAGATTGACCACAGATTCTCGACTGGATTTAAATCAGGAGAGTTTCCTGGACAGTCTATATTACTTTGATTTGCACACTGCTAAGTCTTGTCAGTTCGTTCGTGCAGCGTTACGAGTTTCATTCACCTCCTTAGAGTAACGTCCATCTCAGACAATGGCCATAGGACAACTAATCGACAGTTTAGACAATAGTGTCTGGACGTGATGGAAATCTGATGCAATCATGGATGACGCAATATTTTTCAAGGCCAAACAATTTCATCATACACCCCGAAAATAGATTCATATTACTGCACACCACTGCAAATGACCTAATCTGTGGAAAAAATAGAAATCGATTACACCCTGTCACTCCAGTGGGTTTAAAACTGATAGTATGGCGGAAAAAGGAAACTAAAGCGGTTATTTCAATTAATTTGCACAAGGGTGTATATGTAGTACTTGAGAAAATATGCGGATATAAGAACATCACAATAATATGCCGGTTAGTAGGGCTCACTGGTTAATAGATACAGATCGAAATTTGACTTAAATTTTGGATAATGAGAAATAAATCAAGTATATCATAAAAACTAATGTTGTTTTGTCAGTTTTCTTGCACTAAAGGAAACAGAATGTGAGAAACTGTTTAAGAAAAGCTCTGTCTGTGTTTCTGCGTCTGCTGCTGGTAATATCATTACTGCTGGTACTACTGTCAAGTGTACTGATGACTCAATAGTAGCATAGCGTATTATCCCAAATAATATTGATGCAATGAACTCATCAAAACGGGAAGGAAATTTAACATGATAGAGTTATTTATGCATTAACAGCCTGCAATTTTATGGGAACTATCTTTTTAAAAATCATTTAATACAAGCAAGATAATAAAGCCTCTAAGACAAGCAGTTACTGATTGTGAGAGAATGTAACAACATTATTAAGGAAAAAGAACCATAAGAGAGCAGGAATTAAGAACATAGAAGATAACGATTGACATTGTATTCAAACTTTTGAAGATCAAAGTTCACTGGAAAACAAGGGGTTGAGAGAGAATTCTACAAGAGAGAAGTGCAAGAGAATAAACTTAGAATAGAATCTATGGTCACGCCTAGCCATTTTAATTGCAAAATGATGAAAACTCGATGCCAATTTAGTACTTAGCTTAAATTTGTAAAGTCTAGTACCAAAGAAGAAAGTCCACCAAAAGAATTACAGTTACATTTTGCTATTATAAATTACGATGCTAATACTTGTAATAATTTTGTATAATAATATAATTTTGTAGTATTGTGATTTGTGAGAAGCGCTTGGTTAAGTTTAAAATGCAGGCTTCTACTTGAGTTTGGGAATGGAAAAAGCGAAGATAGGGCTTCTTTCTTGTAGTGCTCGCCGGAATAAAATAGATTACTGGCAAAACAGGTCCTCATTGGTAGAGTTCCCAGCTTGTTTAGGAAAAGTCATAAATCACCTTCTAGGCCTGATTAAGACTTATGGGTTCTAAGCACTTAAAAGATTTTGGGGCCCCCATACACCTGTGAGTTAAGTATGCTAGCATGGAGTATCGGTAAGTAGTGCAAATAAATGAAGGTTACCAACCGAAAACGTGCATCGTGGAAACGCTAGCTGGAAATAAATATAGAATGAACCGGAGGCACATACGACCATCGAGAGAGGCTGGCCATCAGTTCCAACCCAGAACAACATTAACCAAGAAAGAAACAATCACAGCTGTGCAGTCATTGTCAAATGAGCCACTACCAGATCCTCACAGAACTGTGACGAGAAGTGGTTGTGTCATCAACAAACCAGTGTTACAGAATCGCATAAAAATATGGCTAGAATAATGCCAAACAAACATGAAAGTAGTTTACCTCTGTTCACAAAATTAAATTCCATTCAGTTAATTAGTAATACTAACTTATTCAAGAGAGGAGATGTGTTGTATTGAGTAAATACAATCCTCATTATCTCCCTTAGTTCATTCCTTTATTAACCAATCAGAATGTCAATAAAGATTCACTGCAGGTCAGTTGTCATAATGGCGCCCCGTTGATTAAAATGTTAATCGTGTTCGGCTTATTTTTTTTTTTTTTAGATGTGTATAACAACATCATATCATTACAATTTCTGTGGTGCCCCCTTCCCTTGATGCCCTAAGCACGTGCTTATTGTGCTTAATGGTTAATTCATCCTAGCCTCACTCGTCCCAGTTCAAAATATTTTAATCAAGACTGATCTGAAATAGATAGACGTCACCTCCAGGTTCTTTGGGTAGCCATAATTAAATAGTCGTTCTTACGGTTTCAACTCATTTAATGAGCATCGTCGTATATTGACTTTTAAGCGGGCCAGGAAACACAAGGCAAAATTACTTTTTCACGCTTCTTATGATCAGCATTAACAAATATATTTCTAATGTTATGTCACTTCAGGACGATCGTGGATCGCCACTGGTTCTTTTTTTTTTAAATTATCAGCGAAGTGCCATACATCAGTAGCGTGATTTCCCGTTGACTTTTACGGAGTTTTTAGTTCAGGATTGTGCTTCTCCGAGACTAGATGCTACCAATAGTAAAATAGTAACTAGAAGAGGAAAATGATATACTCCAGCTGCTGACTTTCCAAATTACCAAAACAAGAATGTTTTAAGGAAACTTTGATCAATATTAGAAAGAGCCATAACATTTAGTGGACTTGAGAAGTTTAATTTTCATATCAGTAAATTGTCTGGAGAGGAGATGGGCGCTGTCCAGCTACCTTAAAGCCCACAAGGAAGAAAGAAGAATCAAAGCAATACCACACCGGATCGGTAGAGGCATGGATCAACAACAGCCACACGTGCCATTGACTTATTCCAGGATGGGCGAAGCAAGTGGGCTACTGGAGTGACAAACGCCATCAAGCTACTAACGAAGAGTACAGCCAGTGGAACGTGGTACTTTCACACCCTCTATGCTTTTAAAGAAATAGTGGACGGATATGACAATGTCGAAACTTCTGAGAGCCACTCCCATCAAATTTGATTTGTTGGGAGTGGCTGTTTCTTTTGCTGTCAGGTCCCTCCGATAATTGAAGTCAGTCGAAGGATTGATGACGATGAAATTGCCTGAAGCAACATTCAGCAATGCTGTCGATGGTTACATAGATTTTTGAATTCTAACTTGTTCTTCTTCTAGACTGGTTACCAACCATGGCTGGAGAGCTCAGTCTCCTCTGCTATTTATCTGCCAAAGTTATTGTCACGAATGTGATTGCAACGAACTTGACTAGAATTCAAATTCAGCTCGCCGATTTCTTGTTAAAAGCTGTTAACCTTTGCACCAACTGCACATCCACATTTCAGTTTGTATATACAGGGTGTATCAAAAATACTTTTACAAACTTTGGGAGCGCGTTCTCACACCAAAAAAAGGACAAAAGATCATATAAACATATGTCCGCGAATCCTACGTTTTTAAGTTATAAAGTTTAAAGTCTACGGTGGTCACTGTTAAATATACAATCCAAGATATAATCCCAAAATACATTTACAAAGTTTTGGGGCGGGTTCCTGATGTCTAGCATAAACTTTCTTTAAACTTGAGCTAGCCATGGGACACCGTCCAGTAGGCCACCCTTCAAGGACGTTTGCAAGAGAGTTCTGAAACTCACAGGTATCGACGCTGGTAGTTGGGAACAGCTAGCAGACGATCGCAGCAGCTGTCGCCATGTTGTTCAAGAAGGGGTTATGAAAGGCGGAAAAAGCCAAACCAAATGATCATAAAGAAAAACAAAAAAACGGTGAAGCCTAGACCGTAGCTTTGGACATCTCAAAAGCCTTTGACGGGGTTTAGCATACAGGTCTTCTCCACAAGCTGAAAAGTTACGGTGTGTCCGGACACATTTTTGAATTGATCCAGTCCTTCCGATTAACTCGTGAAATAAAAGTTTTCCTGAACGTGCCAGCTTCTAGTGGGTCAGATCACCACTTGACCGTATTCAGATAACCTACCGTAGTTCCCCATGTATAATACACATTTTTTTCTAAACAAAAAATAGGGGTGCGTATTATGCATAGCTACAAAAAATCTTCAAAAAATTGCCGTTTCATAGGTCAATTTCAGTTGTGAAATGACTACTCACAACAAACATACGACAATTTGACACTAACATTGGGCGATTGTGGCCCCATACGATGTCAAATACAATCACATATACCTGACAATATTTACAAATGTAAAATAAAATAAGAATTATCATAAAACTAAATTAGAATAATATTATTCTATGTTTAAAACCATTTTTTTTGTGAAAAACTACATACAGATCCGGTAGATTGCACATTTTATCGAAGAAAAACAGGTTAATGAGACTGCGCAGTAGGCACAATAGAGGTATTTCCGTTTCCTTTTAGAATCGTGATGATCGGAAATTTTGATAAATATCTTCAATTGCAGCTTGAATAAGAATAGGAAACGCTAGCCGTCATGAAATTGGAGAGGAACAATTTATAGGGTTTGATTATCAAACAAAGGGCGCGTATTATGCGCGTGAGTAGAAGCATTTTTCCACACTTCCAGCCCAATTTTAGCGGTGCGTATAATATATGAAAGCGTATTATACATGGGGAATTAGAGTAATTCACGAAAATTATTCTTTCTATGAAAGCGGCGAATATATAAAATTCGTTCTCTTTATAACTAAAGGAATGCTAGATAAGAAAAGGAAAATAATTCTCAAATAACACATCTGATCCAGGAAGTTTCGCTGTGGTGCAATGCTTAACAAGCTAGACTCATTAGCCGTGTGTCTGAGCCTCTTTGAATGCCCCATTCCAGTAGCATTGTGCCAAAATTAAGTTATTCTTTGTAAATAATTATGAACACCGCCATAGTTTGGAGCAAAGGTTTGATTGATAATTCCTATTGACTAGTGAGTTTGAGCTGCTTTGCCTGCCCAGACTTTTAGCATTTTACTAAACCATGTTAAGCGTCGTACACAACAACAACATATCTAAATGACAAATAATAATATATGTGTAGCATCCCGCTACCGCTTTCTCATCAATGTCTAATTTTGTACATTTTTGTGCAAAAAAGTGGATCAGAGCCTGCTCAGCTTCAGGAAATATCAGCTTCTGATTGGTCAATGCCAACCAATCAGATCGTCTGTAAGTGAAGAATAATTCTTCCCGCACAGCGATCTTGATCCTGTCACGTGATTAAATAGCAGACACGAGTTCGCTCATTCTCTTTTGCGAAGACGTGATCTTCGGGATTCTCGTCTCGACCATGAGCGGTCAGACGTTAAAAGTATATTCACGCATGCACGTACGTACGAACTTTTCCAACCCACATTACAAACATACAGATCATTTCCAAACATGCAACAACTTAAAAGAGACTGTTTGACCTACACAGGGCTGACCAAAATTCATTTAAAAAAAATACAAAAACAAATGAAAACTACAGACAAAAGTTAATTTTCTCCATCAAGACATTCATTTCTGTAGTTCACTGCTACCAGCAAGCAGAATTTTTTTCTTCTCATGATGATAAACATGTTGGCCGAAACTAGTCGAGGAATCTAAATGAAATAATAATAAAAACGAAAGAATATTAATATACAACCCAGTGTGTCTGAAGATTTTAATTTTTTAATATTTTTGATTGTTCAATATATATATATATATATATATATATATATATATATATATATATATATATATATATATATATATTACAATGAATCATTCATACAGAAAACATATAGAATTTAATGATAAAAATGGCGAGAATACATCTTCGCAAAAAATTTACTAAAAGACATTAACCCCGAACCTGTAAATGAATGTTATGATCCCTGTTTATAAATTCCAGTTGAATAAGGTCTTTTTTATATATTTACGAGCTTTCATCTGTTCCTACAGATATCATCAGGTAAGAAAATATTTGTTGTTTTATAATTCCAGTTTCGGGGTTAATGTCTTTTAGTAAATTGTTTGCGAAGATGTATTCTCGCCATTTTATCATTAACTTCTATATCTGTTTTCTGTATGAATGATTCATTGTAATGTAAATTGAACTGCACCACATACTTGATATTAAAAAATAACTGATCCGACGTGCATTTTCGGATAATGACTGTGACATTCCTGTATATACTGAACAGCTTAGTTCATGCCATATAGACTGAAAAACCTACCAGAACAAAAGAATTCTCCATTGCCATATAAGTACAAAACGCACAATTTTAAAATTTAAAATAATTCGACCTCAGCGTTGCGAGCGCACGCTCTAAAAATTTCTTACAACTAACAATAACACATTTCTAAGAACAAATTTCGGATTATAAACTATTCTTTCGATGTCCTGTTATTACCTGGAATTATAAAACAACAAATATTTTCTTATCTGATGATATCTGAAGGAACAGATGAAAGCTCGTAAATATATAAAAAAGACCTTATTCAACTGGAATTTATAAACAGGAATCATAACATTCATTTACAGGTTCGGGGTTAATGTCTTTTAGTAAATTGTTTGCGAAGATGTATTCTCGCCATTTTTATCATTAACTTCTATATCTGTTTTCTGTATGCATGATTCATTGTAATGTAAATTGAACTGCACCACATACTTGATATATACATATATATATATATATATATATATATATATATATATATATATATATATATATATATATATATATCTTAGATAGTGTAACAGTATGGGAAAATGCGTTTTGCGTGTTGTCATTTAAAATGTCCCTTGTGTTCATATTGACTTTTGTTTATATTTCTTGAGGTTGCTCCATTCTATTCATTATGGCAATTCCTGCATTTGATGGAGTAAATTCCTCTAACAACAGACAAAAACGCACTGTGTGATTGAAACAAAAATATTCTTTCACAACAATTTTGAAACTATCAGCGTCTCTCGTTTCGTGAAAATGTGTAGACGCGGCAACGTCACCAAAACCCAGACCGATGAAATCCTAACGGATGAAACGCGCCACAAGAAGTTTTCCAGTTTGTCCTATTTTACACACACACACACACACACACACACACATATATATTTATTAATGATACAATATGGTAACGCGAATTTCCAGGAGGATTTAGATCCAGGGAGAGCTCTATGCCAAAAGACAGAGCAAAATTATTATTAATTAAAGAATATCAAACACTAAAAACCACATATGGAATTTAATAATAATATATATATATATATTCCGTTCTTTCGGCATCCGTCCGTCTCGGGAGACGATGGAGTAGCGCATGCGCTACGAGCCTGGGCAGGATGCATCTGGAACTAGGGCTGCCCGAACGTCTAGTTCCCCACCACGGACTTGCTAGCAGAGTCCAAAGGAGAGGATGAACCAATACAGTTTGGTAACAGCGCGGCTGCAGGAGTTGCCGGAAGGTAGCACAGAGTGCCGTCCATCCGCCTTAGGGGTTCCACTCCGGATTTGTGTAGGGTTTACTCCTTGGCCTTTCCTTCTCCCGAAAATGTCCACAAGGCAGTGGAGCTATTTGACCCATAACTGGGGTTTGGTTCATGGGCACCAGGGCATGTCCACACACCGGTGGGCCTGCATGCCACATGCTAAGGGGGCCAACTCCTCCCCCGTCCCCTGTAGTTTAGCCAGAGTCCGCAAGGTGTTCGGTTGCCATGTGTCGCCACGATATATAGGGCTTGCTGATGGAGAGGCTATATACTAGCAGCGAAAGACTTACACACTCGGCTTCCCTTTTCGCATTGCTGCTAGCCAGCGCCGGTAACTGAAAACGTGAAGCGACAAGCACCACCACTGCAGACTACCACACTTGACGCATCACAACAGCCGTTGAGACACGCTCAAACACACACACACACACACACACACACACACACACACACACACACATATATATATATATATATATATATATATATATATATATATATATATATATATACTCTGAATTCAATACCGCCAAATGTGGGTAAATAATAGGACAGTCTGGGCTCTTTAGTCATATTTGGCAACCAGACTACAAGAAGGAAAACTCATTTTCGGAGGCGGAGTCCATGTGATAATCCGATATCATATTTCATTCTGACAGCTCCTGCGACGACGCCAGTGCCATGCTGTATTTGCCTCTGCTTTTCTCTTGGAGAACATCGGTGGCGCGGCGAGAGGAGACGTGCTGTTTCGGCAACTGCCGATCTCTCATAATAAAACCTGCCCAAGCCTGCTCCCTCGGGGTGCAGATCCACGGTCTCTCAAGATTGACGGATGGCAGTGTAATAGATAGATAGATCGATAGACAGATAAAGAGAGGCAGGGACAGAAATAGAGAGAAAGATAAATATATATATATATATATATATATATATATATATATATATATATATATATATATATATATATATATATATATGTTGGAGTACTTCAACTTTTATATATAGTTACTATTGGGTCCTTGATGAAGAGAAAACTTACTGAAACTTGCTTGCGAGATCACGTTACTAAGTAAGCTACATATTCGGCTTCCATTTTTTTTTGATATCTGATAATCAGCGTTCCAGTTTAGCGACTCGGATTTTATCTTTTGTTACGCCTCTTTTAATAGAACATGCAATACTGATTGTGATGTCAGGGACGCGAGTCGTACGACGTCGACATAACAATGGCGACAAGAAGGATTACTAGTAGTAGGAGAACGAAAGAGAGAGTAGTAAGTATGATGACGAAAATACTATGGATGGCTGATGTTAATGATACGCCAGCTTTTGCTCCTACCACCATTACTTCGTCTATCGGTTTTCATTTACAAATCTTTGAAAACAAATTAATAGAATAACAAATGGTGCGTTGTTGTTGACAAGCAGACAATTCCTCGTTATGATATACGACGCATTATATAATAAGGATGAATAAGTTCGTTACAAAGTGATATTAAAACTGAGTATCTTTAGTTTGCCATGATCTAACGGTCTGACTCATCTCAATCCGGTTAGCTACTTAATTGGGCAACACGCAAAACCAAAATAGACGAAAACAATGTAGCATTAGATTGTTTTTAAAACTAAGGACAGGCTGTCTGTCTGCTTATAAAATTAATTTTAAGACTTTTTTCTTTTTTCAACTTCAAAAAGCAATTAAAATAAATCCACATTAATGCGGGGTCCCCCCAGGGCTTTATACTTGGTCTACGTTGTTTCTTAGATTCGTCGACGATATTTCCCTTGTCATCAGTTCCCGAGAGTCGAGATCTCACCAATTCACAGTCGAGCTGGCTAGATGCAAGCGTAAATTCTATGCTAACAGTTTCTTTTCTCACACTTCTCGCTTGTGGAACTCCCTTCCGGCTTCATGCTTTCCAACTTTAATCTGCAAAAATATAAATGCAATGTCAATCGATATCTCATCTCCTCCTGATTACTCTTTTCTCTTCCCGCTCATTAGTAATGTTTCTGTTCCTAATTCTTCCGCACCCTGTAACCCTTTATGCCTTTATGTCTTAGTGGCTTTTCTGCCTTGCATGGGGTGAAACGAATTTTTTAAAAAATCCTAAAAGTAGGTATTTAGGCAGATAACACAACTATTTACTCTTGATTTGGAGCATATTCGATAACTCCGACAAAGTAAAACTGGCAACTGTTCTCGAAAAGGACCCTCAATCAGTGGTTAATTAGGGGAAATAATGGTTTGTAAGTTTTAACGCCTCCAAAATAAAACCACTTTTATTTAATCACGAACGAGAACCTGTTTTGCCTGCTATCAGCATGGCTGATGCTAACCTTCAGAAAAGCATCTCTTCGCGTCTTCTTCGGCTCAAGTATTCTACTGACATGAAGTGGGGTGAAATAAAAACAAATTGCAGATAATAATGATTTACTGATATAAGTCCTACTAATTAACCCATAGCTGGGGAGCGAAAAGGGGGATTAATACTTTTCCTAACGGTATTTGTGCTTAAGTGAATATAACGAACTTGTCTGTAACTGGAACTACTCACACATCCAACCTTGCAGTGTCTGGTATTCCCAAGCAGTCACTCATCTTGGTACTGATCAAACTCGACGTTGCTTAACTTCGACAATCGTACGAGTACCAGTATTTCACGTAATATGGCCTTCATCTTCTTAATATCTTGGTTGACTAATATTTAGTGTACATATATATTTTATTGGAATATATCAAAAGTATATTTGTTTTAATCTTGTGATAGTACCTGCTTTTTTGTAATCTTATATAATAAGTGCTTACATATGATAATTTTGATCTTTGAAAATTTTACAATGCTGTTGGTCGGGTTTCGAACTTCTCTCTATCGTATGTTTCAAAGATTCATATTAAAAAAACAAAAACAAAAAACTCATGATTGTCCACCTTAATTTTCCAGACTTCGATTATCGGGACAAGAAACGAAAGAAAAAATTGGAATCATCCGAACATTTTTTTTAATTATCCGAACTAAATCCATTTTAATATTTCATCACAGACAAACGTTTTGACAATTTACAAAACCATACTCAATGTTCAAATTTTCAATTTCAAACATCGAAATTGTTTGACAAATATTCAATCTGTTTGCACTGTCAACCAGAAGTTACCTTTACAAATACATCCATACATCTACTTTAATCGAGCCTCGGGTATTAAGCAGTAAAGGCCATTCGGAAACAAACAAAATTGACGAATTTTTTAATAAAAAATAAAATGGGGAAAACATTGAACAAAGCGTTTAAGATATTACTTGATATAAATATTAAATTTCGCCCATATAATGAATTTCTTCTGCATTCTTTTAGGTATTCATTTGTCCGCAATTTTTAATTGTCTGAACATCTTTTTTCAATTACTGTCCTAATGTGTCCGAATAATCGAGGGAGCACTGTATTTCAAGTTTAAGTCATTACGCTTAAAACACCGAAACCTTTGTTAGCACGATTAGATTTACTTCCATTTATCGGACTTTTAAAACCGATTCAGCGTTTTTGAGGCCGAGTTGAGAATTCATCCCAACCATCGTTAGCTTCAATGCACGTTGGTGACAACAGCATTCTGGTTAATTGATCTCCAGGCGGATTCTCTTTTGTTGCTGAAGTCTATTGGTGTTTTTGTTTTACAGGCATCGTCTCTGCACAACCATGTCTAGCCATCTTTCTACAGCTTCAGGTGGCTGTGATTTGAATTCAGAATTGACCCCCTTGACTCTTTGCCAAGCACGCTTGCTATATAGCCCAGTTTTTTGTTTAACCCATATCTGCACACACAGCAACCATTTTCACACACACACACACACACACACACACACACACACACACACACACACACACACACATATATATATATATATATATATATATATATATATATATAAAGTGAACATTGAAGTCAACACTCAGAGGCGACAGGCTGTTTCATGCTGGATGCAATACTCGGCGGCCTGACGATTGCATCTAGCATGAAACAGCCTGTCGCCTCTGAGTGCTGACTTCAGTGTTCACTTTTCTATTTATATTTACATACGCTCTATCTCTGATATTGAGCACTTTATCCCATAAATATAGCACACCTTAAGACTATATTTCTTCATACATATATACATATATATATATATATATATATATATATATATATATATATATATATATATATATATATATATGTATTTGCTAGATTTACTGCTAGGAAAGTTGGTTCTGTATCGTGCCAGACAGGTTTTCTCGTCGGAATCCATCTTGTACATCTACCATCCGTCCGTGCAATTAATGTTACTGCAATGTCTGGTCTGGTGCTCCTGCTATATATCTCGAGGTTCTTGACAAAATCCAAAATGGGGTCTGTAATTTCCTTCAATGGCATTTTGTTTTCCGTCACTTAAATATTATTACATAATTACAAATATTATTGTTAAATATTAAATATAATAACTACAACTAATACCATTATAATTATATTTTAAGTACCTAATTAAACAAAACATTACTGTAGTATTATATAAATTCCTATGTTATTATTTATTATTATAAAATATTAATTATAGAAACATAATACTATACCATTATATTCTATTATATATATATATAGGAACAATGAAGAGATATAATAATTCATTACAAATCTCTCTCTCTCTCTCTCTCTCTCTCTCTCTCTCTCTCTCTCTCTATATATATATATATATATATATATATATATATATATATATATATATATATATAAAGAGTGTTCCAATATTTAAATGTGAATTAAGTTTTAGCGTCTAATGATTTTAAAAAAAATTTCTTTCAGATGTAACAACTCAAGTCTTTGGCAATTTCAACCATGGAAAGATTAATAATCAAATAACCTGTTAAAGTTATCGAAGCCTATTACGAAAATGGACGTTCAAACAGAATTTGAATGATAAGTTCCCAGGTCGCATCATCTCTCGAAACCACGAAGTCAATTGGCCACCACGATCGTCCGACTTGAGGCCTTTAGATTTCTTCCTTTGGGCTCATCTCAAAAGTAAGGTCTATGCCAACAAGCCAACAACAATTCAACAGCTGAAGGATGAGATAATAAGGCATATTGGTGAGATCGAGGAGCAACTATGCAGACACGTCATCAAAAATTTTGACCATCGAGTAGAGGCGGACATTTAGGCGATATTATTTTTCACGCAGAATTGGCATGACTGAAATAACTTGATCCAATAGAGAAATGAAATAAATTTTCACCCATAACTCTGATTTATTTACTGCTTTGATCCGTCTTAATGAAAGACACTTTATATATATATATATATATATATATATATATATATATATATATATAGGGTGACCCCCAAAAAGGGGAACTTTTTAACAATCCAATAAAACCAAGAGTGATGGAAGAAAAATATTTAATTCATAGTAATTGAAACCTTAAAACATGCCATTTAAGAAACAATGATGGAATTTTCATTTTTTTTAAATTACGTCCTGTAGATGGCGCCCTCCTGTACGAATGCATTCTTGAAATCTGCTGTTGAGATTCCTCATTGACTGCTGCAACATCTCAGAGGGGATACTGTGAATTTCATTCTCGTTACTAAAATGGCGAAATGTTTACTCGCTCAAGGTCACTGTCTCGCAGTGTTGCCACTTGCTCATGTCTGGCAATACGCACTTAAAAAATTCCCGTTTTTTTTGGTCACCCTATATATCTTCTTGAAGAATAAACCCATTAAAAGAAAAAAGGGAGAATTATCATCACTAATTAAAATATAATTAAAGGGTAACAATGATGAGTCAAAAATTAAATAAAAATAAATGTAAAACCAAATAAATGATAATTAATTAAAGAAACCTTGTAGTAAAAAAATAGAAATAATAATAATAATAATAATAATAATAATAATAATAATAAAAATAAGATGATACCAAATATAATAGTGATAATCGTCATAGCAGTAATGGTCAATAAACTAGTAAATGGGTAAGAAGGAAACAAGATTAATAGTAATGTTTGATAAAATAAAAAAATAAAAAATAAAATCAATTTTGGAAGGTTAACTGATAAGAATGGAAGGGGTAGGAGTAACAGTACATATGTAGTTGTAGTCATATAATGATACTTAATAATAATATTTGGTAATACTATTTAATAATAATATTTGATAAAGGTACTAATTAATTTTGTAATTTTAATTAAAGTAATAAGATTGTTTATGATGCGTTGATATCATAAATAATAAAATAATATTATTTAATATAATATAATATGTCGTATAGTGATGTTAATATATTAATATTTAATACGTATATGTCTCATCGAGGTATGATATATGGATATATATTGAAGTTTTGGTTTAATTAAGTATCATTTAATAATTCAATTTAATAATGTTGTTTAATGAGGTATTTAATAATGTTTTTATTTTTTTAATATTATGTAATATAATATTATTTAGTAATATTTAATTATAATGATATTATTTAATAATGATATAATAATTGTATATATTGTTAATATTAAATATTATATTATATATTTTTTACTTTATATGTCTTTCTTTGTTTATTTATTAATTAGTACTTTATTTACCTAATTATAATTTATATATTGCTTTTATTAAGTAACCCGACTCTGTTTTTTAAGCACTGCATTCTTTTTCTAATTGTAAGTGTAGATGTTTATTGGGATTTTCCCAATTATATTTGGTAACAAAAAATATTGTGACGCCGGCAAGAAGAAAGGAACACAAACACAGATGAAAATGTTTGAAAAAACTTGTATTTGTAGGAAAAGAGAGGAAAGTTTCTTGCAAACAGTCGGGTTTGCGGAACTTATCGGAAAGATGCGTCCTTTTAACAGTTTTACATTTCCTGTGTCGTTTTGGCTGGGTTGAAGAAATAGAGCCTTAACTTCTGAGCTTCAGTTGCTGTCTAAATCCTCACACGTGTCATGGTGTTTAGATGACGGAGAGTGCAGACGGGGAACGTGTTGTCTCTGAGGGTACCAACAAGCAAAAGAGGAAGAGAGTTCGTAAAAACCGCTCTCGTGGGGGTTTCATGAAAATCTAAAAAGGTAGCCTGTGATTGGTTGTTTTTCATCCAATCACAGGGCACCCAGTTATCGACTCCGTAATAATTTCAATATGTTTCCTTTTTCAATTATCCTTCCTCTATTATTGGTTTGTTATATAAAATATTAATTCTTCTTTGAAGTTTTCTTTACTTGTACATGGTAATAGTTTAGTATATGTTAATATATGTTCTTCTTCATAAGTCTTATGTCATTTTTTTTTATTATTCTTGTTAACCTGATGTATTTGAAAATCCTTGTAATTTAATATTAATTTACTAGGTGAAATAGTGATCATCAATATTATGGAGTAATCCTAATTCTTATTGTTTATAATATATATATATATATATATATATATATATATATATATATATATATATATATATATATATATATATAATGTGTGTGTGTTTTCATCTATGTTTCATTATGCGTCTTATGGTTAATGATTTAATTGTAGAGCGTTTGAAAAACTCAGAAACTAATTATAAACCAACTTGTTTTATATGGTCATTATCTATTCATCTGTCCGTCTGTCTATCTTTTTATATATCTATGTTCCTTTTGATGCTACATTTGTGCTCTAAAAAGAGAAACTGAAAATTACAAAACGTATAAAGATCGTGGTTTTTGGTTTGGCATTGTACTATGTTTTGATACACACATACATACATACATATATCAGGTCATCCCATAAGTTCTGTCCGAATTTTGAATAAAGAAAACAAGTAACCAAATGTTACATTTAATTACAGATTCAATCAACAATGTATTAACCCTGATTATCTATGACTTCCTTCACCCTATTAACAAGCTTATTAATTCCATTAATGTAAAATTCTTTGGGCTTTGATTCGAAGAACTCACAAATGTCAGTTTTAACCTCTTCCTGTGTTACAAAAGCTGTTTCTTCCAAATGATTCTGTAAGCTACGAAACAAATGGTAGTCTGAAGGAGTAAGGTCGGGAGAATAAGGTGGATGAGGAATTTTCTCCCAACCAAGTTCTTCGATCTTTTGTGACGTGATTCTTGCTGTGTGTGGTCGCGCATTGTCCTGATAAAACATCACCCGTTTTCGATTCACTAGAGCAGGTCTTTTTTTCCTCAAAGCTTGGTTCAAACGCTCTAATTACTGACAGTATATTTGAGAATTAATTGTTGCATTAGGTGGTAAGAATTTAAAGTGGATTATTCCTTGGCAATCCCACCAGATTGAAAGAAAACCTTTTTGCCCATGAAGTTCCCTTCTTGGCTGTGGCTGGGGTCCTTCCCCTTTACTACGACGCTTAACATTTCGATAAAAGATCCATTTTTCGTCGCCAGTCACAAGTCTATCCAAAAAAGGTGAAACGAGTTGGCGACAATGGAGAGAAGAGCAGATGTCAACTCGGGATTTGAGGTTATTTTCAGATAATTTATGAGGCAGCCATTTTGTTGAAGATGACGATGAACAGTTGTATGGTTTGAACTGAGAACTACTGCCAATTCTTCAACTGATAAAGCAGGATTTTCTTCAAGGGCTGCTTCAAGAAGCTTTTCATCAAACTCAACTGGACGTCCGGTTCGATCTTCATATTCAAGGGTGAAATCTCCACCTCTGAATTTTGCAAACCATCTTCTTCAAGTTCTTTCATTCACACATTCCTCTCCATAAACCGAGTGAATGTTTCTAGCCGCTTCGGCTGCTGAGTTTCCTTTCTTGAACTCATAAAGCATTATGTGCCTCAAATGATTCTTGGGTACTTCCATGTTAGCAGGGTTTTAATCAAACAAAATTTAATTTTATTGTTCTCCGAAAAAAAATTTGATCAGTTTAAATGCATCTAAACATAAAAATAATGTTCAACTCCATTAGACATTATAAAATACTCTTTAAATTTCGTTCATTTTAATAAAAAGTTAAAATTCGGACAGAACTTATGGGATGACCTAATATATATATATATATATATATATGTGTGTGTGTGTGTGTGTGTGTGTGTGTGCGCCTAAAAATTTCAGATAGGTTATATCTGTAAAAGGACAATATCAATAAAGACAAACTTATCTTAGCTGACGCGTTTTAGTCTTCTGAGGGACTTTACCAAGCCAAATGTCATTTCCCTCAGAGGATGAAACGCATCAACTAATATAAATTTTCCATTTGTCTTTTTATATAAATATATATATGCATATATAATTAAGTAATTCATTGACTCTGAAAGAAACCTCAACAGAATGCAAAAAGCACTGGACGGGCGTTTCGTTCTATATTTGGGACTCATCAGCAGTGTGAATCCACTACCGAGTATTGAAACCCTGACAGTTGAGTTATCAAGCAAACGTCATACCAACTGTTCCAACGGGCCTCGGTGACGAAGAGGTAGCAAATTCGACTCAGTATATATATATATATATAAAATGCCGGAGGGTGCTCTTCCTCTTAGACGACATTTTCAAGATCCAGTACCATATTGATTGAAGACAGAAACTATAAATAAATAAAGTCGTTAATTGCTTTTTTTTTTTTTTAAATGAATGTCTTAAATTCAGCATTATGGCGTTTATGATTTATAATGACCTCACACATAGACATCAAGCAAAACGCAAGTGATTTTCTCCACTAGGCAGAGTATATCTATGAGTTGTATAGGATGCTATTCTAATAAAATTCCCAATATCTTGATTGAAGAAAATTTTATTCAGTTCTATGGTCTTTATTTTAATGATTAAGTCTCTTCGTCTATGAAAATGTTTTTTTGCAGTTAACCTTGTGTCGTGCAAACGTATCCACTACGAGTATCTGTCGTATGAGAAACATGCGATAAACTTTAATAAATAATTGTATATGTTCAATTAAAATGTTACTGGACAAGCGGCAAGTTAGTCGACAAGATAAAGAAGTAGTTTTATAACTACTGCATCTATGACTGATGTAGTTTATTTAAACAATTTATATCTATGGTATGGTTTTCGTTTTTTTTTCATGATATTAAAAACAGTCCTTCACAGGCATGCAAAACTTTTGAGCCACCTTAGTAAATTAATTACTTTTAATTAATTACCTCGAAACTAGGAGTGGAAACTGTATGCTTGTTTCGGTACATTTTAAGGATCTTTGAGCAATTTACTTCACTTTGGCTAATGATGTATGGTGGATCATAAATCATTATTAGCATAGTGATACTGAAAAAAAGGCCATGGCTGACCAACGAAAGTTTCCCATTTCAGTCCTTTTCTTAAGTTAAAAATATTGTTTTTGCAAGAGGTTACCTTTATTATTACAGAAAGTACAAAGCGTCAAGATATGGTGGTAGAAATTAGTGTTGCCGCCTTTATAACTGCTTTATTTTGACATGGCGCTGAATGGAACCTGATGCAGATTTTCGCATTGGGAATATTTTCCCACCCTTCTTGGCAGTAATCCCGATGTTCATTGATATGATTGCGTGGTTTTCGTTGGATCATTTGTTTTCCCCATCACAATGATTCAATTATATTAAGATCAAGACTTTGTACTGGCTAGTCTTCAAAGAGTTAATCAATATGGTCATCCACAAGTAACTTCATTGTTGCACATGATGTATGACAAGGAGCACCGTCATGCTAAAGAAATTCCCCATCTTCTTAGTCTGACAGAAGATTAGACCCTATTAAATAAATATAGTTTTCGCTGTATCAGTAAGTTATGTGCCATGCGTGATACACGCTTAGGCGATCATGTCTCTTTCAATACATGACTGACGAGGCAAATTTTTTCCTGCAGTAGATTGCCATTTCTTTCTGCGGTAGACTAGTTGCTATCCAAGGCTATAGAACTCGGTCTGTCCTGCTTTTTACACATAGCTGGTGGGAGGGAAGAAGATTCATACCTTTCCCAAGAGTATTAGTACGTAGGTGAATGTAATGGATTTGAATGGATTTTGAACTCGGCTCTCCGATTCCTCAATCCGAGCCGCTATCTATTACTCCACCGTGAGGTTTCAATCAGTTTTCTATCTATCTATCTATCTATCTATCTATCTATCTATCTATCTATCTATCTATCTATCTATCTATCTATCTCATTCTGTTCATATATGACTGTTTCTGTCTGTCTGTCTATCTATCTATCTATCTATCTATCTATCTAGTTCAGTCTTTTCATATCTATCTCAGTCTTTTCATATCTATCTATCTATCTATCTATCTATCTATCTATCTATCTATCTATCTATCTATCTATCTATCTATCTATGCGTCTCCTTTGGTAAGAGAAACCGTCGTGCTTTAGAACGACTCGACCATGGAGTGCGTCGACTAATCAAGCAAAATTGAATAGTGTCTTATAAACGAATATAATTCTCAGACTCACGAAACATTCAAATCTGCTCAGTTTCGTATCCAAACGTAAACAAAACAATTTCTAAAGAAGTGATGGATTTTTAAAATTAATCCGACAGAGTTTATTACGTAAACGTTATTTTTAGTGGATTTCCCTATTTTAGTAAACGATCCGTTGATTCATTAAACAACATATTTGTTTGCGATCGAAAACACTTATGAGCAAAAAATATGCGAAGGCGCGCATTTTTCTCTAATAAGATTTCTCAAATATTCAGCTCGGTAGACGAAAATAAACAATGTTTCGATAGTCTGAGAATTTGTTTAATAGTCGACGCCATTGTTGCCGAGACGGTCTAAAGCACGTCCTATCTACCTTTCTTTCTCTCTCTCTATCTATCTATCTCAATCTGTTCACTATCTCAATTCCCATATGTATGTGAACGAATATTTGTTTCCACCCCCACTGTATATATATATATATATATATATATATATATATATATATATATATATATATATATATATATCTTTTAGGCATGTGAGTATGAACAGATTTTGTTCAAATCCTGCTGGAGGGTGCATATTTTTCTTTAATAAGATTTCTCAAATATACCGGCCAGTAGATGAAAATAAGCATATTGATCTCTATCTATAAAAGGCAGGATGTGTGTGTGTGTATGTAACGAATGCACGGCCGCAATTTTCGACGGATTTGCACCAAAATTTACATGCACACTGCTCCAAGTTAGCGGAAAGGCCAAGACCGACTTTGCATTTCCCAACTCCCATCGATAGTGGAAACAATCGATTTTTTCATGCTTCTACGACAGTTTTCATGTAGTTTGCGGCCATTTTCTGCTGGCCAGAGTGCGAGCCTATAGCTGGCTGTCACGAATAGGCAGGAAGATTCTATTGGCCAGTGTAAGAGCCAACAGCTGACTGACACGAATGTTAACTAGCATGCTAGCATGCAAAAAAAAATGATAGCTGCATTAGTCACAAGTGGGAAAAATTTAAATCTGCATGGCACTTTACACCAATTGGCTCATTCGCTTGCTTAAACTCAACGTTGATTCTGATTCCGCAGAACTGTGTTGGGTGTGAAAAAATACTTGTTGTTAACATTCTTTTTTCATTCGGTTTTTCCAGTTACGAGTCCTTTTTTTAAAGCTGATCGTTTTGTGTTAATTTTGTTTAGTTCTTTTTTCGTAACAGATTTAATGTTTAGTATAGAGCTTAGAAAGAATTCGCAGTGTGAGATAGGCAAGAAGTAAAGCATGTAGCAACATCAGCACGGCAAAGGGCACTCCTTTAAAGGCAAGAAAGGGCAAAAATATTTTAAGTGAAGTGATAGCGATTGCTGTATCAGTCGTACGATTTTTTAATCAAGCACGGGCAACCCCGTGCCCTGCTGCTAGTTAATAAATAAATGAACCATCTACTCAATTACAAATATCCACTGAAAATAACATTTAAAGTGGTAATATACAGACATACATACATACACATGGTGAAGTAATGGAAAGAGGCTCGGATTGAGAAATTTGAGAGCCGAGTTCAAATTCCAGTCAAATCCATTGCATTCACTTACTTGCTAATACCCTTGGGAAAGGTATGACTCCTCTTCTTAATAGTGGTGAAAGCTATTGTTTTGGAATTACTTTTTCTCAATAGTGCTCGATCGTAATGATGAGAGTGTAACATAGTCATTCACATACAAGCCTGTTTCGCTGTATCGCAGCACATCAGTTTGAAGACATCCGACTGCTACAAGCCGGGATTAAAACTGATATATATATATATATATATATATATATATATATATATATATATATATATATATATATATATATATATATATATGTATATATATATATATATGTATATATATATATATATATATATATATATATATATATATAGAGAGAGAGAGAGAGAGAGAGAGAGAGAGAGAGAGAAAGACAGACAGAGACATACACATATATATTTTCTAAAGAAGTGATAGATTTTTAGATTCAGATTTTATCACTCCAAATGTTATTTTTAGTGGATACTCGCATTTGAGTAGACACTATGTTTATTTATCAAACAATATATTCATTTTTGTATACTGGACTGAATATTTGAGAAATCTTATTAAAGAAAAATATGTGCCCTCAGGCAGGATTCAAACCTGCATTCCACTGTGCAGAAAGGGAACAGTCTTTAGATCCGACGTGCTCTAGACTGACTGAGCTATGAAGAACTTAACCACTCAGGAAAGGCTGAATAGTGCCTTTAAGTAAAATTCTTGTCATAGACTCTAGAATTTTACATATCTGCCCAGTTTCCTATCTAAACATAAACAAATCAATTCCTAAAGAAGTGATGGATTTTTATTTATTAATCAGACAGATTTTATTATTAAACATTATTTTTAGCGGATACCCATATTTAAATAGACGCCCGGTTTATTTATTAAACAGTATATATATATATATATATATATATATATATATATATATATATATATATATATATTAAGCATTTCACACCAAGGAAGTCGGGAGTGTCACTAGCACGCACGGGGTTACAGACAGTGGTAGCAAGCGTAAAGAGGCGTGATAAAGGAAAGGATGAAGAGAAGGACGGGAAACAGATCAAGGCATCTGGAGATGTCGATTGACATTGCATTTGAATAGTTGGAGATTATAGATATCAGGGAAACAAGTAAGAGGAAGGGAGTTCCACAGACAGGAAGTGCTAGACATGAAGCTATTGGAATAGAAGAGACGGCTACATTTAACCGTTTCGACAGTGAAAGGGTGGAACCGAGATGCCAACCTAGTAGCACGTTTAAATTCATGCAGTCTGGGAACCAGCGAAAGTAGCTCGTCGGAGCAGTTACCGTTAAAGTATTTGTAGAAAAGACAGAGGGAAGCTACGGCACGTCTGTGAGAGAGCGACTGTAAACGAGATGCCAGACCAGTGCCAATTACATTGCATATCCGTCTATGGATTTTGTCGAGGACTTTAAGATGAACAGCGGAGGCTCCAGACCATATATGGCAGCAGTATTCCATGCAAGGGCGAATGGTTGATTTATAGATTTATTTATTTTTGTTTACCGGCCTGAATATTTGAAAAAATAACTGTGTTCTCGATATTGACGTAGAACCTTAAAACCAATAAAAAACAAACAGTTCAGAGAAACGTTTACCATTACCTTCCTGTCCAAACAAGAGTAAAATCTCTTGCACTTCTTGTCAACCTTGACAATAATAACTATTTATTTCAGCCAGTGCATATAATATATACGTGTCTATTTCAGTCTTCTTATTTTTCTCTTTATTTGTTCTTATCATGTACGCATATATATTCAAATATGTGTATATATATATATATATATATATATATATATATATATATATATATATATATATATATATATATATATATATATATATATACATATATATATATATATATATATATATATATATATATGTCAATTATAAACATGTTTCTATATCTAAATATGTAAGTGTAACCAAGCTACAATGACTAAAAGTTCAAGTTTCTACCTCTTTGATTACTTCCCGTTTTTATTAGTAGATAGTTTCCTGCACTGTTTATCTAATCGTCTATTCTCTTTTATGTTTCCGATTCTGAAAAGCACCAAATCACCCCGACTTGGAATGAAAATGTCCGACAGTCAACGGGAGAGAGGCATCCATTTGAAGCGGCTTCTCATTTGCAGGGAAAACATTCGCAAGAACAATAGCAGAGAAAAGTGGACGTCTTTGTAGTCATGGAAACGTCAGTTGTCTAGACTTTTTCCACACGATTATCGGAAGCTATGGCACAGAAATAGATAGGAAGAATAGACAAGAAATCGGACCAATGACAGATCTCTCTAGCTCTTTTTCTCGTTCTCTCTCTCTCTCTCTCGCTCTTTTTCTTTTTCTTTCTCTCTCTCTTTTCTCTTTCTCTCTCTCTCTCGCTCTTTTTCTCTTTCTCTCTCTCTCGCTCTTTTTTCTCATTTTTCTCACTATCTCGCTCTTTCTCTCTCTCTCTCTCTCTTTCTCTTAATTCTTTGTGGGTTTAGCTGGTGTGGTAGGGGGCGAAATGTCATGGTTAGATAGACAAGCCAGTTAATGGGATCAAGTGAAATAAACAGGAAGAGACTGTGAATCTATCTATCTATCTATCTATCTATCTATCTATCTATCTATCTATCTATCTATCTATTCGTTTGATTCTATTCATAACTGTTTAACTTCATGTTAAGTAGTTGTTACGAATTTACCAGGCTACATTTACCTTTGTGCCAGACTATTCTAATATTTGCATATTCTTTATTTACATCTCTGAATATATATATATATATATATATATATATATATATATATATATATATATATATGTGTGTGTGTGTGTGTGTGTGTGTATTTAGACAGCAAATTCTCTTTTAGGCATGTCTGATTGAATAAATTACAGACATTATGCGTGCTAATTTTTAACAAAATCTGTTCATACTCACATGCCTAAAAGATATATATATATATATATATATATATATATATATATATATATATATATATATATATATATATACAGTGGGGGTGGAAACAAATATTCGTTCACATACATATTTTTAATTTTTTATATGAATGGACACTTTTCATATACTTTTCATATAATTAACTGTACACACATGTATAGCAATATGCATAGACCCCCCCCCAAAAAAAACAACATTTGATTTAATAAAAATAAATCAGATTTATCAATTTTAATGCGTGAAAAAAGTATTTGTACAATGTAAATTTCAGATTTTTAAACATTTAAATTGCATTAATACTCTAGATTATTCAAGTTGAATATTTTAGAATATTCCACTGATGTTATCAGTAGTTATTCTAGCCTAAGAAATACAAAGAGAACATTCTGTAATTGATATCCATGCAAGAAGATTATCATCATGGCAAGAAGTAAAGAATTGATAAATTCGTAAAAAGAACTGATTGTTAAGCTCGGGAAAGAAGGTAAAAGTTACAGGAAAATCTCAGACAACCTGAATATTCCATTTACTACCATTGCAAGGTATAAAATCTCAAAAACTGTTGAAAACCAAAGAAGTACAGGTGCTCCACGAAAGATTACTTCGAGATCTTCAAGGAAATTAAGGCGTCAAATTAAACAAAATCCAATGGTTACTCGCCAAGAGTTGCAGGATGATTTACTTTTATCAGGAATCTGTGTAACTAAACGGACAATAAATAATGAAATTCATAGGAACAATCTAAAGTCAGTTCCGAGTATCTATCTATCTATCTATCTATCTATGTCAGCCTCTGTATATCTATCTATATCTTTCTGGGTTTCCGAGCATCTATCTATCTATCTATCTATCTATCTATCTATCTATCTATCTATCTATCTATCTATCTATCTATCTATCTATCTATGTCAGCCTCTGTATATCTATCTATATCTTTCGGAGTTTCCGAGCATCTATCTATCTATCTATCTATCTATCTATCTATCTATCTATCTATCTATCTATCTATCTATCTATCTATCTATCTATGTCAGCCTCTGTATATCTATCTATATCTTTCTGGGTTTCCGAGCATCTATCTATCTATCTATCTATCTATCTATCTATCTATCTATCTATCTATCTATCTATCTATGCATGCATGCACATATATATATATATATATATATATATATATATATATATATACATAAGAAAAATGAAGGATCCCCCCATTATATTTCTTTTGACGTCACTACATTATTGTTTCTGCTTGATTGTATCCTTTTATACTAACCCTACATTAACCTAGTAGGGTTAGGGAGTACACCGGAAGACAGTCGCACATGCATGGGCATAAGCATGCAACCTGTTTGAGATTCCACATCGCTGATGCAAGCAAACAATAGTAAAATCACTCAATGACGTCGTGAAGCTCGCTGCAGCTACGACAGTCGGGAAAGATAAAAAAAAAAAGATCGTCGAATTGAAGTGACGCCAACTGGTTAAGATTCGAACGCGCCCAAACATGCCGAAGTTAAAATCTGTGAGCAACGACTTGCACGCACATATACAGAAACGTAAATGTAGGCGCATCAATAAACCCCAAACGAATGAAAAAATATTCATTTTACACAAGTTTTAACTTTTCAACATAGTGTCTTTCATCCTCAGCGCATTTAATTCAGTCGTGAATATTGACCAAATAGTAACCCTCAGATCCAGTTACTAGCTACGTATCAGGTTACGAAATAATTGATTCTTCTCATAACAGTAAATGTAAATGTCTGGCTGCTCGAGTCTTAGTAATCTAATACAGTGGCTAGCTAATCCCTGTCGAGGACGCCTGCTCAAACACATTCATGTTCCTTCAACGCCCACAAAGCCAAACAGTAGTTTATACTACAACTACGCCGATCAAACCGTAGTTATAATTTATGGGAGAAAACACATAATCTGGCGGGATGAACAGTTTTGAAGAAAGTAAGTACATTCATAGCCTCGGTCACGATGACTTGTGACTTCTTATAGAAAAAAACTATGGACGGATCCCAAATAGTTGCGTCTACGCTACTTCAATCACAGAGCATAGATCAATTTGAGGTATGATTTTCAGGCACTCCATCACGATGCGTACGCTGGGATTATTTCCTTATGTTGATATAAACAAGAAGTCACCCCCTTGAAAAAGGACCCCCCCTCTTGAAAAATTGACTCTGTGAGCTCGGGTCTCAGATTATTTCCTTATGTTGATATAATCGAGAAGTTACCCTCCCCTTGAAAAATGGCCCCCACTATTGAAAAATTGACCCTGTGAGCTCGGGTCTCAGAGTATTTCCTTATGTTGATATAATCAAGAAGTTTCCCTCCCCTTGAAAAATGACCCCCCCTCTTGAAAATTTGACCCTGTGAGTTCGGGTCTCACAGTCGAAACACTAATGTTTTTTCACCACACGAACACGGGACGATGATTCTCTTCCCCCTCTCTCTCTCCCTCTTTCCCTCTCACTCTCTCATACACACACGCATGCACGTTGGGAGTAATTTCCTGTCAATATAATACCCAGAGAGTTAAATTTCTGTACTTGTTTGATTTTCTATAGACATTCATTCATCTTGCGAAGTAAATGTATCGCAATGTTTGGTTAAAATTCACTCCTTTTATGTGACCCCACCAGGGTGTAGGCTTGGTAATGCTATATGGAAGTCATGCCCTGCCCAGACCACCTGGCCACACTCTTGGTCGTACCGACAGGATCCAGTAAAATACAGCGCTTTGCATATGGAGACGATTTGGCTGCAGTAGTTGCCGTGAGTCTGATAGTGTTGATACCCAACAGCTTACAGGGTTCCACACTATATTTTCTGTTTGGATTTACTTACATAACCTTTTCTGTGTTTAGATATAGCCTCAAGGCAGCGGAAGTTGAAAACCAGTTTTCCTTCGCCTTGAAGGACTGCCTCCTTGGGTTGACGAGCGCTATCTACTGTTTTATTTTGACGTTCTTAAAATGTCGCTCGCTACTTTGGCTACCCTTTTGCACACATTTTTTTTTTCTTGCAGTTAATGTTTAGTCATTTCTTGCTTTCTTCTAATTTGTCTAATACAAGTCGGCGCAATAAAAACATGTGAAGGGCCACACTAACTACAGAAAATTAGCCGCAGATAGCAAGTAAAATGGAGGAATTGCATCCGAAAGGATGTAGTGATTTTCCACGCGTAGCTTAGATGTTATACAAGTATGGGGCACCCGGTGAGGGCTGAACTCACTACTCAGCCGTGATCTTTTTAGCGAGACGAGGTTGCTAACTATTACACCGCCTCGAGGTACCTCCTTAATAATGTATGTCTTAATAAAAAATAACCCCCCAAAACACTTTGCATTGTTTTTTGCTAAAGGCTAAGAAAGTATCAACCATTTTTTGTTGAAGAGGGGTAAGAGAGGTTTATATTTAGTTTTTGATACTTTGAGCCACGCTTCCTTATCATCGGCATTAGGTTATATGATTTTATTTTAGATATACCAACATTTAATCTTTTAAAAAAATTATTATCATTCAGCATTAAGATGAATTTTTTTACAGCTCACGTGATCAGGCACGATATATTTTTTAGGTAAGATTATCAAATTTGGCTTCAAGATTCGTGCAGCAACATCACATGACATGTTGCCGGATCAGATGAACCGTAAAAAATGCCCCCCCCCATTTAAACATTTTCCTAGCGTTGAATTCTAACACATACAGTGTAACCCGGATATAAGAGAGTTGGCGGGACCGGAGAATAGGTATCTTATATCCGGGTTTCTCTTATATCCGGGTTTGGTCTATTATATGTACATTAACACAGGCTCTAATTTGGGACCAGAGAAAATCTCTCTTATATCCGGGTCTCTTATATCCGGGTTACACTGTATTTAAAAAAAATAAAATGTCCGAGCAAACCAAGCAACAAGCAAAAAAAAAAAAAACCAACAAAAAGGAGTTGTCCCCAGATCAGGAGCCAAAGATGAAAAAGTGCGAGAAAAATTATCAAAAATCAAATCCTCGCCATTTTTCCCGAAAATCTCCAAAAGATGATTGGTGCCTGCTTAACCATTGCTCTGTTTAATGACACTGAACAAAGTAAGGGAAAGGTGTCAATGGTAAAATTCAACATAGTCACCAACTCGGTGTTGCTAAATAGCATATAGCATTTTGTTTTTAGAAGAGTTACCTCCCTTGGGGTGCATTAGAGTGTTAGCACCAGGAAAAAAGACAAACTTATAAATTATGTGTATGTTATTTTCCTTATGTTGACAAAGCTAAATATAGGGATGCGTCGATGCATCTAAAATATTTAAAGCTAAAATGACACAAAGTGTCGTCTTCCTTTTAGCAAGACTGCTAAATATCAATATGAAAAACATTGATTCCGCGTTGATTTTAATGAGACACATGACATCTTTTCTCGGCTAGACGATTATCATATTCCGGAGACATATTAGTAACAGTTATTTTCAAACACATTTTCTAATTGTTCGTCACTGCAAAATGTTCGTTATTGCTCGCAATATTTTATGTTCACGACAGACAATGACTGTTCACAAATGGTGGTGTTTCCAAAAATGCTGAACATTTTTATTGCAAGTTGGATAATATTTTAACATTTCTTCTTGTCCAGGCTTCAGTAAAAGACTTGCAGGCTGCTTTCATTATGTCTTGCTATGTACATAGAGGAAGTCTGAAGTTCAGTCAATTTACTACTTACTTAACGTTTTTTTTCTCAATAGAGGTAGATAGGTTTGCCTATCGTTCGGTTCAGATTCCTCCTCGGTCTTCTGAAGAGAAGTAGAGGTTTATTCATTGCTTCCTGTTTAGGATTGGATTTCCGGTCCCTTCTGATGTATTTTTCATTTCCGGTGGCCCCTTGCATCTTTGTGTCACCTTGCTTGGGGTGGTATCTCTTACTATGTAACCCTTTACCTTGCGTGAATCTTGGGCCGTGTACAGGGTGAACATCATTGTAAAAAAAAAAGACTTAATTTTGAATTCTGTCGGTACTTTATTTGGGATCGATAGAAAAGAAATCTTCAGCCAGTTTCAATTCTATGTCTTCTTTTGAAAACGTAATAATTTCGTCAAATTCTAAGAGAAGAATTGCTATTCGTTCGGCATATTTTTTTTACCAACTCAACGTATTTCATTTTGGGGACTGTACTGCGCAAGTGAATAAAACAATATCTTCTCACCCTCAGCTTTAATTGCAAAAATATAAATACGATAATTATCATTTGGAAATTTTGTCATGAAATACTAGAGTAGATGTAAATAAAACTATAAGAAAATAACAGATCATTAAAAATAATAAACAACATGGTTTTTGTGCGTTCTGCTCTAACCCTAACCCTACCATCTGGTCCCCTTGAAAGGGAAACGGGTGGGAGAAAGGCTGAGATAAAAAAAAGGCTGAAAGATGCGGGGTAGCGTTTTAATTGGTGACGTTTTTAAAAATCGCTATCACCCCATGAAAGGCAGTAAAGCCACTAAGGCATAAGGGGTTACAGGGCGTGGAAGAATTACGAACAGAAACATTACTAATGAGCGGGAAGAGAAAAGAGTAATCAGGAGGACAGGAGATATCGATTGGCATTGCATTTATATTTTTGCAGATTAAAGTTGGAAAGCATGAAGCCGGAAGGGAGTTCCACAAGCGAGAAGTGCGAGAAAAGAAACTGTTAGCATAGAATTTACGCTTGCATCTAGCCAGCTCGACTGGGAATTGGTGAGATCTCGACTCTAGTGAACTGATGACAAGGGAAATATCGTCGATGAATCTAAGAAACAACGTAGACCAAGTATAAAGCCCTGGGGGGACCTCGCATTAATGTGGATTTATTTTAATTGCTTTTTGAAGTTGAAAAAAAAAAGGTTTTAAAATTAATTTTATAAGCAGACAGACAGACTGTCCTTAGTTTTTTTTAAAATCTAATGCTACACTGTTTTCGTCTATTTTGGTTTTGCGTGTTGCCCAATTAAGTAGCTAACCGGATTGAGATGAGTCAGACCGTTAGATCATGGCAAACTAAAGATACTCAGTTTTAATATCACTTTGTAACGAACTTATTCATCCTTATTATATAATGCGTCGTATATCATAACGAAAGCATGGGACCGAACAGGGAGCTCCACAAGCAAGGCAGTAAAGCCACTAAGACACAAGGGGTTACTGGATGTGGAAGACTTAGAAACAGAAACGTTAATTACGCACGGGAAGAGGAAAGTGTAATTATGAGGACCGAAGATAGCGATCGACATTGCATTTAAACTTTTATAGATTAAAGTTGGGTTGAAAGCATGGAACCGGAAGGGAGCTCCACAGGTGACGAGTGCAAGAAAAGAAACTGTTCGCATAGAACATGCGGCTACATCTAGCCAGCTCAACTGTAAATTGTGAGACGGCGACGCCAGTCTAGTATTGGGTTTAAATTCAAAAAAATTTAGGTAACATAGCAAAGAACTCATCCGAACAATTTCCATAACAGCATTTATAGAAAAGGCACTGGGAAGGAATTTACGGCGGTGGGAAAGTGACTGAAGCCGAGTAAAAAATAAAATAAACAGATATTGCGTAATTGAACTAACTAATAATATTTGGGATAAAAATTCAACCATTGACAGTTGTCAGTTATCAAATGGTCTTGATGAAGTTGTTAAAAAAGATCGTATCTGTTTACCATGTAGATTTTTATAGGTAACAAAAACAGATTGGCATATAAACTTTTCCTTTTAGACAGAGTGTCCATAAAGTTCGTGTGCACTTTAAAAAATTTATAACTTTATTTGTATTTTCGATAGAAATAATCTGTAAAAATTATTATAAAGTTTAATGTACCAAGTTTTAAGTATAGCTAAAATAACTAATGTGATTTCAGGCTAACTGCAAATCATTTGGCAAATGATTTCCGTGAACTGCAAAATCGTATTACCCTTTGTATTGCTAATGATGGAGGGCATGTGGAAACTTAAATAAAATTTTTAAAAAAATATAGATTTACTTCTTTCTAATCATTTTTACAAATTATATGTGTATATGTATAGAAAGAAAGAGAGCGAAATAGATAAGATTCAGGTGTTATGCAAACTAATGTATCATTTTGAGATAATATCATTATAAAAGTGTTTTCATTTGTTTACTTATGATATCAATTTATTTATAAATAGATAAATCATCGCTAGCAATTGAAAAAGTTATGATTCTTGATTGCGACATTAATGTCGTCGTCCTGGGTAAGACGATAAACTACGTTCAGCAGCAAGGCGGAAGTTTTGAGGAGTGTGGAACCACCTGTTAATTGCTGGTGTTGCCAGGTCCACCGTGACCCGGTGTGGTAGCACCTGTCAGGGTCCCAGCTATGGGTAAATACTTAACTCCCGAAAAGGGATCAAAACACTAGGAAAGTATAAAAATCGGTTTTAATACCGGCAATACTGTTTTGGAAAAATTATTACTAGCAATACATTTTTGAAGAAAAAAACTATTCCCTGCAATACATTATTACCAGCAGTACATTTTTTAAAAAGAAAAATATTACCAGCAATACATTTTTGGAAGAAAAATATTACCATCAATAAAAATCTTGTCGGCATTAAATAACCCATTGAGGTTGATATACCGTAAAACAAACCAAACCAAACCATTAATGTGGTGAATTATTTTGAAGAGACTTTTATGATTTTGAATTTTGTGGCCTCTAAGATAATCACTACCGTAAGGGCTTTTTAACTCGGCATTACACACTGCCTCATATGGCACAGATTATCGTTACATCAGTGATCTAGCGCCAGTAGTTTGTCTCTCAATAAAACCTTCATAGACATCATCATCGGTCCTAGGTCCGGGTGTGGTCGTATGGTCACTGTGCAACTGAGCACCTGACCAATTCCCTCCACATATCTGGCTTGAAAGCCAGAGTGGTTTTCCTTCGTAGCGTGTCTTGGGTAAGTAGACCTGGCGACGCCCAGACCTATCTAGGCCAAACCACAGCAGACGTCCTACAACGTGAAAGTTCATCTTGGTCACAAATACGTGGTCGTTGATTCCATCGGGATTGCTGAGTTCAATCAAGGAAGCCATTTGCCGGGTCAAAGAAGCCCGACGCCGGGTCAGAGAAGTCTTTCGCCGGGTGATGGAAGCCCTTCACTTGCTGCATACGCAGTTATGGATCCCAGTATACGCTATTCTTGTAATCTCTGAGTTTCTAACCCTCCCCCTCACCAGAAAAGCCTCGTGGGGGAAGCGATGATCCAAACATGACGTGGATATTACTGGGTTGAATAATATCTGCACGCTGATATAAAATTTTCGATTACAGCAAACCCTAAAAGAAATTCCTTTTCGATCCAACTAAATCCTGGAAAAAACGTTTCCCATCCTTAGATTACTAAAAGAAATCTAGCGTGGGAGAATATTCTTCTAGATCGGCAATAGATTTTCATTTTTGTTTTCTATTCTCGTAATAATTCCATTTTTTATTTTGGCAACATACGGCACAAGGATCTGTTTGAACTGCTGGGAAACCTCGGAAAGGGTGTTGGAATAATCCAGAACTTATACAGGGAGAAAACCGCCTGCATACAGATAGAAAGGGGCACGGAGAACGTGCAAGGATTGATTATGGTCGGGCGTAATCTTAACAGTATAAGATACGTAGATTACACTGTGTTGATGGGCGAGACGGAAAGAAAACTACACAACCACACCTAGACAGTGAGATAGAAGAAAGCAAGAAAAAAAAGAAGACAGAAAATATGGTTATCAGCAAGAGAAAAAAGACAATATTCGTGCTATATATATATATATATATATATATATATATATATATATATATATATATATATATATATATATATATATATGTATATATATATCCCCTGCATTAAAATTTGTCTTCTTTCCTTTTCCTGTTTAAAAACGTATTTAAGAGGTCAAATTGTCTGACCTCTTGACTGAGTACACTTAAACCTACGTAACTTATTAACCCTAGAAGACTAACCATCAATTAAAGTTATACCATTACTAACCATGGGTAAGGGCACCTCGAGGCGATGTAATGGTTAGCAAGCTTGTCTCGCTAGAACAATTACCACTGAGTAGTGAGTTCGATTCTCACTGGATGCCCCCTACTTTCGGCCTTATGCCACATCTAAGCTACGCTTGGAAAATCACTACTAACCATGGGTATATCATACTCGATTTTGAAAATATAAAAAAAAATATTAAAGATAAATCTTTATTTGAAATATTTTACATGCAGGCACTTCAAACTTTGTACTTTGAGTTAACATTAATAGGAACTGAAAAACATTATTAGGTAAGAAAATCAGGTACTGAAAATTGCAATTAAAAATAGGAAAATTTGCGCTGGGTACTATATACCCATGGTTAGTGTTCTAGGGTTAAAGATGGTTTATACACAATCCTATCCCTATCTTCCATTTCTAATATAGATCATTCTATGGTCCTCCCCTCTGTCACCTTATATCAATCTAAAACTATCTCTCAGAAACTTGTATTAAAAATATAAAGAAACCAAATTCCTTTGTAACTAGGGATGTGACCTAATGAAACAAGAAAAATATATTTTCTGGGGAAATTATTATTATTTAATTAATATTTGCTCTGTTGTTACATTGAGCTCTCTGGATTATATCCTCTTTGGAATTATCTACACGGATTACTAAACCCTTCATTACCTTACTATATATATATATATATATATATATATATATATATATATATATATATATATATATATATATTCAAATTTATAACATATGCACGTTATAGAATCACTACAAAATTTGCAATTTTGTTTCGACACTTTTGGTGTCTTCTCTAGTGATGATGTTGAATGGAAAATAAATGATTTTAAAAGTTCAAGAGCCAACCAAACCCCCACACTAGGGGAAACTATATTTCGTAACCTATAATGAACAACCAGCATTCAATATATATATATATATATATATATATATATATATATATATATATATATATATATATATATATATGTATATACATATATATATATATATATATATATATATATATATATATATGTATATATATATATATATAGTCAAACCTAGTGAGCCAGACAAACCTACCAAGGTTTCACCTAAGCGGATCGTTAGAGAAACCTTTCCCTGACGATCCGCTTAGGTGAAAGATTTCCCTGACGATCTCCTTGGGTGAAACCTTGGTAGGTTTGTCTGGCTCACTAGGTTTGACTAGGTCTGCTCTACGTTTGTACTGAGCGCTTTTTGTTAGTTGTTTTCTCGTGTCGGGGTTTTTTCTTTGGGCTTTGAACCTGTATCTGTGCGATTATTTTCGACAGACGATCATGTTCCTGGCTCTTTCTTTTTTTAAAACCTTTTTTTCCTTCGAGATTGATTTGATTATTGGCAAATCAAGAATTCGAAGGTTTTTCGAGACGAGTATAGTTACCTATATATATATATATATGTTTATATTTTTGTCATCCACAGACAGACTGTTTCGCTGTTTAACAGCTCATCAGTGTGGCTAGACGTCCGGTTGCCTCTAGCTAGGATCAAAACCCGACTGAATTGGCGTCAGTCGGAACTTCTACCACTAAGCCGTTGGCGCACTGCAGGAATGGAGATGAATTTTAGCATGTTTATTTTTAGATTTAGATAAACACACAGTGACTGACAGTGACTCAATTCTGCCGAAGAGTCATGCAATATTAGCTTAAATAGTCACTGTTTACAAACCCAAACCTCAAACCAAAGAGCTCAACCGAAATTAATTTTTCAGGAGCCAATATTTTTGTCATCCACAGACAGACTATGTGTGTGTGTGTGTGTGTATGTGTGTGTGTGTGTATAGTTGCGTTGATGTGAGTTTGTGAACCTGAGTTTCACGCCCTTTACGATGGTCAGACAAACTTTGAATTTTTTTATTTATTTATAGTTGTGTATGTCAGTGTTTGATGATAGCGGGAGAAAAAAACTCCTGTGCGTCTTCCCCTGGACGCCACTCATACGCACGCTGAGAAACACACACGTACGTCCACGCATTGAAGCTCGCACAAACATATACATATATGCACAGTGTGGGACTGGGCGCACATACGCATCCATGTTTCGTTGCGTACGCAACAATTGGCCGCTGTATTGGTGCTGGAATTGTGTAGCGAATTCTCTCCACAAGTGGCGGGCTGGGGTTGGGGGTGGAGTTGGTGTCAACTTATATGTCGTTCGTCTATTTTATTCACGAAATAATGCCTACTCACACATATATACGTATGCACACGCGTACACACGCCTTCTATCCGTCTGTTTTTTTTTTGCATTACTTAAGAAGATGGGGTCTGTGTAAGTCTATGATAGATATTTTTGTTGTTATTTTTAATGTTGCTTATTTGTTTGTTGTGGGCGATTACACTTTATGTAAATAAAATTCTAATTTATAATACTTATTAGTATTTATGTGGAAGATTGGTATTAATTTTGATGGAGGAGGTGAGTATAATTGTTGACTAATGCGGCGATGGTAATTATTGTAGTAGTGAAATAGTAGAAAATGAAGTAAAAATTGCAAATGGTGCTAAATAGCAATATTAAATAAATGAATCGTAAGACTGAAATAATATTTACAATTCAATATTGGGTACAATGAAGGTGGTGAACTGTAATTAGAGTGGTAACAGTTGGTAGGGGTGTCATTGGTGTGGTAGGAAGGGTGGGGATAGTGGATAATGGTAATAACACTGGTAGCAGCAAATCATCGTGGTAAAAAAGTAGTAGTGATTATAGTAATCGTGGTGGAATGATAATAACAATAATTATGTGGTAGTTTGAATTAATAAATAATAAATGGTAATAACTAAAAATATTACACGAAAAATAATCTGGGAAATATTGAAAAACGAATCTGCCTACAACAGCATAACAAAGAAATGCCTACTTTGCCTAGACGAAAAAGTAGCAATAATTTCCAGGACGCAACAAAAGAAATTACTAAACATAAGATCAGAAATAATTTCTAAATGCAGACATGAAAACAAATACCTATTATCACAAATTATACCAAACGGATAAAAAAAAGCAAAAAAAAAAAGCAAAAGAAAGAAGAAAAGAAGCACTATAACGCTGCTAAATCACCATTGACCCTATGAACATGAAAATATAAACCACTGACACCATAACACCATTTTACAACGTCTAGCACTACTTTAGTTACCAGCATTGTCACCACCACCACCATATTCAGCCACCGCGAAATATCTACTATTGTTATTTTCTTTATACAACTCCTCTACAAGATACTAACTGATTTTTATCACCGCCTTTGCTCTCATTATTGCCATTATTTATTACCACCTCCACCACCATCTATTACCATAACTTAGTTACCACCATTTCTATCATTTTCTATTTTATTTTTTATTCATCACCACTTCCATCATTACCTATATATTTTATTTACTATTTACTACTGCATTTTTTAATTTAATTGTAAATTTACCATTACATCATTTTTTTAATAAAATATTTCCCCAAATTTATTTTCTTCTTATAAGTCAACTAAATAAAAACATATGCAAAAAAAAAAAAATAAATAAATAAAAATAAATTAAATAGTGTCATCAGGTTTTTAAAATCACACACACACGTATATATATATATATATATATATATATATATATATATATATATATATATATATATATATATATATATATATATATATATAGTTTTAACGTATGCTATATTTATTTATAGGTTAAAGCGCTCAATATCAGGCATAACGCGTATATAAATCGATGGCCTGGCCTGGCGTATAAGCATGAAACAGACTGTCATCGATTGGTGTTGACTTCAATGTCCACTTTTATATATATATATATATATATATATATATATATATATATATACAATTGTTACATGTATTTGTGTGTATATACAAATGATCAATGACGCTTCTTACTGAAGTCTCACACAGCCTTCTTTCACCCACACACAGCCTCCCTGTTGCATACAGACTCTCAGCACCCACAATGTCGTATAAAGTAGTATCTAACAATAAAACGTGCCAAAAAACACGCACTTCCTGAGAAGCAGTCATATGTCACTTGAAACAAATACGTAAATATGCTACAGTTAATGCCTTACTCACGAAAGTAAACGCTTTAGTTTTATTAGAAAAGTCTCTTTACGCAAAGAAACCCATTTTCAGGTTTTCAATAAATATTTTGTAACCTGTATCGCACGAAGTATCGAACATTGACAGCAACAAATAACACATTACATTTTAAACAAATGCTCTGTTATTTCAAACATACTTTAAAAATTAATCATTTTGCATCATAAGTTAGAGATTCTTGATAAAATCCAAAGAAGAATCTTCAATGTCATCTGTCCTGTCCTGGTATCTCGGCTCCAGTCACTTTCACACCGTCCTAATGTAGCTTCCCTGCGCCGTTTCTATAAATATTTTCATGGTAATTGTACTGTTAAACTTTTTTTTCTGGTACCTAGACTTTACGAATTTAAGCGCAGTACTAATTTGGCAGTTAGGTCTCTTATTATTTTACAATTCAAATTGCTAGATTTAACCATAAGTTCTATTGTAATAGTTACTTTTCTAGCATTTCTCGCTTGTGGAACTCTGCTTCGGCTTCTTATTTCCGAGTCTTCAAAATTTTAAATGGAATATCAATCGTTAACTTATGTCTTCAAAATTACTGTTCGTTTATTGTTCTCTCGTCTTAATAATGTTTTCCTTTTTCTGATATTCTTTAACAATCAATGACCTTTTGCGTCTTAGTGAATTTATTGCCGTATTTGGGGTGGAATGATTAAATGTATCTGGCAAAAATGACAGACAATTAATGCATAAATAATTCTATCATGTTAAATTTCCTACCCATTTTGATGAGTTCATTGCATCAATATTATTTGAGATAATACGCTATGCTACTATTGAGACATCAGTACACTTGACAGTAGTACCAGCAGTAATGATATTACCAGCAGCAGACGCAGAAACACAGGCAGATCTTTGCTTAAACAGTTTCTCACATTCTGTTTCCTTTAGCGCAAGAAAACTGACAAAACAACATTAGTTTTTATGATATACTTGATTTATTTCTCATTATCCAAAATTTAAGTCAAATTTCGATCTGTATCTACTAACCAGTGAGCCCTACTAACCGGCATATTATTGTGATGTTCTTATATCCGAATATTTCCTCAAGCACTACATTTGCCTTTACCGTGATTCCTCACGTATAATACGCATTTTTATCTAAAAAATAAGCACAATTAGGGGTGCGTATTATGTACAGCTACAAAAATCTTCAAAAACTTGCCGTTTCATAGGTCGATTTTAGTTACGAAATGACTACTCACCAGAAACATACGACAATTTGACACTAACATTCGACGATTGCGACCCCCATAATGATGTCAAATACAATCACATGTACTTAACAATACTTACAAAGGTAAAATAAAATAAAAATTATCATAAAAATAAATTAGAATAATATTATTCTATGTTTAAAACCTTTTTCTTTTTTAAATAAGAGTAGGAAATGCTGGCCGTAATGAAATTGGAGAGGTACTATTTATAGGTTTTGATTACCAAACAAGGGGCGCATATTATGCGTGAGTAGAAGTATTTTCCCACACATTCAGCACAATTTCAGGGGTGAGTATTATGGATGAAGGCGTATTATACATGGGGAATTACGGTAATCTTAACTTCATTATCAGAGGAAATCAGATAAAGAATATAAAATAAAGCGATAGATAGGCAGTTTTTTTTTTAACATCTCTGGTTGGCAGTAACGTTTTGTCTATTTTGCAATATCACCATTTTCTGTGGTAATTTAAGGCGACAGGGAAGAAAGAATTGTTATGGAGGGTGGGACCAAAAAGTTGTTTAGTCGTGTCGTGAGGGGACCGGATCTTCTAGCATTTCTACATTTCCCCGAGAAGGGTAATGTCGAGCAATTATTATTATTATTATTATTATTATTATTATTGTTATTATTATTATTATTATTATTATTATTATTATTATATATGAAAATAACAAAAACAAGAAAATTAACTGACATGTTGAGATATCACCTGATGAGTAAACCGCACAATTACGCAAAGGTTTGCTTACGAAAATCCAGTGTAGATGTGCTAAACATCAATCATCTCAATCACAAATTTTATATTTGTGTCAAGCATATATATATATATATATATATATATATATATATATATATATATATATATATATATATATATATATATATATATATAAACCTAAGGTATAACATGACGTCCGTTTTGTTTAAATCTATGTTTTATTTCTGCGGGTACAAATCACTTTTTGTATATATATATGTATACTCGACTCTCCTGTCGACGTATTTACTAGGAAATTGACAGCACGACACCAGCACATGAGATTTGATAAATAGTGGTGAATGTTTTGCGCAGAACCATCCACACATTTTGAAGGGCCGAATAAAGAGACTTGTTGCACTACGTGCCACAGGGTCCCCAAACGACCCTCCGCAGGTTTTGAATTCAGAGTTGTTGTTCTCCTAGACCAGTTGCCATTCAAGGCAAATTACCCATAGCTGGAGGGAGAAGAAGAGGATTCACACCTTTCCTAAGAGTATTAATAAGTGAATGTAATGGATTCGAATGGAATTCGAACTCGGCTCTCCGATTCCTCAATCCAAGCCGCTATCCATTATTCCACTGTGCCTGTGCCTCTCTCCCCCCCTCTCTCTCTATATATATGTTTCATTTCATATATATGTTTAATTGAATAATATAGATATATTATGTCTATTTATTTTTATAATAATCCTTTCTAGTTCTCTAATCAGTTTCTTGATGCTAAGTTGAAATTAATCTAGGAAAGCCTCGTAGTTATGTTAATCCAAGTACTTTCGATCTCCTCCGATATCATTCTCATGGGTATATTGCAAAGACAATCTTATTGTAAGTGTGATCGTTTTGAAGATGATATGCTGCCTAAATACACACACGCACACGCATACACATACACACAAATATATATATATATATATATATATATATATATATATATATATATATATATATATATATTAGCTGAAAAATTAATTTCGGTTGAGCCCTCTGGTTTGAGGTGTGAATTTGTAAACAGTGACTATTTAAGCTAATACTGCACGACTCTTCGACAGAATTGAGTCACTCTCAATCACTGTGTGTTTATCCGAATCTAAAAATAAACACGCTAAAATTCACCTTCATCCCGTACCGTAAGCTGATGGCTTAGTGGGAGAAGTTCGGACTGACGCAAATTCAGTCGGCTTTCGATCCTAGCTAATTAATCTGTCAAAAAGCGAAACAGTCACTTCTGTGGATGACAATAAATATATATATATATATTGATGCATATATATATATATATATATATTGATGTGGATGACAAAAAAAAATATATATATCAAAGATGTGGATGACAAAAATATATATATATTGGATTAATTGTTTAATATATTGTAATGTAATTGTCATCTTTGATGATGGTTTATGTCACCCGAAAGCTTAGGATTAGAAAACATGTATCAATATGGTGATTTTCTTTCGTCTTTCAATGATAATGCTATAAAGCTTATCAGACAATATGAAAGGAATTTGCATAAAATAAATAGACAAAACTTGTCTATATTATTTAATGAAACATGCATCAATGAAAAAATGCTGCCTAAATACACACGCACGCACACATACAGACATATATATATATATATATATATATATATATATATATATATATATATATATATATCAATCAAATGCCTAGAAAAGAAAACACCCATACGAACACAGTAAAAATTGAACAGTAGCTTAATCGCAACATATATATATATATATATATATATATATATATATATATATATATATATATATATATATATATATATCAATCAAATGCCTAGAAAAGAAAACACCCATACGAACACAGTAAAAATTGAACAGTAGCTTAATCGTGTGTGTGCGTGTGTGCGCGTGCGAGAGACGGATTAATTTTCCCTAAATCATTTTCGAGACGAATTATTTCAAAATATGAAATTACGCGTCTTTTTTCCGTTAGAATTCTGAACCACGTCGGAAAAAATTCAAGCTTACAACGCAGTTACCTTGAAATAACTTCACAGTATTTTATCAGCCGTGCTTTTCTAAGTGTAACGAGCAATACGCCTTTACGTGAGTGTGCCATAATGTACACGATGGCCGACTTCCGGTCGTTGAGTGGCAATTGGTATTTAGACCGCGTTGGATAACAAGTCATCGGCTTAAGGTCGACTCAAGTTAAGATCCGACATTTAATCCCTTGGTTGGATAAGAAACACATTCATATGACAGATTAATCTGTTAGCTAAACAAAAGAAAGACTCGATAACAAGCGAAGGTCGGGGCCGAAGATGGTTGAGGATAATGAGACATTAAAAAATAAATGCATTAACTGCAGCAAAGAGACGATAGGAGTCGTCTGCCAATTGACAGCTGAAGCTACTTTTGCATAACGACAGTACTTTAGACCTGCTAACGTAGGACACGTAACCTCTGACAAAAGATCACAAAAGATTCAGCATGCATCTCTTTTTGGGTTGATTTATACTTAAGACATCAGCTAACTCCGAAACGCTTGGCGTGACGCTGAAAACAAGGAGATTAAAGGTTGCATTAAATGTACCCTTGAAAAGGCACAAGAGAAATGTCATTTTGTGACCGTTAAGTTTATTGTTGATGTATCAGATAAGAGTGTCCCAAACGTGTCAAGGATCTCAATGCGCTTACATCCTCATAATGTTAAGGATACAAATCAGTTGTAACTGGTTAAACTTTCGACTTCAACAAGTGTAGGCATGCTTTGGGATAACGTTCTTGTTATGCGAAGTGTCGTTTCAGTACTTGGGCGATCATGGCTTTCCATGCCTTCCTGTCTTTTGTTACTCTTAGCAATATTTGTCGCTTTATTATATCCCCTATTCTCTGTTCTGCTATCCATTTGCACAATATCATTAAGTATCTTATTTGATCTTTCTCTCTGACATTTTTACCGTCAATATGTCCTGTGAGTATCCAAATCTTCTTTCTTTATTATGTGTCCAAAAAATTTCAACTTCCTCTTTCCGATTCTTAATATAAGTGTCCTTTTCGGTTACAATTTCCCTAAAATTTCATCGTTACTCACATTTTCAAACCATAGGATTCTCAGCATCCTTCTGTAGAGCCACATCTCTGTGGCTACAAGTCTCCTTTTCTAGGAGAAAATTGTTCAGCATTCACTGCCAGCTTCATCTATCGCAAGGAAAGTTGGTTGCCATATATGGTCTGGTGCCTCTGCTGCTCATCTCGAGGCCCTCGACGGATATGCAGTATGGTAAGCCCTGATCTGGCATCTCGTTTACAGTCACTTTCTCACAGATGTGATGTGTCTTCCCTCTGTCTTTTCTACAAATATTTTTATGGTAACTGCTCTGACAAGCTACTTTCACTGGGACCCCAACTGAATGAATTTAAGCGTGCTACTAAGTTGGCATCTCGGTCCCACCCTTTCACTGTTGAAACAGTTAAGCATAACCGCCTCTTCTACTCCAAGAGCTTCTTCTCTCGCACTTCCCGACAGTGGAACTCCCTTCCTCCTACTTGCTTTCCTGATAGCTATAACCTTCAAATATTCAAATGTAATGTCAATCGACATCTGATGCCTTGATCCTGATGCCTGTCCTTGTCTATATTCTTTCCTCAAACGCTCCTTCTTTATTCTTGCCCTCACTCTCTTTAACCCCTTGCGTGCTAGTGGCACTCCC